>CM031237.1:763408131-764008131 GCA_018340775.1 Taxus wallichiana var. yunnanensis
AGCCCTGCCTACACTTCTACAAAAGCCGTATGGGATTGAATTCAAAAGTAAAATACAACTAATGTAATAAGAGGTGTACATGTGCATGAAGAGAAAATAAGAGTATTAACGAACCTCACATTCCTCGGGGTTTTTCAAATACGATCTCCATTTCCAGCCTTTGTTCCTCTTCATCTCGCTTACTCATGGCACTGTATTTCAAACATAAAAGAGAAAATATCACTTTATGAGCTCAAGGTACAATCCATATTCCTATAATTTCTCAAATTTCCCGTGTGCATCTCTTTAACAATAGAAGATATAAAATACATGAGGACTCGGAAAGGCACAATTGATAAAATTAATTTCTCTTTAACAACACACATGATTATCTACTCTGTAAATAAGGAGAGAGAGAGAGAAAAAAGAAAACTATGGAACATAAGAGAGGCCAAAAGCCTAAATATTTTCTAACTGTTTTCTTAAATGTAAGTACAAGTCATAGATTTAAGTCAAGAAGAAATAAAATCATGTCTTACACCCCCTACAAACACGATAAAGATAAAGATTACGAGAATTCAATAAACTCTACTCCATGATACACCGATTGAAATAAGTCACAAGTACATACTAGTATGGAGGAGGAATACAACTCAAAGGTGAAGTAGAAGAATCAAAATTTAAAGGTTGAAGTTAACTGAAAGGCTAAGATTACAAATGAAACATAATGGAAAAAGAAATTTGAGAAAATTTGAGAGGGGCTTTGCCATGTAAAAATGGACATTTTATGTTTTTTCATCAAAGTTATCTCAAACTAATACATGCCTTAAAGCGGTATAAAAATCAAATAGTAATGCAGAAAGTAATACATGACATGATCAAAGATAAGCTAGTTATCAAGTTTTAGCTCTTAACAACAAACTATAAAGCATCTAAATGAACTTTATAGTGCCAAATTGATTTACAAGTGCATACTTTTAGATTACATCATAACAGAGATACAAAAATGCTACGAGAGATGCTACAATATCAATAGAGTACAAGTATGACTAGCAAAGTGGATTCAATTTTTTGAATATAAAGTCATAACAACCATAAGACCCAAGTCTTCATGAATTCAACTCAAGCAAGTGTTTCCAGTTTCAACATCCAAGTGAATGGAGTAAAGAGAAATGGAGTATCATAATTACATAAAGAAATGCATACTATCAACTTTAAAAGCATGACATAAAGGGATCAATTAGAGATGATAAAAGGAAAGCCTATGACTTTCATATTTTCTAGACAAATTGATAAGTACACACGAATCTACTTGCCATTTCATACAAGAAGATCAAGTACGTAATGAAGAAAAAATAACATTTGACTTGGGCACAAAAATTAATACTCTTCACTTATATCTGTGAGGGTCATTGAATAAAATAAGTAGTTACATAAAATAAATCTTAGTCATAAATTCAAGCTCAAAACATCATTAAGATATAGCTCACTTGATGAATACAAAATGCAGCAATGATAAGAGTGCATTTTCAATCTACAAGGTTTCGTGTGAAAACAATCAGTGTATATCTATAAAAAGGACACAATCACAGTTCAAGAGATGATCAAATGATAGTCTTTATTGAAGGAAGGTATATTTCACGCAAGTATTCAACAAGTGAAGGTTAAAGCAATAACTTTAAGGAACATTATTTCACATAGTCTACATGCTTCTAAAAGTTACCACCATGAAGTTATGAAAATAACAAAGTTATGTTTACCATGAATATGCAAACTACATAAAGTTACTACAATCAATGAATGAGAAGCTTATAACTATAACAATATGAACTCAATGAGAAGGATTCACATTTTAAATGATTAGTCTTTGCATGGAACCAAGACCACTTAAATTATAGTCACATGATTCTTCATAACAAGCAACAAATTACAATCTCCGGGAAGAAAGAATCTCTCAATAATAGATACAAATTTCGAACATTCAAAGCTCATCAAATTCAAATATGGTGTTTTCAGAATAAGCTACTGATGACTGAGGCCAACAAAATATGTAAGGAAGTGAATATAGCTTTCCAAATTTAACACACATATAACAACAAATGCTAGGATTTAGCATCGTTTGATTTATGATCAAAGTGTAGACTAATATATAAAGGTAATGAGCAAGGTATACAACTATATTTCTGAATGTGCATATTCTCCAAGAGACTCGTGGAAAGACCTAGGACCTCACAAAATTGAAAATACGGAATGAACAAATTCATTTTAGAAGTAAGAAAATGCCAAAGTACATGTATGGGAACTATTATCTTCAGGTATGTTTCAAACTTTAGTACCTTATCAAAATCAAGCTTCAAATCGGAAAAAGAAAAAGGGAAGAATGCATATCACGACTTAGATGTATCAAATCTTCCACCGAACTCTCTAAACACTTCAAAATGAAATGAGGCTTTGAGCTCAAAATTAACTCAATAGTTTTCTCTCTCACCAACAATGGCGGAAACAAATTTACATATCATTCAAAGTAGGTGCAAGCCAAAAGCGAGCAAGTTATAGTCAAGAAAATCGAGCCCATCTCGCTATCAAGTTAAATGATGGCCATGAGGGGATTATCAAATATAAAAACAACAAGCATAGTGGCTCAAAAGGTTAACATAGATATTGACATAGATCATAGCTCCATAATGTATCTATGATAGAGAGCGTAAATAGCATTCAAAACACAAGACCTTATAATCATACAAACCCATATGATGCCACGAGTGAAAATCTCAAGAAATTGTTCTCCACAAGTAAAGGTGTTTTAAAAAGTTTTGCAAAAGGACATATCTGAGCAAATATGAGCACGTAATCACAAATTAAGAATATGCAGAATGCATAAAGAAAACGCTTTCATTCTCTCACGATCGTAGAATATTATCACAAATTCGCACGGAGATTCAAAAGGGATCATAACTCACCAGTTAGAATCGAAGGAGACAGACCCTCAAATTCAGAAGTTAAAAGTTGAAGCCCCTGACGATTTTCAAAGCTCAGAGATCAAATTTGCACAAATAAATGCAAAGGAACACAAAGTTTTGTGGTATTAGTGCTAATGAAACCGAATCGACTGAGAAGAACAAGTTATTAACCAAGTGATCAGAGGCTCACCTTCGGGAAAAATGACCTCCATTAAAGTTACACAGTCCACAACACAGTAACTCAAAGAAATGGAGCTCAGACTTCACAGGAATCTTTCACCCAAGCTCAAGACCAAAGAAACAAAGGTCCAAAGACCAAACAGAGCTCAATATGCCGAGAAAATATCGTAAAAAACACACCGCAGAGCCCGGAAAAGTCAAAAATCGTAGAAGAATCTCAGTAAAGTTCATCGTAGAGACCAACCGAATCGATCTCAAGAAGTCATCAATGACGGCCGAGAAAATTTGACATGGCTTCACCCACTCAAATGGAGTGAAATGAAAATAACCAAAATGATTAGGTTTCTCAAGTGTTTTGTCTATACATTAGCTCGACCAAAGTTAACATAGCCAACCACGGAGGTCGAAAGATCGATTGTGAGGCTAATCGACTCAAGATCGACGATCAAAATTTTAACCACCCCCAACAACCTAGCCCAACCATGGTTCGAATCGTCTACCATATTAAATGCTAGATTAGAAACCCTAACGAGGATAAAAAATCAACAACTATAGATTAAAAGTACAAAATCAATAACTTTGAATCAAGGCACCAACTTTCAAAGAAAACCAATAGGGTTATAGTTAACTCAACTCAAGTTAGATGCCACCGAAAAGCATGTGGAGGGTGAGTCATCATCATAAGGGCCAGGTCCATGATTAAAATGAAAATTATTGCATATTGACTTTGAAAAGTCTAAACCATAGTATATGTCCCAAGTAATCAAGTGGCCGACCAACTATTCAATTGCATGGTCATCAAAAGTGGCCGAGTATTATATGGTGACCTTTTACAAAGTGCCCCCTTGTCTTATTTCAAAACATAATAATGTGCTAAGTCCACAAGGGTGGCCAAACCAAATGAAGACTAGTGGTCAACTACAAAGGTGGTCCCCACTAATTATGATGTATTGGACATGACTTGGAATGTAAATTTTTCATGTGATCACAAGGGATAGAGTAGAGGTCTACATCAGAATGCAAGCAACCTTTTGAAGACTTGATTACCTTATTTTTACAAAATAAGAAGTGGATTATGATTGCACATGTGCTCCTAGGTGGTCCCCACAGTGAGGTGAATAATTTTGCTAAGTATTGGAGATCAAAAGTATTCATTTTCTTGCACAGGAGTATTTTTACATGCCTTCACAAAAGGAAAAAATAGACAAGAAGAAAAATTTACATGCACAAGGAAGGAGACTTGCTCATCAAGCAAGATTTATTATTAGCAAATTATTCACCCATTATTTTCTTAAAAATAGTATAGTCAAGAGATACTGGAATGGGGGCTCACATAGGGTTTAATCTCGGTGAGTTATTTTCACGGTGAATGCTCGGCCTTGTCGTACGCCGCTATCGCGTCACATTTTTGATCTCGTAGATCTAGGCGGGATTATCTCTGCATTAATTTTGTATTGATCGCTAGTCCGCCCTTGGGCGCTGGCTTATAAAATGACCACCTCCTCGGGCCGCTGCATCTAGTGATGATGGTCTTATCGCGCAGAGCTCGACAATGGCGCCAAACGCAAGGTGCGATGAAGTTCATCCCGAAGGTATTCGATGAAGTAAGGATATTGATACTCCTTCCTCGGATATTGTTCTTGATTTACCGATTTTGACAAAGCTTGCAGAATCGGTTTGAATCTTTTTCTCTGTTGCTTATTTTGTGGGTTGAGTTCCCCCGAAGGTATCCTCCGAATGGATTCATAACCATTGGCAACCTCATGGAGTCAAGGTAGAGGGAGCACAAAACATGACCAAGGGTTTTTTTCTATTTTGCTTTACCAATGTTGAACATTGCAAAGCCATTGTATAACCACGTCCTTGGTTTATTTGTAATACCCTTGTGGTTTTCTCCCACCGGACTCGAGATTTTCAAGTCTCAGAGCAAGCCAAACTCAAAATTCCTATTTGGGTCGAATTTCCAGCCTCCTTTGCCTCTGTGGGGGGGATTCGTTGATCAACTTATCAAACCCTTGGGTCGCGCATCTGCCACGAGTAAATTAAGTTCTACTCGCGGCTCGACCCCAAAAATAGGTTTGTAGAAATTGATCTCTCAAAAGACCTCAAAGATACCCTCGATATCCGTGTTGGAGACACACGCTTTTCATAGAAAGTTCTATACATCAATCTACGCCTAACACTTATTTTTAATGCCAATCTGCGACCATATGATCAAGGATTGTCCTCTCATGAATCCAAACCCACCGCTAGTTTCGGAGAAAACCCCGATAGACCCTAAATCCAACACTCCTTCCTTTGATGGATGGACTACTGCTAATGATAGCGAAAACCTTTGCCTCGACACATAATAAGCACCAATAGGCTACTTACAAACCGGTGGTCACCCTTGTATCTCGCCCTTTAAATCCGGGCTCCTGCCGTAACCTCCTCCCAAGCCTACGCCCACCATCTCTCGGTCTCCACAAGTTGCGGGTTGTCATCAACCCTCACCCTTCATTTCCCAAGACCTCGATCTTTGCTCGGATCTCACGGCGGTGGTTCAGCTACTCAAACAAATAGAAAGGCTGCCTTACGCCATTCCCGAAGTCCTTCCCCTCCTTCTAAGGAAGATTTCTCGCAGAGACCCCGCCGGCAGTTCGAGCTCGGTGATTTTATTCATGGGAATGCGTGGCAAGTCACTTTCTCTAACCACTTTGGAGTATTAGCTAGACCTCGAGGAGGAAACCATGCACCTTGATAGTTCTCCATGTTAGTTTACTCATGGAATGTCAGGGGGCTTACTGATCTGACTCACAGATATCTTGTCAGAGACAGTTGCAAGCATTTTGTAAAGTTTCAGGTGTTGTGTTTAGAAGTCAAAATCTCACGCTTTCATCTTTCTATCACTATGTCGTACCATCTAGCCAGTTCTCTACCAGGATGTCGGCTCATGATAACGGTCAAGGGTGGTGTTGTCACTCTTTTAAGCCCGACTCACTCTAATATCATATCTTGGGGTTCGACCCCACTCATCTGAGTGGTGTGGACCCTTTTTATTTTAACGGCCACCTTCTTGGGTTGGCCAATATTTATGCTTCTAATGATGCATCTCGAATGTTCTTCTTTTTGGCGTGGTTGGTGGTCATTTGCCCTCTGCTACCTGGATTTTTTGCAAAGATTTCAACATGGTTGAATCCTCAAGACAAATTGGGCCGGATTCCAATGTGTTGGTGTACTGGTGAATGTGAAGCCTAGTTTTATTTACGTAATAAGCTTTGTCTTTTTGATCCTAACCACTGCAAGCACTCTTCTCGCGGCCCTCCTTGGTTCACTTGGTCTAATTTTAGAGTCAGTGATGACAGAGTTTATAAGCGTCTTGTGACAGAGCTTTGATTTCAAAGAAGCAATGGTTTTCCTTTGACTCTTCATCAAATGACCTCCCGGTCTCGGTGGTGGACAATGATTTGGTTTCGACCATAAGCATCATATTTTCTTTGGGATTCAATGGAACTTTCGGTGCCCAAGCCCAAGTCCACCTAGTTCTAGTTAAATATGTCCCACCTTTCTCATCCCAAGACATTGGATTATATAAGACGTATTTGGAATATTGATCTCGAGACCTCGTTGATGGGATTGGTTGGATTGACAAGTGGTCTCATGCCATCGCTTGTACCACTTCTTTCCTTCTCAGCTCATGGGAAGCAAGTTTCTGCTCTTTTTCACAAGAATGCTCATGAAGCCTCTCATGTTGAATATTCGAGGGCTATTCAAGAGCTTAATCTGTCTCCTTCAACACTTAATTGCAAGTGAAAGCTGCTCACCGAAACATAAGCTTCAAATTAAGGAGCACTATAAGGCTAGAGGAGCCCAAGTTCGAGCCCATTTACACCGGCTTCACATTGGACAGAGTTACTAAGGATTTTTTTGCTTCCTTTAAAACTAATCAAACTCTCACCAAGATCAAAGCAATCAAGGATGGCAATCAAAGGCTTACTCCTACCCGACATTCTACAAGCTTTTTGTGCATCACTATCATATCATCTTGCTTTTGCTACTCAACCTACTACTCGCTCGTGAGGTCTGCTCTCCTCCAATCATTGACGATGTTCCTTGTAAGCCTCTCGAAAGTCAGCGATCGCTTTGTGATAGTCCCCTCACTCTTGATGACTTGAAGGAAGTCACATATGCAGATGGCTTCCGATAAAGCCCCCGGTGTTGATGGTTTTCCCTGTGAGTTCTACCAAGTCTCTATGGACGACTGTTGGTCCGGATCTGCATCAGGTCTATCTGGAAGTGATGTCCTCCAACACCCTGGGTGATCTGATCAACCAAGGCAACATCAAATTCATTCCCAAGTCTGGGGATCCCGAGCTTATCACTAGTTGGCGACCAATAACTCTGCTCAATGTCTCATACAAAATTATTGCCAAAGCCCTTGCTATCAGGCTCACTAATCTACTACCCCTGATCATCAGGAGCGAGAAAACTGGCTTTATCAAGAACATATATATTTTGGACAACATTATTACAGTGAGCTTTGGGAGGGAATGGAATTTGCCGTCGCGACTTCTCAACCAACTTTGTTTGTTAAAATTGATTTTGAAAAAGCCTAGCGATGACAGAGTTGAGTGGCCTTTCATTCTAGCCATGCTTTGCAGTGCTATTGGTTTTGGACCCGTTATTCATCCACTCTCTATCAATATGCTCTTTCAAAATGCAGTGCTCGTATTACTATCAATGGTCAACATCCGAGAGATTCTCTCTTCATCGCTCCGCCGAAGGTTGCCCTCTTTCTCCTTCTCTTTACGCCATTGCCGCCTTTGAAGGTCCGAGCTACTTGCTTGCTAATCTTGCCAATGCTTTAGGTTTAGGTAAAGGTATTCAACTACCTTCCTCTCTAAGTAGTTGATTAATGGCCACTTTACGCATGACTTTTTCTCACTTTGGTCAAACCGAGGCCTCTCGTCACTAATGCCATGAAATACCTTAATATTTTTGTCTTGCTTTTGTTTCGCTATCCAATGGAAGAAAACCCAATGTTGCTGAGATAGGCGGTGGGTCCCAAATCTCCTTAGCTAGAGGGATTCCAATGGCTTTGGATTGAACCTAGTGTTCAATTCAAAATTTTAGGCATTCCTTTTACCTTTATGGCATCGCTCTTTGACGACTTTGGAATTATGTGATTCAAATGAGTTGAGAAAAAATATCTTTTTGATTACTAGCATCTTGTCTCTTCGCTAGAAAATTCTAAGTCCGATCCAAGGTTCGCCTCCACTCATGTCTATTACTCATCATGTTGGGCACCCTCTAAAGCCGCTTACCAGGGTTGGAGAAATTCTATGTGATTTCTTGTGGGCCAACTCCGGAAGGGAATCATGGTTTTCACAGAGTTTCTTGGGACATATGTTGTACGTGACATTAGTGGTCTTGGCCTAATCAACATTCATATGCGGGGTTTGCTCTCACCGCCCGAATGGATTATTCGCAGCTTGAAGGTGAGGAATCTTGGAAAATTCTTCTTCTCGAAATTATACATCTCAAGGGTCTCCGCTTAATCAATCAAAGGCATGGCAGGTTTGAACTACTAATCCTTACTTCTATGTCCTGCTACTTTTAAAATAGGTGGATCTTTGTGGCAAAAACATATGGAAAGCTTGGGAACTTCTCAAACCCCATATGCTCTAGTAGGGTGGTGGTTTTTAATGGGCTCTCTCTTAATCCTCTTAGTTTGTGGTGGAACTCGTACTTCAATTTCATGATGAACCCTTGCTATTTCCTTGCAGCTCAAGGGTTTGTGTCTTTTAAAAAAGGGATTTAAAGATATTCAGACCTTTTTTTTTTTTCCCATCACCAGGATTGGCTTTCATGGGATAGCCTAAAAGCTAATTTTTCTCTCTAAATGACAATGACAAACAAGCCATTTCTTTCATTTAAGATCTCATACCGTGATTGTTTGCATAAAATTGGTGCTACCACGCAACGCCTTTGGTGGTTTGATTGGCACTAGCCCTCTGCCACCCCCTCGGAAACTATAAACCTCCTGGGCTGGCTACTGAATATTCTCACTCGTAAGCGACTTCCTCTCCAAAAGTTAAATGCTCAATGGAGCCTCGCATTCCACTCATTTTGGTTGGAAGTAGCACTTCAATGTCATTTGGGCCATTCCTATAGAGCCCAAAGTTGTGCACTTTTCCTTGAGAATTCTTCATCAAGGGCTTCTTGTGGGAAAATACCTTGTTCTTTTGGGAGCTCCCCCACCACATTGCCCGTTCTGCAACCACATTGAGACTCTTCTTCATCTATTTTGGTTCTTCCCTCATGCTCACTCTGCCTAGCGCTGGATTCATACCCTTTTTCAACCTTTTTGCCCACCTTCTTCACGTGGAAAATGGTTCTTTTGGGGGATCCGACCTTTATTCTTGCAAAATTTTACAACATTTGGCATTCTTTCAGAGTGGATATTTTATATCACATTTGGAAATCTAGAAATGTTGTTATTTTTAATAAAGAGATGAAATGGATAGAATTTTTTGCTATTTCTAACAAGCTTGGTATCGTCTCCAATGTTTCACTTCAGATCCAGTGCGTGTGGAGAAAGTCTGCATGAGGTTGAGTATCTGTAAACTCTCTGTGCTGACCATTAGGGGAGTGCCTTGTCTTTGTTAGTTGTGTCCCGCCCGATTCCTCGCCACTGCCTCCGTTCCTTTGTAAGGCCGTCACTCATCCCACGCTCTAATGGGTGGCAACTTCGACCGGGTCTAGCTCGTGGGGGCATAACACCTCTCCTCACCAAAGGTGGTCTCTCTCCTCCTTCGGACTCCACCGCGGGGTTTTGGTCACTGGGCTCTCTGCGGTGGTGGCTCCGGAGGCAGGCGCCGACCAACTGGTTTCTGCGGCTTTCACTTGCTATTTCACCTCTCTGAGGGGAAATGAGGTGGAAACAACAACCCGATGGATGGCCTGAGGAGCAGCATGATGATGCCCCCGATACTAATCTTGGTGGTTGGGGTGACCGTCAAAGAGCCCACCGCCACCGCCACCTTCCTCCATGTTTGCTGCTGCTGCTTTAGCTCCATGTTTGAGTTTCTCTAGTTCTCGGCTTTTCTGCTTTAAGCTTTTTGATTGAAAATGCGTCTGTGACATGACACTTTGCTACTGTGTAGCCTTTATGGCTACTTTGATCCTACTTATGGGTGTGATCTTTTCCACCCGATTTTGTATGATTAGTATCAGACTTCATTATTAATATATGGTTATGCTTTTCAATAAAAAAAAATAAATAGTCAAGTGTAGTTTGACCGTGATGTAATCAAAGGCTATTAATGCCTCTTTTATACTAGTTTGCTTTATTTTATTCCTTTATTTATTAATAAAAAAGGGATAACAATAGGATGCGTGGGCGAGTACAACTTTATTCTATTTTTAGGAAGGGTGGGTGAATTAATTTTGCTATATATCATTGTGTGCCTTAGAAAGCACAAGAGGAGGACTTTTAGATACAAGAGTCTTTGAAGCATATTTTGCTAGTTTTGCCCTCTAAATGAGAAGTATATGCTGCCTTTCCAATTATTTGCGATCTTGTGTATGTTCCATTAATCTTGTGGATGTTGAATTCCACGATTAATCATCTTACCCTATTGTAAATTTAGTAATTTTGCATGATATTAATGTGTATGTTTAAACTTAGCAGCGGTATTGTTGTGATTTTTCCTCAATACATCAAAGTGTTTTACCTTAATAATTTACGAGAAAATTGTTGGTTCGGCACCAAGAAATAATTCCCATATCGATTATGCATGTACTCCAAAGACCTCATACAACTTGTTTGGTGTATCACCTCGATTTAAATCCTTTTTCACGGTCATCTCTTACCCTCAAACCCCGTAAAATCAGTTTAGGATACATCAATAAGGAACCGACCTTGATATCGGAGACTCACCTCAAAATAGGTATACCCACGACATGAGGTGTTTCCATTCTATCTATGAAAGAGAGATAAATTTTCTCGAAGCCTTAACACCTACAACCTCTCTATATGGTGCACTTTAGAGAGAACAATGAGCATGCGTCAACGAAAATCGCCGGCATGACATTCACCTAAATCTAGTATAATTATCATTTTTTATTTTTCCATTTAAATAATAACAATAATGTACACACAACAAGAGAGGGTTAGGTATATATATGCTTTATGCACCTAGGGAAAGGATGTTATGATGTATATGTATTGATGGAGATGTTGACATGTGGCACACATCCCCTTATCTTATTATATCATTCATTTATGATTTATTATGCTTAGGAGGTCAGCCTCAGTATTGTCCATAGGTTAGAATGGTATATATAGGGGTTATAAGGTTGTCAGAGCTAATCATCATATTGAGTATTGGAGTGTTATTGTATGGTTTGGAGGTTACCCCCTCGAAGTGGTATTGGAGGTTGCCCCCTCGAAGTGGCAAAGCTATTATATGAGCATATTGTCATCATTTATCTATATTTTGGTGTTCTCTCATGTTATTCTGTTGTATATGTTCTGATTTATACAAGTAATATCCTTACAAGTGGTATTAGAGCAATGATTTCGGCCAAAATTAGGGCAAAAACCCTAATTTTTTTGTTTCAAATATATCTTGAAGAGGGTATCAAATTTTTTCCCAATTTTTGCATCATAATTTGGAAACACTCTAATTCAAAATATCTGAAAATTTCAGCTCCATTGGATCTGTTTTGCGGATGTTATTGGTGTTTTAGGTTTTTTCATAAATTTACTTTTCAGGAAGCAAATTGTGGTATTTTAGAAAAATTATATTTTCAGTAAAGCTCTTGAAATTTCAATTAGGGAACTTGTTCTTTGTGGTTTTATCCATCTACTGAAATATTTTTATAATTCCTAAACCCTAATCATGATCACAGGATAACAAATTTTTATGGAAATGGTGAGATGGATGCTTCAAAGAATGGTGGATAAAATTTAAGAATATATATTTACCATATTTCATGACAAGGAATAGGTTTTCACATTATCTTGGTGGCCATGCATGGATTTGGTTTTTCTGAGTTAAAAAATGACAGGAAGGATTGATCTTGGGAGGAAATGGAACAACTTTTTATGGATAGATGGGACCACAAAGAGGAAGAAGAGTCAAAGGAAGATGATGGGAAAGAATATATCAAGAATCAAGAGAGAAAGAAGATGAAGAGGAAGGTGAAGAAGATTTAAGAGAAGATTATGGTGCATCATATATCAAGAATCAAACACAAAAGAAGTTGAAGAAGACTATGAAGAAGAGGAAGAAAAACAAGATATTGATGCGAGAAGAAGATATTATAGCTCCCAAGAAGGAAGATACCATATTTCAGTTTCATGGATGCATTCAAAGGAATAAGATAATTGTTTCCATAAACCCTAACAATGAGTATAACTTCATCAACAAGGATATGGGTCAACATCTACATATTCAAGGAAGTAATATCAAAGAAGCTCAAGTGAATGGTAAGAAAATTCAAGTTTTGAAGATTTAAAACTTACTACTGGACAAATATACTTTACATTCAGATTTTTTTGCCTTATATATGGATGGTTTGGATATTGTTCTTGGGTATCCTTGGTTAGAGACATTGGGGAAAATTAATATTAATATGAAAAATAAGTTTATGAAGATTTGGTACAAAAAGAAGAAGGTCACTTTACAAGATATCAGGCTTAATGGAAATCAAAGAAAAGTCAATATAGACCATGAGGATGATTTAGAATATGGAGAAGAAGGGAATAAGGATGATTCAAAAGAGGAACATGAAGAAAAAGAAGGAAATGATGATTCATCTACTCAAGAGAAAAAGAAAATATCAAATGCAAAGGTGGAAGAAGAAAAGAAAGTTCAGAAACAGGTTGATAAGGTTGAGGATACTACAACTGCAGCATATGGAAATCCACATCAACATGAGAGAAAAAAATCATGGAGATATCCCAGGGCACATCATATTTCCAACCAATATAGATATATAGGTAATTGGAGGAATAATCACTTTATTTATACAGGGGATCAATGGAGCAACAATTATGAAGCATGGAATCCTTATTATGGTTATCCTTATTATGGTTATACATGGAATCCTTATTATGGTTATGCATTGAATCCTTATGTTGGTTATGCATGGAATCCAAGGATGATAAACTATGGTCACGAATGGAATCATAGTAGCGCATGTAATATGGATATAGTTCAGGATATGTATCATCTACTAGGATCACATATGGATGGATGATCAATCATGGTGCAAAGTGTGTAAAATTTACAATACACTCTGTTAGTGCAAAATCACAAAGACCCCGGATGCGATCGGAGTTTCTAGGTTGATCACTTTGGCATCCAAAGGTGTGATTGCATAACATTGAATCCTTTCTCCAAGTGTGGGACTTGAAAAATGAGAAAGGATTCTCCGTAGAAGGTCGTTCCTATTCCTCTATTCAGATGCACACGAAATATGCAGAGGGTTTTCTCAAAACCTAATCTAATCTGCCAAGGAGACAAGGTAAGAAGATGCATAAAATAAATCTAAGCTAATAGAGGTGATGCACCGAGGAATGAAGAACACCTATTTTGCCAGTGAACACAGACCATTTGAATGTGATATAAGATCATGCACAGATGACAAAACCTGCAGTGAAAGACCAGGAGGATGCAAAAATGAACACAGAGAGGGCTGAGAATCATCCACAGACATGCATTACTTGCTCCAAAGATTGATACAATACACTACAGAATGCCATGAGGCAGAATAGTATTACAATTCAAATGAGAGGTTCGAACTCCACAAATTACTTTGAGGAGAAGAAGGGAGAGGCAAAACAGAAAAAATGTTCGACCTGAAAAGAAGCTCCTCTTCACAATATATAGAAAGAATGAGAGAGGGAAGAGAGGGGAAAGCCAAATCTACCCCAACCACCTCCGGAGTTGCATTTAATTCATCTCATTATGGCAGAATCGGTGGATCCTGCAAACGCTACGGTCAGATTTCCAATGCAGCGTGAGAATGCTCCAAATGCATCGCATTAAAGTTGTTTGTTGAAGCATTACTTCTACTTGTTATTTCGCGCCGCAGGCGTTTCTTGATTTTCTCTCTCTAAACTGAACCAAAAATGCAATATTGACCTTAATCGTGTAGAGAATTTTACCAAATTGGTTTCCGCTGATATAAGGAACGTGCAAATCCGAGCCTCGATCGAAAGTTATGGCGATCTAAAGATTTAGGGCAAAAACAGCCAAAACGTGTTTTGAAATATTTTCCGCGCTTCGCCAACTAGACGACACATGGCAGCTCTCGATTCGCTGAATAATTCTCTCTCCTCCACCTTCCGTGGGCTTTCCTTTGAAATTTCTCAGGGCCTCTAAATGGGGACACGTGGCACTATCCCATTGGTTGGGCCGACCTTCAAAACTCGCCCTTTGACTTTTTGACCTTTCCTTGTGACACGTGTCATGATTTGATTGGTCCGCAGCTCTTGGCTGCTTTTCGCGCCCACTGCGTCCATTTGTCCCTGATGTCCAGTCTTTGCTGGGACAAATTCTCCTGGTTCGCCTTGATTCGGCCGGTTCGCGTCCTTTTGTCTGGATGTCCCGGGCTCGCTTCCCGAATCGCTTTGTTCTCATTTCGGCGAACTGCCAGCCAAGCGTTCGGCGTACTTTGTCCCATATGTCCCACAGCTTAGTGTGAAAGTTCTCCTTTTCGGCCGATCCGGGTGGTTCGCATCCTTTTGTCCTGATGTCCTGGGCTTGAGCCTTCCTCGGACGCTTGCAAAGCGGCAAATCGGCCGATCTGCGTCTTCCACGTATATTCATTCCAACTGTCCCCAAAGGGAAACCTTGAGAAAGACTTAGCTAATTTTCACGATTTTTCCTGCTTTGATCTCTACTTGCTTGAATCTGCAAATGAAAGCTTCGATGCATGTTATCGAAATTTACCCCTGGGGTGAAATTTTGACAACACACTCATTACATGGTTTCTTCTTATGTTTCGGGGGACGAAACATGTTAAGGAGGGAAGGAATGCTATACACTTAGGGAAAGGATGTTATGATGTATATGTATTGATGGAGATGCCGACATGTGGCACACATCCCCTTATCTTATTATATCATTCATTTATGATTTATTATGCTTAGGAGGTCACCTCAATATTTGCCTATAGGTTAGAATGGTATATATAGGGGTTATAAGGTTGTAGTTAATCATCATATTGAGCATTGGAGTGTTATCAGATGGTTTGGAGGCTACCCCCTCGAAGTGGTATTGGAGGTTTCCCCTCGAAGTGGCAAGGCTATTATATGAGCATGTTCTCTCATGTTATTTTGTTGTTGTATATGTTCGATTTATACAAGTAATATCTTTACAAGTGGTATCGAGAGCAGATTTCGGCTTCGCCAACATTAGGGCAAAAACCCTAATTTATAGATTTATTGTATGTAAGGTTCTTATCAATATATTCATTTCATTTCATTTTATACCTTATCTAAGAGAGGAGAGAGAAAGAGATAGGGAAGAGAGAGACTAGAGAGAAATACTATTTTTCCAAAAGTCACATTTCACACAACAAGCCCACAAGAGAGAATTCCATACAGTTAATTATAAGTGTTAACAAGTTTTCGTGATGGTTTATTGTCTTATCTAGGATCTTGTGGCCTTATTTTACATTTTTTTACTAGTTGCGAGAACGTCAATTTTTGGCTCGGAGGCTAAAAAACCACATTTGAAAAATTTCTTCCGATGGGAAAATGTATAACAGTTAAGTTCTTACATGTAACCATATATACCAAGAATTCACAGGAACTAACAAAATTTAAAACTACTAGCGAATAGTTTGCAAATGACAACTAGTTTTCCAGGGCCATCGGTCGTAATTGGGCCAGTTACAAAAGCAACCAATTTTAGCTCGAGGGCTGAGAAACCTCATCCAAAAACTGAATTTCAATGGATTAAATCTCCACATAAAGGTTCTTACATGCCCTCCTATATATGGAGAATTCATCGAGGTTGACGGAACTGAGAACTGAAAATGGGTTACAAACGGCGATGGGTTTTCCGGAGCCACCAGTTGTAGTTGGTCTAGTTTGACCTAGTCAAACAGTGGTCGAGGCCTACAAAACCCCTTTGCCAAAATTTCTAGAAATGTGTTTTTCCCAAACTAAAGGTTACAAGCAATTTTCTAGTAGAAATACTAGAGGTTTGCAAAAGCGAAAAACATTCCTTCGCTCAGGGTCTAAACAATGAGACGAAACGAAAACCAACTTTTCACTTTTAACAGCTCCCTAAAACTACAAAATGGGGTAACATGGCTCCTAGAGGGGTGGAGATGAGAGCACAAATGGTCAATTGGGGTCAATCTAAAACTTGATACGACTCCCCACATAACAAGGGACACAAACAAAACTCAACATCTCTTTTTCGGGTTTTAGAATGTTGTTTTGCGAGTCTTTGAATATTGTGTTTTTATAACTTTGCAAGGTAGACAAAAATGGTTGTTTTAGTTGACGACTCATCTAACTCTCATTGGTACCAGTGGACATGAGAACCTAATTATGATACCCTATTTTAACAATGCATAAGGTTGTGGTAGAAACACATTTGATGATCAAATTGTAAATCGGTAACATAAATCACAAGGTGGAGTTTTATTATTTTACACTAACATCCTGGTTAAAATATCCAATTTTTTAAGTATATGATGGTTTAATATTTCTATTACATTACAAATGAAGAACCAAACTATATGAAAATTATAAAAGATGAAGGTAAGGAGACCATGCCTGAAAATATTAGTGTCTTCTGTACGTGTACAAGGTTCTCCAAAGTGGGTTCACCCACATTCACAAGGCTCCAGACTCTATTTTAATACTCCGTTGAATAGATTCACGTACAATTGGAAAATCCCAATTTGCATTTATCCCCTTTACAAAAATTTCTACTAAGGAATGGATAATTACTACAACTAAGAATCCCACTTTCCATTGTGTTTTGATCGGTACATATCCATTTCAAAGCTCTCCTCTTAGCACAATGAGGAAATGCTGCCATAGATTTAGGATCTCTACTTTGCACTTGCCACGGTCATTTTCTTGAAGTTCCCAAAACTTTTTAATGCCTCCATACACTCCTATGTATTTTTGGAGGTTATGAAACCTCTGATACAACTTACTTCTTCCCATACCCACCTATTTGTGGATCCCATTTCCTCAAAATTACAACTTTTCCCACACACATTTGTTTCAATAAGTGGCCTCTTTTAACGACTATTTCCTAAATAGAAGGGTTTCATTTCTTTTGAGAAGGTTTGACCATCTGTGTTGCAAGAAATAAATAAAAAGTATAACTCCTTAAACTAACCCTCACTACAAAGATGTGAACGACCTTGGCATTTCCTTTGCATAATTACACTAGGAACATGGAAAAGAGCATTATTATTCAAACTAACTTCCTTTAGAAAGAGTCCACCTTGCATGAAGCTCCCATTTGGCACAGGGGATGGTGAAAGAGACAATTCTTGCATAAACATACATGGGATAATAGGAAAGGCACTTTCACTATCTTAATCAATACAACAACTACTCGAAATAAAAGAAAAAGAGCAAGAAAAATGAACTAGTATCCTCCATTTTCTATGAGAATGGTGTTGTAAAGGCTGCAGTGCATGCAACATAGGCACACATAAGTAAAAGAAACAAAACCAACAACTAGATAATATGCGCCTCCTAATCCTCAATCTTCTTCTTCTCTTCTGCATACAATAAACAAAACAATGACAATGGAAGATCCTCGAGAAAGACATCAACCCACTTTAGGTATAAATAAAGATTCATATCAATCAATTTGCATATGCTAAAATGAGGAGATATTTGGTTACAATTTTATCTCCATGTGCAGTTTGTTTCAACCCATAATGGACTGATTTTAGATGGGTATTAAGAGAGCTCTTTTCAAAATAACCCCCTTGAAATGTTCTCATTTATTTAACTATGGGACCATAGAACCCTTACTTTACCATCGTTAGTAAAGAAGAGCTCCTCTTTACACTCACCGCAACTATCCACCATTCGTTAAACCTATAATGTAACTTGAGTCTCACCATGATTAGCTCCTCGAGATCTCAAAATAAAGTGGTTGTATTATAATGAAATGACAATGACAGATCAACAAGGTGTATTATTTCATTCATAGTAGAAAAGATGTGGGTAGAAATCACATCCCCAAAATCCCTATCTTAGTGAAAACCAATGAGGAGATTGAAAAGGGATATAAGAGTTTGCTTAAGACTTTTCAATTCCCCACGTTGACTAGTTATTAAACAAGTAAAAAATATGTGTAGGAAAAATATTTTCAAGATAGAACAAATCACTCTAACCATGATTATACGTTCCATCACCAACAACACTACAAAGGATAATAATTTATTATTATTATTATATTAGATAGAATAATGTTGTGCCTAGAAACTATTTCTCTTAAGTGCGATGACCTGACAAGGAGTAGCACTACATCTCCCTTCCCTTATAGAGCATGATCCTCTATGCGACACAACATCGAAGCTCAAAGGATACATAGGTAGAAGTCAAAAATGACACATGTCATATAACAAAACAACTTCTTGTACAATTTGACCATAAGAAGCAAAGTAATTTTAGTAATATCTTAAATTTTAATGTTCTGAAGATTGAAGTTCTCTTTTACTTTATTACTTAGTATTTTTCCTTTAAAGTATTTCTTAATCTCAAAATCTTAATATTTCATTGCTTTAGAATTTTAATTGTCTTATGTTCTGTAGGCGCTCAACAGTAAATTGGCCTCAAGATATCACACAAAAACTCAACACAAAATGACCCACGAGACATCATGCTAACATACTTTCACATCGTAACACATCACAAGACCTCTAATTCCACCATGGAAAGACAACAAGTAGTCCACATAACAAATAATTTCCAACAATTATGTCATAGGCATAGATCCAACACACACATGTGACTAACAAACAATGAATCATCACGTTGATACATATGCAACTGGTATCACATGACTCAAAAACCATGACTATACCCACACAGTGCCAAGACAAGATCCAATAGTACATACCAACCAAGAGGAGCATCAAACCTCAATCATAACAATGCCTAACAAGACTCACAAGAGTAACTCATCGACCAACATAAGAACCACAAAAGAACTCCATATACCTCCCAAAAATCACAAAATAACTCCATATACCTCCCAAAGCATCACAAAAAAATTCCATATACCTCCCAAAGAGAAAGAATCATAGTGTTAAAACCAATCCGGGTCACTCAACCATAGAGCCCCATCACCTTATTTCTCTATATCGGTCACTCAACCATAGAGCCCCATCTCCTTATTTCTCCATATTAGGTCACTCAACCATAGAGCCCCATCTCCTTATTTCTCCATATCGGGTCACTCAACCATAGAGCCCCATCTCCTTATTTCTCCATATCGGGTCACTCAACCATAGAGCCCCATCTCCTTATTTCTCCATTTAATGAGGTCGGGTCACCCTATGGCCCTAGGCACATAGAGCCCTATCACCCCCACCCAAGTGGCATAGTAACCTGTAGTTCAAAAACTAC
The DNA here is from genome assembly GCA_018340775.1 of Taxus wallichiana var. yunnanensis. Classification (NCBI taxonomy): domain Eukaryota; kingdom Viridiplantae; phylum Streptophyta; class Pinopsida; order Cupressales; family Taxaceae; genus Taxus; species Taxus wallichiana. The sequence goes on from CM031237.1 coordinate 763,427,866, forward strand.
ACAACCCTATGACCCCGGGGGCGTACTTCCATACAAAAAAAGTGGTTCATAGGTCCAACCACTCCATGGTGAATCCCATGACCCTAATCCAACACATAATGACATTAGAACCAACATAACAATCTGTTTCAAATGCCAAGTGAAAAAATCCCAAGCCTCGGGCTAGGCTAGAAAACTTTTAAACTTGAAAAGCAATTTTCAAACTAAGAAAAACAAATGGCTAAATAGATGAAATAATGCAAAGGCCTTTGGTAAGCACAAATCAAATTATATGCCAAAATATAAGAACATATCAATCAAGAAAACAGCATTTTGGTTCTTTCAAGAAAAGAGAAGAATGTCAATTACGAATAAAATATGAGTGTAGAAATATCACATTACGATCACTACATGGCCCTTCTGCATGGCCACCAAAGGGGTACTCATCGAGTTGTTGGCACTCGGATATCGAGCCTCACTCATAAAAATACATATGAATAGAAATAAGAATATCTCCATATATCTCCCAATCACATATACAAGGATCCACATATTCAAAATCACATAGGATTGTTCCACAAATTACTAGCACATTGGTGTGGCTAGCCCTGCCACACGCTACCCCGCAAGGGTTTTGGGGTGGGGGCAGGTAAGGTCGGCCATCAAATGACATGTCCCTCTCGTAAATTTATTTTATTCAACATTATTCCGATAACAATCCGAGATTCAATTTAAACGATTTTCACAATATATTTTCTTAAGTTTATTTGGTTTATATATGAGGGTTTTAAAGAAGTTATATTATATATATATATTTGTGTGTGTGTGTGTGTGTGTGTAAAGAATACATAGTTCAGATTTATATAAAACAATATTTTGATTACAATGTGGTTTTCACATATATGAAAATATTTAAAAGTTCGGTAGGAAAATATAGATATATATCTATATGTGTTATATATATACATACATATATATAAGCTCTATATAAATCAATAAAAATTGACTTCCTTAAGTCTACTTTTGAAATATCTAATCAAAGATAAATAAGATAGATATCCTCCACAAAACTAATTTTTGTTGAAAATCCTTTCTTAGTTTCTTTTAAAAATACCACTAAAAAATAGAACAAAGGATACCAATTTTCAAAAGTGGAAGATAGATTAAAACATTTTCACATTTGAGCACAAGATGCACAAGTTTATCCCAAGAGAAAGCCATCCAATATACATTATTGATCATTCATGTCACTAAATGTCTTGAAGGTATGGATATGAGATTTCACTAAAGTTTAGAGCATGTGTTACTATGATTCTATTTCCCAAGTTTTAATGTAATAGAGCAAAGGATACAATAAAAATATTCCTTTAGTGTTGAATCAAGGCTTAAACTACATTATCACTTCACATTCTTTCACTATCATATAATAAGAAATGCAACTTAAAATCTGCCCACTTATTTTCCATAACTCATGCAAGAAAAACATTAATTGATAAACAAAATGGAATACTAATAAATAACTCTTTTCTCTAAATCAAATATGCAAAACAAATAGAGCAAAGGTAACCCTTTCCATGCACCAAACTTGCATTCATTTCCTGTAAATCATTAATCCAACACAAAAGAATGCTTCTTTCAAATCCATATCTAATCCTTAAAATAATCTTTCAATGAACATAAGTACACCCACAACTTTCTTAAAACAAAGTACACAAACATACTCCATAGAAAAATAGGAGTTTAATTCAACATGAAAGACTCAAGGTTACAATAGCCCAATACTTCCTTCTCAAAGAGAGGATAAAGACTCAACTTTTCAAATACAACCATTCAAGCTCCTTATCAAGGAAGGAGAAAACTTAACAATAGATACAACATATTTAAGTGTAAGATACAAGATTCATCCCAAGATGGGAGACTACTAAACAAGAGTTACAACATCATTACAAGATCAAAATAAAATACAAGTGGATAAGCCTCCCTAAAATGGGGAACAACATGTCAAAATCTTCAACTTTTCTTCTCCAAACTTCAAGAAAAATCTGCATTTTTCCACTCCAAAAGTAGTCTTCATAGCACAAGAAGAAAGGGCTTGGTTACCTCCCAACCATATGGCATCATCACATGTCATCTCCAAAAATTTGAGGACATGCTAGCCTCCCTCTAAGCCCATGGGAGAGAGAGTAGCAAGCCTCAAGAATGCACAAGTGAAGGGAACAAGGGTGACAAACACACAAACACAATTTGAAAACACACACACAATCAAATAAACAAAACAACACATGAGGAAAACTCCATGTTTTCCCCAAAATGGGAAGAGTGACAAGAATCCCATATGAATCCAAAGTGTTAACCAACCATAGAACACAATAATAATCTCCAAGTACCCTCCTTATCTCTCCATTCAAAATTTCCCTCCTTATCTCTCCAACCCAAGCACCAAGCCTCCTCCTTGGAAGGCTTTTCAAACCATATATGATTTCCTTTCCAAGGATGGAGAAGGAAGTTCAAACCATATGAAAATCCTTCTCCACATCAAACCATATGAGGGGAGGAATAAAGAAGACCAACATGGCTTGCCCATCAAGCCATGTGGTGAAGAAGGGTCTTCCTCCCTCTTCCCCAACAACTCCAAAATCCATCACAAAGCATGATGGATGGAGAAAATGAAAATAAAACCAAATCCACAAACATTCCCATAACAAACACACAAGCAACAACACATATTGACACCATTTTTATTTCAAAATCACATTAAGTTATCATAAGAAAAAATGAGAGAGATACATGGAGGCCTACCTCAATCAAGCTATCCCAAAATCAAAGCAATCCAACACACTCCAAAGCTCCAAGCTCCACAAGATCTCTCCAAAATATCCAACTCCAAAATGCAAGAATGACCAAAAAATCCCAACCCCTCTCTATGAGGGAGTATAAAAGAATAAACAATTTACAAACCTCACAAATGAGAGGGTGACATGTGTCACCCATCTCATCTCCCCACAAAAGATTCCCAAATTTACAATGAGTAAAAAAAAACCATTTTAGGAGGTAATCTCCCAAATTCCCCAAAATGTAAATAAATCTAACACCCTACAAATTTTAAGAAACACAAAACCAACCATTCTTACAAGAATGGTGACATGAGAGGGGTAAAATGGGAGGGAAAATCCCATTTGACCATCAAAGAGACCCCTACCCATAGGTAGGGTCCAAGGGGCTCATTTCCATGAAAGGGGAACCCCCAAAGTGAAAAGAGGTCCCCAAAATTGCCACATTTAGCCCAAATTCGAGATTGGGCTAAATGACACAAGGGTTGAGGTAGTGGGGCCCACCCAAGGGGTGATTATGTGGCCCAACCTCCTAATAACAAAGTTAATTAATCCTAATACACTTCTAACACATGTGGGGACCATTAGGTCCCTAAACTAGTTTATCTCAAGACTAAACAAATCACAATAACATAATTACAATTAGGAATCACTCATGGTGTCCCAAACATGAACATGCCACAAACATAAAAGGATACACACAATCATGCATGGCTAGGACTCGGCCCAGTCAGCCACTTGTGTAACTCGAAGCGTTCTACCACCGAAACCCACGTTCTCCTGTGCCTTGTAATATGCACACTCAATGTAAAACATTAAACATACCTACTTGATAAAATATATTAATTAAATAATCTCAATAAATCAATCATGGATAAATCACGCTAATTATATACGACAATAAATGTCAAAGATGAATTGGTTAATTGCTAATCATATACATCCATATTAACTCAAGTTATACTATCCATCTAAGCATTACATGACTACATCAAATTAGCCATTACAAATCAAATGATCACCAAGTATACAAAAAATCATACGTAAATCCATCACATATGAAATGAATCCAACTGTACCATAACCTGCTAATATCCAAAACCATATAATGTAAAAACTAAGATAATGATCCATATACTAGTTTGGCACTATGCACCCAAATCACCACAAGTGTCATCAATGATCCATAATGAAACCATATAGTATCTAAATAATGCTAAAATCCATGTCCATCATCAAATAAAAGTAAAGAGTCAAGAAAAGAACTCATCGCGAGAAGAGGTGGGCACTACACTCCTCCTATATATGTTACGGATTAAAATTTCTTGCTATGAATTTAAGCTTATACTACACGGGGTTATGATTATTATAAGGGGTGATTGTAATACATACGAATTTAACTTGTATCACATGAGCTATGTTTTTTAAACTTGTGTACAATTTAGTGTTTTTAGTATTTAGTTAGGTTTGTTAGTATTTGTATTGCATATTGATAATAAAAGGTTTATCTTGTCCTTATATTCCTAATTGCATTATGGGTATTAAACCCTACCCTTAAATGGCTTTTGTAGAATCGGTGGGTTGAGAGATATATAGATTGTTACACTAGTTGTTGCTTGAATTTGTGTTTCATTATGTATTACATTATTTGATAGAGTTTGTTGCATACTTTTTTTGTGAATGGAAGAATTGTGCGAGCTCCCTCTTTTTGTCCTCCTAATAGATGGAAAAGTAGGGACAATATGTACCCATCACTTAGAGGGATCAAGTTTACCCATCAGTATGAGTGTGGCATATCTTTTCGTATTGTAGGATTTTCTTGATAAATGATAACTAGGAATGATCTTCAAAGTTGAAGGAACTCATTCTTGGTTGTAAAAGAACATGTTTAATGTATTGGTCATAATGGAGTAGGAATTTTTGTGTGGTCATTATCAGGCAAACTTTTATGTTATGAAGTTAATATTTTCCTTATAAAATGATGTCCCTAGATCCAACCCAAGATATCACTCTATAGATTGATTAAAGTCAGGAAAAATTACATCAATTACGTTATAAGGTCTTGGCTAATGACCCTATCAAGGATCCCGGATATTGTATACACTTCTATATGAATGTGCTTTGTAAGAAACTCTATGTTTTTTACTATATGGGTATGGTGCCTAGTATTTTTGTACTATATCTATACATTTGAAAAGGGGAAATTTATTGTGTTATACTCTTCCTGATTGGCTTGAGCAGGAAGCCTTAAGATTTTACATATTTATATCAAAAATCATTGAGTATTGTTTACCATAGATGTTTGGGCTAGTTTATGACTTCTTCATCTAATAGATAATAATGTTGGTAATGTGTAAACACTAGTAATGAAGTGTTATTTTTCCTCTTCATAATCTAGACTGTAATTATACTTAAATTTAAAGGAGTTAATGATGTTGGTTATTTCAAACACGGGGTTAATGTGAACTTGTTATATATTTCTCTTTTGTATTAAAGTGGACCTTGGGTCCTTGTGAAAAAATGTTTCAGTGAAACCTTATGAAGTGTAAACATTAATACATTAGAGAAATGATCATGTTTATAAGCGTGTTTATCATTAGCTAAATATGTATGAAGTATAAGTCATTTATTCCTTATCTAGTTGGTAGCTAATAATATGTAACATTGTTCTTAAAAAGAACTTATTCAAAATCTATTTTTAATAGAGGCATATTATTTTTAGTAAAATCACTCATTTTCATTTTTTTGAGTTCTTAATGACTCCATGTAAAACTCTTCCACTTTAGCAGTGACTATCATGGGTGTATATATAAGAACCTTATATGTGGATTGTATTTTAATCTTGTTATGACGTACATAACACTATGACCTTATAATATGTGTGAATATATAATTCATGAGCTTGTTTATGATCTTGATTATGGATGATTTCCTTACTAAGTGATGATACTTTGGAACTCAATGTTTCTCCACCCTTAAATTCTAATACTGAGTTAAGTTAATGAAATGTGGCATGAGATCAATATAATATTATATTATCTCTCTCTATCTCAGTAGTGCCCCACACATTTTAAAAAATAAAAATAAAAATAAAATAATAATAATACATATATAATTTAATATAAAAATAAAATAAGACAAATTGGAGGTAGGGCGAAAAAAGCTAAAAACGTATGTCTGTATAGGGTTTTTCTTTCTTTTGTGTTTTGGAATAGGCAAGTTGGGCGGTGGCAGAGCAAAACCAGACATTTTTTCTCACCCTCCACCACGTGCTGTGGATCGAGTTGGAGCCGGGCGAGGACGCTTTTGTTTGTTTAGAAAATGCCTCGAGGGAAACGTGGTTTCATAGATTTGCCAGTGGTCGCAGTTTTTACTCGAATATATGCGCTTTGGGCATTTTTTGTTTTTGTTTTGTTTTGTAAAATGCAGCCGTATGTCATCTCGTGGAGTGCTTCTTGGACTGTGTGGCTTACGGCGCTTTCTCCAGCCTACGTTAAGAAAAATGAACCCCCTTAACCCTCGCATGGACAGCCAAGCATAAAAGTTAGAGGATTTCGCCGATGTTGTAGTCACAAACACTTGGGGCACGGTTTCATGTTTGACCAAATGAAAGAACGAGACAACTCTCAAGGAATATTCTTGTAGTGTACAAGACACAGATTTCCTCATAAGGCAGGCGTACACTGCTTCACCATGCAACAAACAGGGCTCCAACCTATTGAGTTTACTTTTACATTGCTAGCGTACTCTAGCCTGTGCCAAAATGGAAGCTTTGAAGCAGGGTTTGTTATCCATCAAAGCATAATGGAGAGAGGAGGTATGTCCACACAACTTTGCTATCTCCTAAACTGCAATGATTGTAGGGTATACACTAAATGGATTTGTTGAGAAGGCACATGAACTGTTTGATAGAATGCCTCAAAGAAATGCGGTCTCATGGAGTGCCATGATCTCATGATTTGCACAAAATGGATTTGTTGGAAAGGCGTGTGAACTGCATTGGAATGCCTCAAAGAAATGTTGTCTCATGGAATGCCGGGATTGCAGGATATGCACATAATGGATTCATAAAGACACATGGAAATTGTTTGCTATCCCAAACACTTTGATAAACCTCTTTACCACGGACTTGTTTCTTGGTTGAGGCACTTTCTGTTCCATTTCTTTCTTGCCAGAGTATTTTCTAATAACAGAACCTGCCACCGATTTTAACGTTATTATGGATGTTATTTTTGGGTTTTCCTTCCGTGGTTGCAAAGCAAGTGAAACCAATCGGTGCGATGTCAACTCCTTGACTTCGCCTCCGCTTCATTTCCGTGCATGGTTCATCTCTCCCTCGTCTCTCATAATTTATGTTCTTTAGTTTTTCTTTTGCAACAAAATGAAAATTTATAACCAAAGGAGTTTCATATATTTTGCTATATAAAATAAACTTGTTTTTAAAAAAAAGTAAAACCTTGTATCGTGATGTACAAGATCCAAAGATTCTTTGGGAAGACAATAAACTTGTTCACTCACGCCGTGATGATCTAGTAAGCGTCACAACCAAACTAGATTTCTACATTTCCCTTTTAATCGTGATCAAGTTGAGTTCCCGTAAATGACTTAATCGCTCCTTGTTTAATTAGATAAATTGTAATTTCTAGGGACTCGTAAAGTAACCTTCATATCTCCTAAAAGGGAGGTTAAGTTTTTCTTCACGTATCCGGTTATGTGAGGTGTCACTTCAACTTGGATTGACCCCTGAATGAACATTTGTGATCTTTTTGACACCCTTTATAGAGCCTGTTACACTATTTTGTAGTGATAGGAAGTTGTTAAATCTAGAAAGTTGGCTTTTGTTCGGATCACCATTTGAAATGGAAAGAGAAATCATTTCCCGTCTTTGCAAAACTCTAGTGTTTATACTAGAAAATTGCATGGAAATTTTAGTTTAAGGAAAATCACTCTTTCTGGATAGTTTGGCAAAGCCATTTTGTAGGCCTCCTGGTCGCAGTTGACGAGGTCAAATTGGACCAATTTTGACTTGTCGCTCCGTAAAACCGGTCGCCATTTGAAAATGGTCCTCTCGTGCTCGATCCCGTCGACTCTATTGAATTCTCCTCACATAAGGGAGCTTGTAGGAAGTGTCTCATGGTGTGCTCATCCATCGAACGTCAATTTTAGATGTGGCTTTCTGAGCCATCGGCTAACTTTTGTTCAATTTGCACCGGGCCAACTACGACCCGGTGGCCCCCTGGAAAACTAGCCGCAAAATGCAAATTGTTCACTTTTCCCCAATTCACATCGATTCTATGAATTCTTGGTATATCCGAGGACACGTAGAAAGTTAATCGTGGTGTGTGTTCTCATTAGAAGATAACTTTTGAAGTGGTTTCTTATCCTTTAAGCCCGTTTTGAATGTTTTGTAGAATAGTGAGAAATTATAAAAATGGAAAGCCTGTGGGACCCTCGTAGGGTTGCCAAACCACTATGGGAACTTTTAACATATGTAAATAATTGTTTAAAACACTATAATGAAAACTCATTGTGTGCATTAGAACTTTTGACAAAACGGTGTTTTCTCTCTCTACCCTTCTCTTTCTCTCTCTAGGTTATAAAAAAGAAGCAAAATGAAATGTAATGAATACATGTCTCTAAACCTTTTTTATTGAATTGCAAAATGTAATTACTATCATATGTAAATGGGAAACTGAAAATGATAATTATGTTAGATTAGGGTGGATGCCATGCCAACGATTTATCACCGATACCTTGCTCACGTGGTTTTTGCGGGATGAAAGAATGATGACGTAAAGACGTTGAGTAATTCATTGTTTATTTTTGGTAATATATTGAAGACTTATTGTTGAAATTGGTAGTATGTAAAAGTCGCATAGATTAATAAGTGCTTGAGAAATTTGGTATTTATTTCATGGATGTTATTTTGATCCCAAAATTGTGATGGTAAAAGTGGAATATAAATGTCAAAAGGAATTGAAATTTATAACTTGTAGTGAATTTTCATTGTGTTATTATTGGTTTAATAATTGGTGTTGTGTTTCTTACCTTGAAAATGTAATAAAGGAGCCTAACCACAACAAATAACCCTAGTTCAAAATTTTTATATAACTAACCTGCCTATGTTAATCCCTTAGCGTAGAAAACTGTGACCTTCAAACGAACCTTTACACTCGATGGAACATCCTAGTTTAGGAAAATAAGATCCCAAGAAAGGGGTTTATCGTCTTAGTAGATACGTTTAGTGACATCGACATAAACCAGACATATAGGAGCAACACAGTCAAATAAATCTTTTGCATCGAATGAATTTCTTGTGGGATCTAGATGACATCATGGAGCTAGTGGAATAGTGGTTCTATCACTTAAAATTTTGTTAAGGAATAGATCCTCTTAGCTATATGTACTATCTTTGGCTAGTGACAATAGAGTGCTTTGATCTGTTACGGAGGGTTTATAGGGTGAATATGTTTTGAATCTTATTCTAATCTATAATAGAGCGTAAAGCCCTAAGTGAAAAATTGGAATTAAACTAAACCCTAGTGGATTAGGATGTTAACTTGTGGGTAGAAAACTATAATTTAATTCCTTGCATATGAAATTGAGTTGAAAGATGTTGATTCTAGAGAACCTTAGAAAATTTAATCCTTGTTATGTCATTTTTATGGCATTAAAGAATAAAGAATATTTCTTATGCGGAATCGTGTAATGCAAAGATATGGGATCTAAGATGTCGACAAGTGCTTTCGTAACTCTTTTGTTTTGAGACAATGCTAAGAACGAGACCATAGTGCGATGTAAGAGCATATCATATAAGATGAAAACGAGATTGGAGATTAGGATTAAGGTCACTCTTGGAGTCCTTATAACTTAATTAAACATTTCCATGCATCGAAAGAATATAAATTGCCTTGTGTGACCAAACTTCGAGAAAACAAAAGGATATATAAATATAAATGGAAGTCCATAAGTTAGTGAACTTTATTAACCTTGGGTAGTGAAATAACTATTCCGTGATCGATGGATGTTCTTGGGGAAAAAGCTATCTCGAATCTATGTCTTCCTTAATCCCAAGATTTCACCTTGACATCACGTTAGATTCACTTGTGTAGCAAGGGTAAATTTTAAACATTAAATAAACGCTTGAGAAGCATATTCTTAACATAAGAACAAGATAATTAAGTATTGTATATGTGATTTGAATTGTGCCAAATAAGCAAGTAAGTTATGGAAATTTCCGTGATGCATAAAGGAAGCCAACCTAAATTGGTCAAACTGTAAATTAAAAGTGGAATGAACTTAAGATCTTGTAGATGGAAAAAGGAGAAAACTATCCTTGCACAATAATGTTCTTAGAATGTTAATCGTAACTAAGATGCAATTAATGAAATGATGTGTTGTGCGTTCACCGTTCCTAAAGTCATGTTTCTTGTGGTTGGGTCATTGTTGGCATTCATTCATTGTGGCATCGACATGCCTATGTCGTTTTCATGCATGTATGTGAGTCAAGTTTTCTGTACTTGGAGCCCTTGTTGTGTTGTGAGTAATGTAAGTAAAAAAAATTATCTTGGTATTTTACCGTTGTAATTGTGTGTGTGTAAAATGCGGGTACGACACTATCTCTTGTCTCATATGGTACACATATACTTGTGTTATGACTCAAGAACTCGGGTTAGGTTATTAACTCATCATTGGTTAGATACGCTTCATGGAATATGATGATGAACTACATTGGATCATATCAGCTTTTCTAAATATTTACACTTAGAGAACCGTATTTTTACCATACTATGCAAGTTGCTTATTTAGATAGCATTACTTAGAAATTTAATAATTTATCAATGACTCTATTCATTTTGAGTTCTCAATGGAGAGGATGATTATGAAGGTATAGGTTTTTACTCAAGACTAGAACGGAATTATACCTATACAATGGTATTTTATTTAGGAAAATGCTGGATTAGAATGTTGTGATCTAGCTATAGTGTTGTCTCATCTTTGTGAAGGAAATATGGTTCGTTGCATGAAGTGTCTCAAAGAACTACACTAGAGTCTGTGACATAATATCATCAATGAAGTTTTATTAATTTTATTCTTCTCAGTGCATGAATGAACTTCATTTAAGATGATATGTATACATAACTAAATAAGGAACTTTAAAAATGACTATGAAATAATATGACTATCCTTTGAAGTTCTTGTTTTGATGGTTGTTTTGGATTTTCTTATCTGAACTCCCAAGGAAGAAATCATCTTTTCATTAGTAAAATGGTGTGAATCATATTTGATAATGTGAACACCTTCTTTATTTACACTACTGAGTTCTTTTTCATTATCTGTATGAGATGATTTTATACTTTAGATCACTACACTACATTAACATTGGAATGAGAATCACCTAGGTTCTCTCATTAGTGTTTCTCATGGAATGAATATGGGGTAAATGAAATAATACTTGTGTCACTTTATTCTTATAAACACATTGCATGTTTTAATCACAACTCATAAATCAATCAATTAACACATTTCTAATTCAATCAATAAAATACATGTGTATAATTAACAAGATACATGTGATAAATCAACACGCACACACACACACACACACACACACACACACACACACACACGTCTAAGTCATATATCAAAATCTCATGTAAACAGATATACATGTACATGATGAAAATGAGTACAAATGTATCAACTAGATAGTCTCTGCCGCCTAAGTAGGGGGCACCAGATCCATACACTAGGATCTGCTGGCACGTGAATTTATAAAAAGAAATAGACACATCGAAACTATTTATAACATACCATATTAAAATTTATAAGAGAAATTATACAACTATTTCTTGATTAATTGAATAAATCATATAACCAAGATGTAAGCTCGATTAGCTCAAGATTTATCTCGCACGCGGATGTTGGGAGTATCTACACTATGTGTAAATCTTCATCCTGTAGATCCCTATGAAACAAAATAAATTAAATGTACGAAGTTGATAAACAATTTTTTTAATAAAACATTAATTTCACATTTAAATTTAGATTAAATTTTAAGTCTAAAACACAATAAAAAAATCTCTACATATATACCTCAAATGAATGTGTCTCCAAATCTATGGGATTGTCACTAAAAACCATCTATGGTTGACCCATGATCTCAACACCAAGAAATAATGAGCCCAATGAGCCAAGATGACTCAAGCCCTCAACATCAAGTGATATATCATGGTCATTTGGCTCATTCAAGAGTCAGTGTGTATATGTCATATGTGGATATGATCTGGGTTGTGAAGCACCACAATACTACCAAAGACGCGCTAGAGCAAAATCCTAAACACACAAGTAAACGCTCAATATTATATGTCAACATTAGATCTTATATATTTATTTAAATAATAATAAATTGTAAAGTAATAATGAAATAAAATAAATTTTAATTAAATTAAAGTTTAATTTTCCCACACCGTAACAGGTAAAAGTGTTGAACATCGGGTGTCACGATCCTGTAAATGTGGATGTCCAACTATAGAAGTTGCATAGTAGTACCTCTCAATAAAGATACACTACCATGAATAGTACTCTTCTCCATAAAATCCAAAACCCCGATAATGGAATGCCACATTGTCCTTCAATCAGCTCATATGCACACAACAAGTCAACAACCATGATGCGTCCTAACCGACACATATGAGTAACATCTACAAATCCTCAAGTCATCAGCATATCAAATGTGCACGAGGTTAGAAATCTCCACGCAGCATCACTATTGGTACTAGCTCATCCACTCGCTAGTACCACATCTCTCAAGGAACCGACCCACACGGTCGAAGAGATAAATTGGGTCTCACGAGAAATGCTCCCAAGACCCTCTATAAGTACCTTCATGGGCACTCATAATGATAGGCACAATGACATCCCGAAAGCAAGATAAGAAAGGTCGTGGCCTCTCTACAAGATGCTCGGACATCAACAATAAATGAGGAGCTCCTTCACGATATGTACGCTGCTGCTGCTAATGCGGCCATGCCCCACCAAAATAATCGGGATATCTAAATAGTTCACCTTTAGGTTTAGGTGAACCTCAACGTGTAGCATCAATATGAAATATAATGGTAACTGGTCATTATTAGGAAATTGGCCTTGAGAGGCCACAAATTTGGGATAAATCAATGGTGCACAAAGGTGACATGAAAATTTGTTTACATAATATGCCTTGATTTTCTTTTGGCCTACATAACTCGACCAACACGAGATCTTAACGACTTCCTTATCAAGAAGTCTAGTTACAACCTCATTATATCCCACATCGCATGTCACACTTGATTTTAATTCATCCATAATTTTTTTAGTGACTCAGGCTGGAAAGGGTCATATGTTTTCAAGTTTGTTTGTATTTTTAAAGATATTTCAATATGTTTTCACAATGTGTTTTGTATTTCCCAACTGTATTCGGAAGCTCAAGAATAAATGATACTTTTTCTATCTCTAAGTCAGTCCTCTCAAACAAATTAGCAGAGGAAGAAGCCATAACTGTAAAAAAATGAAAGTAAAATTCAATTTAGAATAATTTTTTTGAAACCGTAAACCCTAAATTGATAAAATTTCACATAAATTTAAATTTATTTTCAAAAAAAAATTAAAACATATACTTTTCTCACATATTCAAAACAAAATTCCTTAAAATATACAAAATTAATCACTATTTACACTATATATTAATATACGAAGCTAAATAAACCCACGTACTATGGCTGAAATTTATGCATACAGCTAGGTATTATATATATTAGAAATAATATCTACACTGCGTATATAAATATTATTTCTAATATATATAATACCTAATTGTGCATAAGTTTCAACCATAAGACGAGGGTTTATTTAGCTTTTCAGATATTAATATACAATGTAAACAGTGATTAAGGTTATGCAAAGTTTGTGTATGGGTTGCAGGTTGGAATTTAGTTTGTATTGTATGATTCGAAGATCAATAAGAGAATGATTTAACAATGGTAAATATCCCTGTGGGATTCTCATAAGATTAAGTGAGAGTATATAAAACTAGGATGTTCAACATCTTTTGACACTTAGCAAGATATTTTCAAATACATGACTTTACATCTCAAAGATAGGTAGTGAGACCTTTTTCATGATGTATGATACACAAAATCATAAGTACAGACTTGTCAAAGCACTTTTCATTTTTGATTTAAGGTCTTACCAATTCAAGACTCAGATGATCTTAGTCAGAGCATGCTTCATGATTAGCTTACTAAACGACACAAGGGATTAGACTCAGATTCAAACATGATAAGAGAAGACTTCAAAAATTTGACACACCATGACCTCAACACAAATAATTTTGACAAGGATTTACATACTTTTATGAGAACACCAAGGAAATCATCCTCACAAATCTGTGTTAGATTGGGGAAGAAACTGTAAACCCCATAATCTTGAAACAAAGTAATGGTTTATTGGAGATTGTAATGGTTTATTGAAACCGTGATGAGTAATGCGCATTTTGTTCCTTCTTTTCCACTTGCCCAAGAAGAATTTTTTCATCAAAGCTAAATTAATCCACTTATGATACTAGTAGTAGTACACTCTTATGTTATTTGCCCGTTGTAATTGTATAAGGTTCCACGATAAAAATAGTTAGATCAAATGACATCAAGCAAGCTCGTGTTGATATAATTTTTGCTACATTAGACAAGAGCATCATGTGTAGTTTAGACCAAGATAAACTTAATTGTAGATATAATTACAGATAAATGACAAGAATAATATGCTTATTGGGTTTGTGTTCTCTTTAAATGCTTTGTTTGCATGATCCCAGGTCATGTTGACATGGAAAAGCATAAATGTAGGTCCAGTATTAATCTTGTGATGAACTTCCACCGGTTGGATGATTGAATGATATAACAAAAAAGGTATAGTAGTTGATTATTGTATTAATTTTGTGAAGTCAAGAATGACAATAGTTGGGGATTGGTTGCATAGTTGGGGATTGGAGAGAAATTACCTCTCGGGCTCACTCACTGTTGAATGTTAGCTAGGGTTTCAATTTACAAGCTCGAATTGAAGAGTCTAAGTCTATAATTTGGAAGCAAGGTTGTTAAGAAGGTTCCCCAAGGTTTTCAAAAGGAATTTTGAAAATTATTTGGTTAAATCAAAATACATTTTTACCAGATTTAGAATAGAAATTAACTCACCAAAAAAAAACTAATTTTTAATACGAAACAAAACCAAAAACCAGTTGGGTGCCTTGTAATCTTGTGAAAGAAATTTTAATATGGAAACAAAAACCAATTTTACCAAAAACCAGTATAAAAACTCAGTGCGGGTGACGTTGGCGGCGTACCACAAAGGTGTTCGGGGTGATTATACTTTGTGCAAAAAAAGTGTGGGGCAAAGGAAAAAGTGAGAAACTCCGCACCGCCAAAAATATATAAATAGGGGTTCAAGATTTACGAAGGGTGTTCATGCGAACACCTTTCCGTGGCTTACATGGTAGTTTAGGTGAAGTGTGTTCACATGAAGAGGGTGTTCGTGCGAACACCCCTTAAATCCCAACCCACCCAAACTCCTACTCACATTTTTGGAACACCAAGTGGGACAAAGTATTGTGATTTCACCCACATACTTATTCTTTTTCATGGTAAGGTGTTTGACCTCTTGTTCTTTAAAGTGTGACGTGGCTCATCAAAAATCAAAATTCATGAAACATGACTAATTCTTGTAAGGAAATAGGATACTTTGAGTGAATAAATCTTGAATCTCATTGTTTATAAATATATTATTCATTTTAGGAAGCATAGTCTTATATCACAAAACATATTAACTAATAAATTTATTAGAGACTTGTTGCACCTATATATTTGAGAATATGAAATATTGTCACTAATGTTGATAAGAGTGTGGAAGCAATTGATTAGACAAAATCATACAAGGTCATACACAATGCATGGGTAAATTATAGAACCATTACGAAATAATATTTAAGTCTTATAGAAAAACACTTAGTAAGTAATTGACCATTTTAAGCATAGTTTAAGAAAGTGGTACGAATTAGGTGAAAATGCTATTTAGGATCACTTTCACCCTTATAGATAGGAAGCTTAGGTGACACAAGATCGAGAGGGAAAAGATAAGATGTTATTTTAGGTGCAAGTGGTTTTTGTAGAAATTAGATAATATCCATAACATTAGAAGGCCTAAAGGAAACTTTTTTAATTGTAATACTTGGGCTTGTAAACTATGAACAAGATGCTCAAGGGCATGTGTAGTAGAAAAGGAGTGGGAAGTCCCATGGGTATGCACAAGGGATGTAGGGATAGTAGTTGACATAGGAATAAAAAAATAACATTTTAAAGGGTTATATCATAGTAGATGTGGCAATAGTAGATGTAGAGAGATTAGAAGAAAAACAATTAATTTAGGCATATCAAATTCAAGTAAGTGCTTTTGTTCATCCCTAGCTATATAGAGAAGTGCATCAATATGTTGAGGATTTTTATTTAAATTTTATATGAACTTGAACTTCTCCTTTTTAGTGACGGGTTCAAGATTAGGATTGAAGTCATCATGAGAATTTTCCACTTATGAACATTGAGTAGAGATAGTGAAGATATTATTAGCAAAGATAGAAAATTAGAGTATATATACTTGTAGTATTTTCTATGGAGAAGAGTGAAGAGTTTCATTATAACATTTGTATCCATTATCAATAGAAGCGTTTGAAAAATTATGCACATATGCATAAGTATTATAAACCACATCATAATAGGTCTCATGTGTGTCATCACATTCATAGTGAGAAAAATTATCGGGGTATCGGTAATGTACTCACATATTCCTATACCAGATAAAGTGACATGTACGCCTTGAGCTCATTGCTCGATGAATAAGTGAAATGCATGGTAGAGTAAGCCATGAATGTGCTAAGGTAGGAATATAAACCATAGGGAAACTAGGGTTTGAGAAAGGATATAATGATTGGATCAAAAGATGGGTTCACCAAATCATTACACCCTAAATAAATAAATAAGGGTTTGGGGGTTAGTGTGTTCTTATTTATTCATAAAAGTAAGGGTTAACAATAGGTTTTATATTCAGATTATTAATTATATATCAATGTGAAGATTAGGATATACTATCATTAACAATTTAAAAGATAAAATATTATAACCAATAGCTAAGAAAGTGAAAATACAAGAAAGATGGTGCAATTAGCTAATAATAGACTTAAGAAAATAATCTAACAAAGTGTTGTGTATGATAGTAACTGGAAATGATTTCAGAAGTGGTTCCATGTCTTAATCTAGAGTGCAAACTCGAGTAACTATGAAACTGCTATACATGTGTATAGAACCGCTTTGGTGGTTCTATATACATGTTTGCATTTTTTTAGGGTTACGTGCTAATGATCTATAAATATTTGTTCCTTAGTGAACCTTAAAAATATGCTTATATGTAAAACCATGTGTGAAACCTCTATATGATGCACAATAGCTTCAAACCATAATTATGGGTAGGAGACCTTACAAAAAGGTTAGTGGTCGAGTTGAAATGCAACTGCTCACTATATACTTTGGTAATATTGTAAAGAGGCTTCAAATCACACATAATAATCCACTTGGAATGTCACACACACACACACACACATGGGTGTAACTAGTTATGGAAAATTGATCAATTGATAATGCAATAGTGATTGGTCTTGGAGGGTCTCTAACTTTAAAGCGTGACTCCATTACCCGATCGAGTGTGCTTCGGACTCTATGTAGGGGATGCTCTTAAAGTGTGCTACTTATTTGTAGGAATTTAAGAGAGTGCATAGTACTTTAAGAATGATATTTGTAATAGGTTCTCTTGAAATTTCTCTTGCTTTAGAATCATGCATATAAATGACATATTTAGAGGCTAGATGTCGAGTAAGTGCGTGATATATGTTATCCCGTAAAATTGGCAAGGCAATTTTGCTGTATAACCATACCGAAATTTTGTTCCGATCCTCGTTAGGGACTCCTCGCTCGAACGTTGCAAAATCCCTTCCCGGAAATCTGGTTTTGAACTTAGTCGCTTTTTGGTCTTTTTGGTGGCGCATAGAATGACTACGCAACATCAACTTTTGATGCGCCCTTTAAAACCTTTAGCCCTGTTTTCTTGTGTCAACAGGGGTTTTTGGTGCGCTTTGCTCATGTTAAGGCTTCCTGCGTCGCCGAGGTGCATGCGCCTTCCCGTCGACAGATCATCATTTGCGCTCTTTTCTGCGCCAAAGGCACACATTTTCCTTTACAACACCACTTCCGGTGCGCCATAGGTGCACATATCTTCGTGTTGACAAGTCTTTCAAAGACGCCAAAGGGCGCATGTTTTCTCATGTCGACAGCTCATTTGGTGCGCCCCTTTAAAAAGTTGGTGGCGCATTTATTGCTGCCTCGCCTATAAATAGGCGCGTCTGCGCTGTCATTGTCACCAATGCAAAACACGTGATTTTTCTCTGAGCTTGTCAGCGCACCAGCCCCGTCGCTTTCGAATCGCTTTGTGGACCCCTTTCGTGCATTTCTTCATTATAAAAGCCGGGTAAGAGGTCCTCTTTCCTTTCTGCTTCATGTTTGTGGTTTTTGGCTGTTTGTGGGTAGGATTGAATTGGAAAAAGAATAAAATTCATGATTTTGCTTTCCCCCGCTATCCTTCCACATTTCTTCCTCCTCTTCCGCATCTACCGATAGAGGAAGCTCTTTCCTAATATATATATATATATATATATATATATATACTGAACCCTTGGTTTAAAGCCATTTCATCCCACAATGAACCTTGCAGAAGAGAGCTTAGCCATATGCCAACCCCTCAGTGATTTTTTAGGGGAATCAAACCTAAAAGAAATCTTTTCTCTTTAGCGCACCGAAATTCCATGCTAACATGAAAGATACATGCGCCTTTACAAAATACATCCATATGGCGTAGGCGCACTTGTCCTTACAGCAACACAAAATGCACCATGCAGTGTCTATGCGCCATGCGCCCTTTGGCGCTGATTTATCTCCTGCAACCCCCTTTTCCTGTGCGCCTTACCCATTTAGCTCTGCAATTTGCAATATCTGTGCGCCATGCGCCCCGAGGCCTTTAAATTGCTAACTCTTTCTTCTGTCAAGCATTTCAATGGAAAATCAAGCAAAGCAAAGCCAAGTTACTCCCTTTCGGCACATAGGATGACGATGATGAATAGTGGCTTCTTCTTCTTCTTCTCTCTCTTCTTCGACTTTCTTTTTGTAAATATCTGAAGTATGTTGGCACAAATGATGACATCATCCATGTTGCACCATGAGATGATGTCATCCATCAAGTTGTCAAAAGTCAACATGACTTTAAGATATTTTGTATCTCCTTGTAGATATTTTGTAAATATCTTTGTAAATAGGTTGGCTCCTTTTTTGCCTTCTTTTCTTTCCTTCTATAAATACCCTAGTGCTTGTTGTATTGGCATGAGTGGATATCTTTCAGATGAAAAATAGAAGTGAGGAGAAAAGACTTTGAGCTTTTTGTAACAGAAAGAATTATTAATACAATATTTAGACTTTGTGCTGAATACGTGTGTTATTTGCATTGGATCTCTCTTACGCTAGATCCGTCTCTTGTTCCGTTGGATCCACTACATTTTTATTGTCATTTATTCATCGCATTGCTTTGCTTTTCGCATGCAAGTAGGTTTGGCTCATGCATTACTACCAATCCCAAAACATAAACCCTCCGACCTTTCTCGCTTGGAATTCATTTCTTTCTCCTTCTGGACCTACTCTTTCTTCATCCTCTCTTTCATTCCTTTCTTTTCGCAGCTTAGAAACATCCTACTGGGATGAGATCCCAAACCCCGAAGGCGAATATTGTGAGACTCGCATGCATTCCCGCCGGTAGAATAGCAATAAACTAGTTTCGCTTTGCACGACTCAAAGAGGGGCTATGCCCTCGCACACTGCTGGCTCTGTCGTATCCATAGATGATCCTGCCTGCGGCTGATTTTTGGACCAACAATAGAATGACTACACTTGAAAACAAAAGAGAGGGGAAGTGATATTACTTTACCAAGATAAATTCAAAACACGCTCTCATGTCTAGAAAATCCAAAGGACCCAAAGATCGCCTCACATTCCAGCTTACATGAAAACCCTTGTTGGAAAGATATCCTCCCAATGGACGAACCACTATATTTTTCATCCCAAACAAAGTCACAATAATCCTTACAACATGCAATGTGATATTGAATTTTTCAAAGAAGTATTTAGAGGTGAGATTATCGATCGTTAGCTCCTGACACTTATGTAATATCCATAGAGAAGTGTAAATATCCACATTTGGTAGTTGGATATGTCATACTAGAATACCTGCACATGTATACCCATTCTTAATAAGTTAGTGCAAAAGCAAGTAATAATAAGAATTTTATACAATTTTGAAGATAGAAAATTAATCGCATTACTTTGTTGAATATGGTGGAGACATAGGTGAAGGTATTAGATTTATTGACAAAGGAAGTGTGTCCCGAGGGGTTTACTTAGTATCTAATGTTGTTGAGGATGGAGTTCGTAGTCTCTCCGATAGAAGTGGTCAATAAGTGGGAGATTGTTGGAATGTGTTTTCCTCTTCCATGCAATGAAAATTTAGGTAGGTTGGTTATATTGATTGTTGTATATAAAGAAAATATTCTCGTGAATAATATAGTGGAGCTTTAACTAGCTTTCTTTGCAACATGTGTCTAAGTGGAAAAATCTAGGGCTTAGCTTTCAAAATAACTTTAGGTTTTGTCCTTTGGACACTTATAGTGCGAGAAAGAGTTATTTTAAGGAGATGCACTTCTATATAAGTGCATGCCTCTCATTAGAAAGGTTTTCAGAGAGACAATGAAATAATAGTAAAACATGGTTGGAATGGCCACAATTTATCGAGGCTAGGATAGGAAAAAATAAATAACCAATGGCTATATAGCTAAAGGTCAGTAAGAAAAGATTAGAGAAGAACTTGTTGTATGCCAAATTCAATAAAGAAATTGGGCAAGTCTATACGATTCAACAATGAAAGTTTTATGGCACATATTTTATTCAATACAGAGCATGTTGATAGGTTGACAAATAGTAGGATTGGTCTAGATTTGGTAAGGGAGAAGGTAGTGTGGATTAGGATTGGGAGACTACAACCTCGAATAAGATTAATTATGCATGTAAGTATCAAGGATGCATATCAACATGGTGGAGTATCATGTGTATGTCTTGTATCAAAGCCTTGATGACTTCATGTTGTATTTGTTTAAAGATATTTTGAAGTTAATACAATTTAATCAAGGTTATGACTTACTTTTTATTTGAAAGATTATTCCCAAGCTAAATCCTATGTCAATATTTTGTGCATGTCTTGTTACCATTTAGATCTCTACTATATTTTTCTTATTTATTAAGTTTATTACATGCATGGTCACCAAAAGCCCAACATTATGAAATAATAAAGTTTTCTCTTTTCATTTTTAATTTTATATAGATCGTAAACCATTTTATGCTGGAACATCTTCAAAAGGAATCCTTATGATTCAATCAATTCACTCCACTTGATATTACTCTTTTCAAATGGGATATAATGCCCTACATTTCTACGTTCTATCGATGTCCTCATGAATAGGAAAAAAATTATATGGAATTTAAACTAATTGCAATTTTATAATTAATTTTTGTCTTTTATGATAAATTCTCTTGATATGTGTAAGTATATTAAGTAAATGAAGGTCACTTATTTATTTTCATTTTCTAGTAGTGTAATGTTAGTATGTACAATTTGAAAATAATGGTATGGCACATGGATAAGTTTAATTGAATTTTAAAATTAAGAATATAATTTTATGGGTTTTCTTGTGGATTGTATCATTTTCAATATTATTTGCAATAATAATATCTATTTTTTCATTATTGTTTAATTATGGTGTTTTCCATATAACTATGAACCGTACTTATAATTTTTTATTTCCAAATTTTAATTGTGCTTGTTATTCCGTGTTTTTTAGAGAAAACTTCTTCATTAGAATTTGTCTTTTTACAAATTTCTTTGTTGTTAATCATTGATACTATGGATAAAAACATATTTTGAGTACACCTACAATTATAATCGTGTCTTAATTAACTCCACCAAATAAAACATCTTCGTAGTAAGTGCATTTCAAAATGATAGTGGGGTGATTATGTGGTGCCCATTGACATTTTCCATGGTTTTGGTGAGTTTCTTTTGGTTAGTAATTATTCACCTTTTTAAAAATGATAAGAAATACCAATACCTTTTGGTTAAGCAGAGTGATAGAAACATAATGGACATTGGTTAACATGGCAGCAATAAAGGGTGGATATTTCTATCATTGTCATGGTGTAGTAGAAGTGTAACTTGCAAGAGTAATGAAATAAAAATGGAATATGAGTGGACAATATGAAAGATATTGTCTAATTTAGACATCCAATATAATTGAATACATTGAATAAAGAGGTTGTTTATAGTTTTTAACGACATAATCTTATTTTATTTTAATTACATTTCATGATTCACAACTTTTTATTTTGTTGTACTAGAATTTGTTTCCCACTTGTTAATCTCCACCCTTCCACTCCATATCCCTTATTTTATTTCATTTGCATTTCATATATTATAAATATATTTTCTTTTATTTAGTTATTTCATTTATCCTTTCCATCCGTATCCATATCAATATGTCTATTGTAGACATTTAGTACAATTACTAGTTAATAAGCTTTAGGGTTACTTTGTCTCACTTGTACATAATTTGTTATAGTTGTATGAACTAAGTTCTATTCACCATTTTATGCCATTTGAATAGGTTGGTGTTCAAATATTTAAGGTTCATATCACAGGTTAAAATGTAAGGATGGAAATTCTAGATCCGCCGCAGAGAGAGGATTAGTTTCACGCTTCGATTACAATATCGGAACCATCATCAGGGTGAAGCATTTTCTTGAGATCGAAAGAGAAAGTGAACTAGAATAAATACCCCATTTCTCCAAAAGACATGTCGTTCCACAAGAGATTTGAAAAAGATAATTTTTAATTAAAAAAAAAAGAATAATAATAGACCTTAATGGTGTATATTATAAAAGTTTCAAACTAGTTTGTGCATTCACGTCTTCATCTACAATAGTGGAAAATTAAGTTGGCATTACATTGTGTGATTATATATTTCTTACATGGAATTGTGGATATATCTCCACAGCTTAAAATACATTCTTGCAGATGGGTGACGGCAGCTGGATTTATGATTGAGGGCGTGGTTGGGTGGTCGACGCCTTCTTTGTGATGGAGGCATGTCTTCAAGGGATGGCGGGAGGTCCACAGGGTGGGTTATATTGGTGGCACCAATGCACATGATATAAAACTTGCTGCGTTGGTCTCTCGACAACTTCCTACCTCTATTTTGGTGTCCGAGCACTGGGAAAACCTAAAAATCGACCCGTCCCCTGAGGCTTTGTGGGAGGTAAAATCTTTCTTCAAGTAGCTAGGGCACCCAGAAATATAGCACTAAGCTTATGGATTATGCAAAGTCTACCCCCTTTGTTAGTTTTGGAGTAGAGGTTGTGCAATCTGAAGCTTTCTTAATGAAAAATGGCTTGATTTGTAGATTCAACAATTTTTTTCCGGTCTACCTACTCTTCATGAATGGATGTCAAACCATTGGGGTCCCATCATGGAAGGTAAGCTTGATATTTACCCTACTTCACGTGGTTTTCATAGTTGTTTTTGCTGAAACCTTAGATAGAGATTTGATTTTTGGAAGAGTTTGGGAGTTTCAATCCCATTTGCTACTTATGAAATCATAGTTCCCTTTGTTTAACCCAAAGATCTCAATACTTTCCATGTAAAATCGGTTTGGATTCGCCTCCCTATTTGCCCCTCTAATTTTGGATGGAAAGTTGCTTAACCTCTATAGGTAACACATTAGGAAAATGTTTGGCTATTGATCCAAAGATGAAGATTATGAGCACACTACATATGCTAGAATATTGGTTGATATGGATACTTCTGTAGATTTTCCAGCCACTTGAACTCAAAGTTGAGGATAGAATTTGGACACAAAATATGGACTATGAAGGGTTTCCTTTTAGATGTAGAATCGCTTTTCTCTTGGTCATTTAGCTTCAGATTTCCATATGGGTAGAAAACATGTTAAAATTAGAAGCTCTTGGTGGAAGAATTCAAATCCTAGCCACTTGGTTGTAAATGACCCATCAAATAGTGATTTAGATTTTAAATCAAAGAAAGATGTAGATTTAGATTTTGAGAGTGAGGAGGTGCTTCCTCTTACTCAAAAAGATATATTGCACCAAGATCTTGAGAGTCCCGTGGATATGGTGAATTCGAAAAAGGAACTTGTACATGATCATTTCCTCTAGCTTCATCAGGATCCAAAATTCTAAGGAGCATATTGAATTTATGATTCCAATCCATAATAATGAAAAAAATCCAAATATTGAAAAGGATTGGACATTTGTGAATAGAAAAAAGAAAGGGAACACTAATCCCTTTAAGATGCACTTAAGATCCCATGGGAAGGGGTCTCAGGGATGAGCTCTTTGCATATGGACTTTTGTGTCTTGCTTTGATTTTTGAGATCGCTAGTTTTAGATGTGTTGTTTTTGTTCCTCTCACGCCTTTGGTAGAGGTAGATTTATTTGTTCATTATCATTGCTACATATTTGTCTCCACTATTATATGGGGTAGGGTCCCCTTAACCCTCTTTTACCTATAATAAAAATTTACATTCTTGTTTTCATTTATACGTTGCAACTTGTGCTTTGCGTAGATGAAATATTTCATTTTATTCTCACTACTACGATTTGGATTATAGGACAATTACTTGTACATGCAAACATGTTATTTTCAAAGGTTTTTTCTAACATCTAAGTTGCTGCATTTTTTCATTCTTGGACATGTTTTCCATTTGTTGTCACATACTAATGGAAATAGCTTTCGAGAAAAAAGTAAAATGAATTTCCTTCGTTAGGAAACCTATTTCCTTTTTTACTTTTCACATACTCATTAATTGCATTCATTATCGGGACCATTGTTTTGTTAACTTGGCATGAAAATGTTGATATATGTCACTTCCTTGAAATACATTCTTGCTACCATAATCTGTAATGATTGCATTCATTTCACACGCAATTTGTATGTTGTAGTTTGTACATTCATGTCTTCATCTACAATATTGAAGAGTTAAGTTGGCACTTACATTGTGTAATTATATATTGCTTACATGGAATTGTGCATATATCTCCTTTCCTTAAAATTCATTCTTGCACGCTATGATTCGAATGATTGTATTCATTTCACATATCATTTGATGTTACAATTTGTGGTTCTAAAGATCAAATATTTCATTTTATTGTTACAAAGACAGATTTGGATTATAGGAAAATTACTTGTACATGACAACATGCTATTTTTGGTGGTTTAGTTTAACATTTAAGTTCCCGTATTTGTCATTGTCACATATTAATGGAAAGAGATCAAGAAAAAAATGGGAAAATGAATTTCCTTTGTTAGGGAAATTTCATTTATTTATTTTTCACATGCTTCATGATTGCATTCATTTCGATAGCATTAGTTTGTTAATCTCTATGCCTTCTTGCCCTTGCTAACTCTATGTATCGGTTTGGCTCTGCAACCTATAAATGTATACATTGCAGCCTCTCGATGTAATTGCTAGTTTTAGAGTCTCCCGTTGTGTGGGGTTGTTAATCAAATTCAAACTAAAATCGTGAATATAATACATGATGATTTTATAGCATCATATTAGCCAAGGACACTCGGAAAATAAATCTACCTTTCACTCCTATGGAGTTTGAGTCTTAGTCTTGGATTTAAAACCCTAAAGTGTAATTACCTCATAGTTATGTTGAACTCTAACTATAGAATATTGAAATTTATATTGAGCTTGATCACATCTAATTTGATGATGTCAATGGTGGAAAAAAGGTTGTGATAGGTAGGGGAAATGAGCTCATATTTAGTCCTTTCATCATTGTGTATATGAATCTCCAACCCATGTTGTATGGCACAATAATCGACATAATTGCATGTTTTATCTTCTCCTATATGATAAGACCATATTGTTTGGGCACGCTTGATTTCACATACCACATATTCTAAAGAGAAAACATGAATATAGATTCATAATTTTTGAAACAGATTCATACTTTGTGAATGATGATAGATTATTATGTTGAGCCTCTCAATGTCACATTTATTTTACTACTCCCACTCAAACATGAGATTAAAACTCTACTGTTGGTCTTTTTAATTGAATTTGGTAATGGATATGTTGACATAACATCTCCCCCTCCCAAATTCATGAACCACACCACCATAACCAAAATAATATATCTCAAACTAATACAAAGAGCGATGATAAAGAAAATGAATTATAATCTTCAAACCATTCAAAATAATTCTACTACTCATATTAAATTGGTCTTTAATAATGAGCTAGAGCATCAAAAGAGGACCCAAGAATGCATACAAAAAATATTATTTTTATTTTATGAATATTTGAAATGCTAATTATGTTGATATGCATTTCTAAATGGGATCCTTGGTGGTTGTTTATGACACACATCGGAGAAATGGATCATCGAGTTGGGAAAATTGGTGATCAATGTTTTGTCCCAACACTCATTGAAAAATGACATCATCAAAAGAACCCTAAAATTAGAGTTTCTTTATCTAACATATGCATAGTTTGAAATTTGACTATATGAAATTTTTATTTTATGCACGAGATAGTGAAGGAGACTCTATGATGTGATTAGTCGATCCTTCTCTCCATGCACATACACCAACTAGTTCCAATATTTAAGTTTTATTATTATTATCTTTTATTGGCCAACCGAACCATGGGGTAAGCACTAAAATAATAAGCATCGGGATGTGCGTCCAAACCTTAATAACGACTTTTCTTGAGCGATGAAGTCTCAAAAAGTGCGATGGGATTAGAAACCTTTCCTTCATATTAGATACATGTGGCAATCTGTTTCAAATTTAATGAGTGTTAATAACCTAAAGCGTTGAGGATGAAGCATCAAATATAAATCCATAATGAAAACTCTTTCATTCGATATTTTTTTCGGCATTTGTAAGTGTGGAGAATAGCCTAAATTTATGGTCTCACAAAGCTCTAGTGTAAAACCACCTTACCAACCATATTTTGTGGTTATCTAATTTAACTACTACATTGATTCAACATAGGATAATAAAAAATATAGTATAACATTTCTTTATATGAATAAATCATAATACAACATGATGTATAGATAGAAAAACATAAATTATAATTTAAAAATTATTTAATAATTATTGTTATGATTGAAATGACTAAATAATTGTTAATAAAGCAATAACTATATAAACCTCTTTGAATTAGGAGATTAAACCCTATATAAATTTGATTGAGTCCAATCTAATAATGTAAATGTACTCTAATAAAGTGAGAGAATGTGTAAGATCACTTGAATTGAAATTAGTCATGAGTAATTTCCCAATGCCAAAACAAATATTTAAGAAATATATTGTGTAATGGCTTATCTCTAGGAAGGATTTATGTTTAGCCATAATTTAAACCAATGACTTATTATTGATTTAAATATAAATGTTGTAAAATATTTTTTTCCTTTTAATAAAATACATACACGCTAGTGTATTTGACATTTTCTTACACTACAAAATCATATCTTATCAACACCACTAAACATAAATTTTTTGGTCATGGAGGATAGAATAATTCGCCTTTGTTATTGCTTTACTCGAATTGAGATCAGTAACCTTCAATATCATCATTATTATCTTTGAGAGGCATTCTCATTTTTATATATATATTGAGTGGAGGAGTCTCATGTGATGCCTATGAAATTTGAAATTTGTGTTTGTGATATTTTTAAAAGCACTTTACTAATTTAATTTTAATTTGTAAAATTTGTGTGGGAAGTTACAAAACACTTTACTAATTTAATTTGTTAAATTCTCGGGTGTGGGGAAGTAAATAATTTATGAAAGAGACATTGGTGCACAAGAAACATGTCACATGTTGTTGGAGCTCCCTTTGGTAGAGAGCAATATAGAGTATTTGTCAATTTGAATGTTGTGTGCGAGGTGTTAAAAAAGTAACAACACCCGATGGAGATGACCATGAAGAACATGCAAAAGTTTCATTGATGGAGTACAAGAATAGGCCTTTTTCCATGGAAAGTGCATCTCTTATCGATGCCGCTTAGATCTTGGACATATAATCCAAGGAGAAAACGGGATAACAAGTGGGAGGTCGGGAGTTTGGCAATTTATCGTGTGAGAGTGTTTCCGAGGTTTTCCTCTCGTCCCTTCGTGGGAATCTCATAAATGGGTTGATTTTTGTTGGTCGATTTGTTGTTTTACAAGTCGCTTCAAGATACGAGACAGAGATATCGAACATGATTCTGATTCAATAAGTTCAAACTGGGATTTGTTCCATTATAATCCATGGCATGTCGAAAGGAGGACTGCAGTAGAAGGCGTTGAAAACAACAACAATTCTGAAGATGAAATTAATCAACATGTTGAACAGAATACAATAGAACATGAATGGGAAATCATGTGTAGGCTTCATCATGGTCAAATTTTGCAAGCAACGAAAATAGATATGTTGGGAAGGAGAGATATTGACAGACAAACACCATGGAATGATGAATATTGAGGTGAATAATACACAAGTAAAATGATACAATTCATAAGTAGCATGAAAGATAATGGGTTGGTTATAGACGATGAATTAGCCCTGAATTTCAATTCACGACACCTTGGGTGCTAAAAAAAAGCACTTGATATAATAATGACACATTATAATCAACATCGAAATAACATTCCATTGCTCATGATAGTTCAAGGAATAACGGGAACAAGAAAATCCTATTTGATTGGTGCGATTCGTCAAGCACTTTTTGATGCATCATTCCCTAAACGTTCTCCTCTTCTATTGCTTGCGCACCAATAGGAGTTACAACTTTTAATATTGGCACCTTGACCATCCATTCACAACTTCGAATCCCTATTACAGATTTTGTAGAATTGGAGGGATCGAGACTTGCAACATTCCAACAAGAGATTTGCCACATAAAATATGTATTGATTGATGAAATGAGCTTCGTCGGACAAAGTTTGCTAGAAAACGTGGACTCCCGACTTCATCAAGCATTCCCTGAAAGAGCAGACATGAGTTTTGGTGGTGTTTCTATGATTTTGGTAGAGATTTGGGGCAACTTCCTCCTATTACCGATAAACTGCCATATGATAGTAATGGACGTGCAAAGTCACAGTTATGCGAGGCATCGTGAATAGTTGTTACATTGGATAAGGTATTTAGGCAAGCAGGAGAAGATGAAGACCAAAAACGTTTTCGAGAACTTCGACCAATCTTAGAGATGCGAATCCGACACTGGATGATTGGATGTTGTTAATGAGTAGAAAAAGTTCTCGTTTAGACAAAGATAAGCAACAAATAATTCTATAATAATATTCACCTGATGGCGACAAAGATTAACGTGAATAACCACAACAACAAAAATTACATTCATTGAAAAGCCCTATCGCACGTAGCATTACAACTAGAATGGCAAAGTCTGCCAACACACCGCAGGAGGTCTGAATGATGAACTTGATTTAGAATTATTAATTTCTAATGATGCAAGGGTTATGCTAACATCCAATCTTTGGATAGAAGTAGGTCTTGTAAATGGAGCTCTGGGATATATTCGAAGCATAGTATATGCACCTGGTAGTGGTCCACCGAACCCACGCAACATATGTAATGGTTGAATTTGATAGTTACTTCGGAATACCATTTGAAGATAGAACTCCGCATACCATCCCAATTACACCAATACAGAGGGGACGCACACACCAATTACCCTTACGGTTGGCATGGGCATTGACGATACATAAATCGCAAGGTTTGAATCTTTCCAAGGCTACAATTGATATTGAAGAAAGAGAGACAATGGGGTTAACATTTGTGGCTATCTCTCGAGTGAAGTCGTTGTAGGGTCAAAGAATATCTCCGCCATTTTCATATGAGCGCTATACAAAAATAAAGAACGGAAAACTACTTTCGAAACGAAAGGCCGAGGAAAAAAGACTTATGTCCTTGGAATATAAATAATGTACCATGTATAACACACATTTCACTCTATGAATTTGTAATTACATGCAATGTATACATTACACATTTCAATTCGTATGAAAAAAGATTGTATTTTTTTAACTTGATAATACAGTTACTAATAAAATCCATAAGAACTTCATGCATTATAGACCTTTATTTTTTTTGCTCATACTCATTCTCCAAAGACAAATATGGTTCCTTATTTAAATACATTTATGATGTCCCTTGTAAGATATTTGATTTTATTCATGCACGAACAAAATTCCCCCTTATTTTCCGTACTTTATTTTTGGTATTATTTTCTGCATAATGCAACTCCAGTGGTTGCTACTAGCATACCTATATTATATAAATATATGTAATATATGCAGAGGTATATATTACATATATTATATATTATATAAATATATAGGTACCTTGTGAACTTCACCTCTCGCATATTTTACATATACAAAACATAAACCAAAAGATGATATATAAAATATGCTTGAGAGGTGAAGTTCACAAGGCACCTATATATTTATATAATATATAAATATATGTAATATATACCTCTTGGCATATATTACATATATTTATATAATATAGGTATGCTAGTTTGATCACTATATTTGATTAAGTCGTAAAGAAAATGTGGACTCCCAACTTCACAAGCATTCCCCAAAAGAGCGGACATATGAGTTTTGGTGGTGTTTCTATGATTTTGGTAGGAGATTTGGGCAACTTCCTCCTGCATTACCGATAAACCGCCATATGATAGTAATAGACGATGCAAAGTCATTATGCGAGGCATTCGTAATAGTTGTTACATCGATAAGGTATTTAGGCAAGCGGAGAAGATGAAGACCAAAAACGTTTTCGAGAACTTCTGGCCAATCTTAGAGATGCGAATCCGACACTGGATGATTGGATGTTGTTAATGAGTAGAACAAGTTTTGCATTAGACAAAGATAGCAACGAATAATTCTATAATAATATTCACCTAATGGTGACAAAGATTAACGTGAATAACCACAACAACAAAAATTGCATTCATTGAAAAGCCCTATCGCACGTAGCATTACAACTAGAACAAGTACTGCCAACACACTGGCAGGAGGTCCGAATGAGAAACTTGATTTAGAATTATTAATTTCTACTGAAGCAAGGGTTATGTTAACATCCAATCTTTGGATAGAAGCAAGTTTTGTAAATGGAGCACTGGAATATATTCGAAGCATAGTATATGCACCTGGTAGTGGTCCACCGAACCCGCCAACATATGTAATGGTTGAATTTGATAGTTACTTAGGAATACCATTTGAAGATAGAACTCCGCATACCATCCCAATTACACCAATACAGAGGGGACACACACACCAATTACCCTTATGGTTGGCATGGACATTGATGATACATAAATCGCAAGGTTTGACTCTTTCCAAGGCTACAGTTGATATTGAAGAAAGAGAGACACCGAGGTTAACATTTGTGGCTATCTCTCGAGTGAAGTCGCGAGTCTAAGAATATCTCCGCCATTTTCATATGAGCGCTATGCAAAAATGAAGAACGGAAAACTACTTTCAAAATGGATAATGAGGAAAAAGACTTATGTCCTTGGAATATAAATAATGTACCATGTGTAACACACATTTCATTCTATGAATTTGTCATTACATGTGATGTACATTACGCATTTCAATTCGTATGAAAAAAGATTGTATTTTTTTAACTTGATAATACGGTTACTAATAAAATCCATAAGAACTTCGTGCATTATAGACCTTGATTTTTTTTGCTCATACTCATTCTCCAAAGACAAATATGGTTCCTTATTTAAATACATTTATGATGTTCCTTGTAAGATATTTGATTTTATTCATGCACGAACAAAATTCCCCCTTATTTTCCGTACTTTATTTTTGGTATTATTTTCTGCATAATGCAACTCCAGTGGTTGCTACTAGCATGTGTGTGTGCGTGTGCACACGAGAGAGATATATATTACATATATATTATATAAATATATAGTATTTCTTGTGAACTTCACCTCTCGACATATTTTACATATACAAAAACATAAACCAAAACATGATATGTAAAATATGCCGAGAGGTGAAGTTCACAAGACACCTATATATTTATATAAATATATGTAATATATACCTCTTGGCATATATTACATATATTTATATAATATAAATATGCTAATTTGAAAATATATTTGATTAAGTTGGAAAGAAAAAGGGCAACCACTAAATACACAACCAACAATATAGTTTCTCAATAACATATTGTGTTTCAATTTTGTCTGCCTCACACAAACTTCAACACATCTTTATTTCGTATGCTCTCCTCCATCACAATTGTTTAATGCATTACACTTCGTCATATCGAAGTTTCCATTGTAACGTGAGTTAAATTTAAATGTAGAAACGCATTTGAAAAGTGAAAAAGTCGTAGATCAATATTTGTATTTTTATTTTATATAAAAAAGTATCTGTATTACACGGCACACGCGAACATGAATGACATAGTAGAGTAAGAATACAACTAAGAAAGAGGGACATCAAATTCAAGCGTGGGTATTAGACGGGGAAGCGGAGGGTGGAGAGGGCGCAGATGCGATGGTGTGGGATGTTTTGTCGTGTCCACCTCTTTCAGAACGACTGTTGTGAGCAAATCGGAGGCTCCTTGGTGGAGACCCTTTTGTTTCTCTTCTTCAGACCATTCGGAGCCGTAATACTCCTCCTCCGTGGCACTGTCTGCTTTGGAGGCGGGCAAAAACATGCTTCCCCACTGCGGGAAGTGCACCAAAGACACTGGCAACGTGCACGCAACGATCATCACTCCCATCAGCATGATTCCGGTTTCGTGGGAGTAGGCCGAGCTCGTGAAGAAGAGGAGCTGAGTTAGCCCCGACCCGAAATTCCCTCCTGCACCTGCCATGCCCGAAAGCACACCCAGAGACCTGCAAATTGCAATATCATGTAAATGCAATTAATATATACTTTTGATTTTGGAGATGACCAGTGATTGATTAATTAATTAATTAGAGTCATCATTATATGAGCATCAATATTATGTATTCACCTGCGGGAAACGAAAGGAATGATGCCGAATGTTGCCCCGCAGGCAGCCTGCGCGCAGACGGAGAAGGCGACCATGGCGACGATAGAGAGGGGAAGCGATCCTGCTTTGCCGAGCCAAATGCAGAACACTCCTCCTGCCGTCTGCAAAATCCAGAGGACCCAAAGACGGCCTCGCATTCCGAACATGCGAGAACTCATGTCGGAAAGGTATCCTCCCAATGGGCGAGCCACTATATTGGCCAGCCCAAACGAAGCCGCAATGATCCCTGCTGTGTGCAGTGTGAGATTGAATTTGTCGAAGAAGTACTCGGCAATGACATTGTCCGTCGTGAGCTCGACCCCCATGGAATATCCGTAGAGCAGTGCAAATATCCAGGTTCGGTAGTTGCTAACGCCATACCAGAATACCTGCAATATCAAATCACACCCATTGTAAGAATCAATTAAGAAAGAAAGCTATAGTTACTTATAGTACGCTAATAAGGATTAATTAAGCAATATAGAAATTACTTTGGAGAATTGATCCTTGACTTTGTCCCCGCTGTTTTGCAGCGCCTGGAAGTTACCGTCGGGAAGATCTTGGCCGAGTGTGAGGACGAGGATACCCATCAAGAGTTGGAGAGAGCCCGGAACGAAGAAGGCGATGCGCCACGCAATGAAGGGAGTGGAGTGGAATTTAGTGCGAATTAAATCGTAAACGAGAGGCATAAGCAGCTGAGTGGCGCCGCCTCCCATGTTGCCCCACCCGGCGGCGGTGCCGTTAGCGAGGCCGACGATGTTAGTGCTGAACATGGAGCTCATCCAGTACTGGCATGACACGAAGGTGGCGAGTGAGAATCCGATGAGAAAGCGCACCACTATGAACCCTGCAGCGGAGGATATGAGCGACATTCCAAACACCGTGGGCGCCGCCAGCATTATTAGGAAGGCGCATCCGTAGCGAGGGCCCAACAGATCGCATATAGCTCCCATGGCCAATCTGGAAAATATGGAACCCGACACGGAGGCGATCCCTGCGTTTCCGATATCTCCTTGGTGAGGTCGAGATTGTCTCTGATAACCGGCAGAAGCGGCGCCGCTGCGAAGGTGGAGACGAAACACGTGCAGAAAGACATCCACGAGAGGTGAAACGTTCTCATGTGTGGATTGCCGAACGACAGGAGCTTTAACTCTGTCGCCTTGTGCTCCGAATCCACCGCCAGCTTAAACTTAAACTTTTCTCCTCCCCTCTCGACTCTATATCCATACGCCCCACATTCGCCCTCCCATTCTCTGCCATTTTTATTAACTTGTACAGACCACGATATGAAAGAAATAACGAATGAAGTAATATGCTCTGGAAAATGGACAATGCTTCTTCCGCCACAATACCCTTGGTTTTAATAGGACAATGCTCACCGAATTAGATTTGAGTGACCTAATTGTGAGTTGACGTTGTACAGATGAATGCCTCTCCGTGACCCCTAATTAGTAACGTCTCTTCCGTGTGAGAGCCAAGCTTGGAATGACGCCGCGTCCTCACATGCAAACGACGCTTGCAATTAGTCTCCGTCTGTTTGGGATTGGGTCACCTCTTTAATTATTGATACACACTGGCAATGCCTCGGTCGTTCACTACTTTTTTATATATATAATTAACATGCAACACTTCCCGCAAGCGGGTCACAGCGGGTCACTCTCATATTCAATAATCTACTGCTCGTATCGGTATGGAAGGGGCACCAATTTTGTCAGCGCCTTGCAGTTTTACGGTTTTATATAATTTTTATTTAACTGCTACTCTTAAATTTATTTATTTAAAGATGTTCGCCACATAATCAATTTTATCCTACACAAGAAGTGTTTTGAGAAGGGAAGAAAGGGTCCATATTTTACTCAAAATAATTAATAAATAATTTTAAATTTTAAAAATAATTATTGATATTACAGTTCATCCCGATCAACTTAGTTGTCCATGCTATCTATCTTACATTACACGAACATATTCCACAATATCATATATAAATATCAATATATTGTCATTCTTATATCAATAGGGGTGACTTCACAATAGAAGTGACCCTCTTACTAAGATAATGGTCTATTGGTTTTAGGATGAGTATGCTTGCTTGCTCAACCTTCCCATCTCCCCTTCTATAATTTCACAATATTTATAACAAAGTTTACGATTATATTTAAATACATGCTTACCACCCAAGTTAGATGGGCCTCTTCAATACATTTTAGAATTACTTCTACGACTCTAAATAATCTTGTTTATACTCATTCATTGTAAGAACCGAACTAGTTAACAAAACTAGAAAACATTTTATATATTTTAAGAAAGATTCATGATTGTTTCACCAAAGATCTAAAGAGGGAAAACAAACATTGAAAAATAGAAAATAATTTTAAAAGAGTAATATTATTGTTATTGTTTAATACCATTTAAATAACAATTTTTGTGAAGAGGAAACACTTGGAATATTATTGATCAATTATATGGAATTCTTTCAATTTAAGATTTGTTCAATTATTATTGAATAAATTTAGAAAGAATTTCTACTTAGAGCATGGATTTAGTTTCTATCACCGCAATATATAAAGCACGTCGATAAACAATGATCACCACTTAGTGGGATTTGTTGACTTGCAAGGAAAAGCACCTCTTTTCGTTATAGCTATTACTACCAAGTTACATGGTAAAGTTATTTTATCATCATATACAAACTAATTTAGTGGTTGTTTGGCCTATTTTGAAAGCCTTATACACTTTCATCTTGCATGTATGGAATTTTTATTTCAAACCCTAAATTTTAAATAAGATAAAAGGTTGCTTGACTTGGGAATACTAATTCAAAAGCCATAACTCTAGAGGAAACAAACTAACATGGATTTCTAAGGCTCCTTTCAACCTATATTGAGAAATAACTCATTGTTATGCTTCTAATCATGTCATGTAGCAATGAAGAAATGGAACTAAAGGGAATATGTGAGTTTTGTAGATCATGCAACACAATATGGATTTATGAAACCTATTATTATTTGAATATTCCACTTGTAGTAGACATATCATGGATGTTATATAAACAATATGTTTATTTCTAACCCAAGATAGAGTGGAAAATTTTGGTGTATTTTCTTCTTGTGATTTGGATATGAGTTTTGGATCACTAGTGGTAGAAGTTTGGAGCTCCATAACTAATGAATTCAAGATAGGTCTTATAGTTTCTTGGTGATACATCTCCACGCGGCCTATTTATTTACATGTAGGTGATTATATACTTATAAATCATCTACTCCTTACTTTTGAATATCCGAATGCTTTTGCCATATCGTATCCTCTCTTTTCTTAACTATTACTACGGCATTATGAACTATATTTTGATGAGTTAAAATGTTAAAACTAATGAGTGTTATGGTTTACATAAGTAGGGATCCGCTATTGATAAAAATGTAATCATTACTAGGCATAAATATCATTGTTATTGGATGATTTTGGAACATACCCTAAATCAAGGGGTATTATATATGTAACCATTATTGATTGTGATATTCATGATTAAATAATCCTCTAGTGTCATGTAAACTCTATTTTTCTTAAGGATTATAGTTTGGAATATATCTTGTGATTCCTTTCTCTTAATCCTAATAATTGTACGGATGCTTATGAGTAAATGCATGGAAATGGGGGCCGATAAATGGCCATAAAAGTATTTTAGAGGAATATTAAACATAACACACTTGTGTTATGTATTGATAACATTATAATGTAAGCGCATTATAACTTGGTAGTGTTCTAATGCGAGTGTTTTTTATTGTGTAAAACTAGTTTTTCATAGACAATATAAAATGAACTCATTATAACACAAGCATATTATGTTTTCTTTGGATCAAAATTTACCCACTCTTTGACTTGGATATCTAAGCCCAAGGGTTGGACTATCCATTCCACACACAATTTTAGTAATATTTTAAAATATGTGTCAATCATAATTGTGACTAGCTTACGATCTCTATTTTATTCTCTATGAATCACAATTGTGATTGGCTCGCAACCCAGTCGTATAGCTTTCATTTTCATACATTGTTTTGTCATTTTATTACAATAAAATCTCTTCTATGTTATTAATTGGTTAGGGATCTAACTCGAGGAAGGTCCCCTAACCACAAAAACAACTAGCATTTTTCCAAGTGTGTTTGTGTGGAGATTATAGATTCATATCAGAATATTTTACCCACTTTATTCATTCAAGAACTCATGATTGTCCCTCACTTTTTCAAAAGGAGCATAAACCCATTATTTTTAGTAGCATTGATTTTTTGATCCAAAGGACATTTAAGAGAATAAAATTTTCTGAATCTCCAAAGATCGTGGATGTGTGGAAGTCAACTCTAAGATCTTTTTGACAAATACAAGAGTGCAGAAAATTGGAGCTCAGTACATGACATTTGTGACTAGTCAAAGTTGAGTACCCTCCCGGATGAGACAGGGGTCAACCGATGAGTCACAACATGACTAATGGAAAAAATAGAATCGGGCATAGGTGATAAGTTCGGGTGGACCTCCGGTCATCGAAACTCGATATCGACATTTTCATCAATGATTGAAAAAAAATTCCACGTGGTGGGTCCTCGAGCCATCACATGTCTTGTCACCTCATTGCCCTTATATCTCTAAATTGGTAGGAAAATTTATACCAACTCGGCAAGCTATTTCATTGAATTGGGAAAGCTGAAACTAAGCCAACTTGGCGATTTATGGGCGAGCTAATCTATATGCATTGGCTGCAAAAGTGTTCAAACATGGCCAAAGCCACACATTGGCTGAATTGGATAATCCTTATAAAGCCTTAGCTTATATATATCCCGCTCAATATGGGATAATCCACATAGATGTGGATAAGGTTGGCGGGAAAAACAAACCCCAACCACCGAACAACCCATGTGGAGGGAACTAAATGGATCAAGTAGATGACGACTCGACACAATGGAAACAAAGGGCACGTAAAAGAAGTGAAGGGGTTGTAGGAGATATGGCGGCCAACAAGATCACATGGCAACGGGTAGTGGCATTTGGTAAACCGACAAGGAAAAGCGTGGGTGGGGGAGTCAACCCCAAAACCTCACCCTCCATTCGCACTTGGCCCAACCAACTCGATTAACGAGTTGGTTGAGGTTAAAGCTGGCAGGCGGATGTGGTTAATAACCACATAATTCAACCCACCTTGGCCTATATAAAGGCCCTCTCCACTCTATTCAACACACAAGCCTCTCTCTCCAAGCAAGCCCAAGGAGGCAAAGAAGATTAAGGAGAGTTAGGAGTATGTGAGGCCTTAGAAAAATATGAAGGCCATTTTGGAAGAAAAAATAAGGCCTATTTATAGGCTTTATGGAGAAAATATATAGAGGCCTATATTATTATTTTATAGGTGAAGAAGCTCCTCTCTCCAAGAAGCTATTCTCCAATCCGGGTTGATAAGATCGAAAGGAAAATTTTGAAGTCATTTTTGTGGCGATATTATGGAGGAATTAAATGTAAGTCCTATATTATTATAGGCAATATGGAGAGATAAGGCTTATATTGTATTAGTATAAGCATGATGGCCTATATTGTATTAGTATGGGCATGATTAAAATATGACCTATATTGTATTAATATAGGCATATGAGGAAGAATAAGTCCTATATGGTATTAATATAAACATCACATGTTTGATATTATTATAATGAGAAAATTAAGTCTTATTATTTAATAGGCACATGTAAAAATTGTGGGAGTTATTATTTACTCACCAAAAACTGCAAAGGCCAAAATTACGCCTTTATTTTTGTGCTCGAGCCCAGAGAATCCATGGATCTAAGTGATGAGATGAAGCAACAGAGAAGCACTAGAGCTCAAATCCTTAGTACGTTGTATGAATCATGAGATCATTTTTTTAGAGGAGGTTCATTATTCACTATTGAGCTCATTGGCGACACTTTGGACCAACCTAGTACCGTGCAGGTTATCTTGCCATGTAATGAAGTGAAAGTAGATCATCATCAATGATAGACATTAGATCAGTCATAGCTCTACATAGTAGAGTGAAGGAACATCCTTGTTGTCTGATCATATCCGGAGACTTGGCACCATACAACGGAGGTGTTGGGGTCTTTTAGAAGGAGACTTGGCACCGTATAACAGAGGCATTGGGGTCATCTAAAGGAGACTTGGCACTATATAGTGGAGGTATTGGGGTATTTCAAGGATATACTTGGCACCATACAATAGAGGCATTGAGGTCTTCATTATTTCATAATTTATAATAAACTCACCAAAACTAGCAAAGAACTTGGATTCCAACTTGGAGATAAAGGGTATTTTAGACTAGAGATAGAATTTGCTATATAAAGAGTATTATCACTTGGTGATCATGGAGGAGATTATTTTTCTTCTGGTAACAAATTTATTATAGCTTCAATTGTAATTTTATACTAGAGTTACAATTTAGAAGTGGATAATAAATCGAGTTCAATATTTCTAAACCCGAGAGATGTAGGCATTTTACTGAACTCCGTTATCAACCTGTGTGCACTGTGATTATGGTTTTTCATTATATTCTTTTAAATTTGATTATAATAGGGTAATTTTGGAAAATAATTAATTTCCTATAAGGGTATGTGGTCAAGGAAAAAAATTTGGTTGGATTTTCAATATCAAGTTTGGTATCAAAGCGGTACTATGCCCTGTAAGCTTATTTATCTCCAAGTAAGTTGATATCAAGAACTAGGTTTTCATATACGGTAGTAGTGAGATGGACATGTACTAGTTCACACTATAGCCCAGAGAAGGATTCTCAATTAAGGAAATTTCTAAATCTTGTGGAAGTAGAGAAGCAGAAGAAGAGATAGAAGACAAGTTTGAGTCTCCAATAGAATTTGGGTATTATTGTATTGATATATTTGCAATTGTAAGACCCTCTTGCAAGGGCATATTTTTTTGTATTATATCAAATTTTCTTATTGACTAAGCTATTTAGGCACAACAATAAACCAATGTCATACTTTGTAGAGATATTAATCATGTAGTGAAGATAATAGGGGACCATAGCCAGCCAAAGTCATTAGATACTATGTGAAAGGTTTATCATGCTTAGTGTTTACTTTGACATTGGTAAGCCAAGCTCTATATCAAGTCCTCAAAGCCCATATGGAGATTAGTCATCCCAATTTGGCATCGAGTGGTGCAACAAGGTGGTGATCCCAAGTGCCACAGTCCCATAGATCAAACCAAACGTTGTAATGGAGAAGGATCAATTTAAAGGCCATTGTGTTAGCTACAAGATCTCTTCATATATAGAGACATGGTTCATGATCCAAGGAGTGGAAAGTAGCAAATTTTTTGGGACAAAATCCTTCCTAGTGGGGAGGTGTGATCCGAAGGACATTTTAGAGAACATAATTTTCCTTAATCGCCCAAGATTATGACCGTGGGGAAGTCAACTCCGAGATCTTTCCGATGACTAAAATATATTTGAAAATGGAGCCCATTCATGAGAGTTGTGGCTGGTCAAAGTTGAGTCAACTCCCGGATGAGACAAGGTCAACTAGCGAGTCACAACATGACAAGTAGCAAAAATTTAATTTGGACGTAGGTGAAAAGTTCGGGTGGACCTCCAGTCTTCGACACTTGATATCGACATCTTCCTCAACGATCAAAAAAATATATATTGGAATGTGGTGGGTCCTCGTGCCACTACATTGCTTGTCACTTCATTACCCTTATATCTCTAACTTGACAAAGCAAGTTATACCATTTCAACAAGATATTTCATTGCATTAGGAAAGCGGATAAACCGATCCAACTCGGTGACTCATGGGACAAGATGGTCTATTTGAATTGGCCATAAAAAACATTCAAACATGGCCAAAAACACACATTGGTTTGAGTGGATAAGCCTTATAAAGGCTTAGTTTATCTATATCCCACTCATTGTGGGATAATCCACATAGATGTGGATAAGGTGGTGGGAAAAGAAAACCCCCAACCATCGAACAACTCATGTAGAGGAGGGCACTAAATGGGTCAAACTAGATGGTGGGCTCGATACATTGGAAATGGAGGGCACGTGGTAGTAGGCCGAAGGGGTTTTAGGAGACATGGCGGTCAATAGGACCACATGACAACAACGGTGGTGGTCATTAAAAATGACAACGCAGCGAGGGGGGGGGAGTTGACCATGCGACCTCCCCTATGTTTGCAGAATGGTCGAACCAACTCGATCAATGAGTTGGTTGAGGTGAAAGCTGGCGGATGTGATTAATAACCACATAATTCAGCCCACATTGGCCTATATAAAGGTCCTCTCCACACCATTCACAACAAAACCTCTCTTCGAGAAATCCCGTGGAGGCAAAGAAGATTGAGGAGAGTTAGGATTATGTGAGGCCTTAGAAAAAACATTAAGGGCATTTTGGAGAAAAATAATAAGACCTATTTATAGGCTTTATGGAGAATATATAGAGGCCTACATTATGTTATAGGTGAAAAAAATCCTCTCTCCAAGAAGCTATTCTCCAAGCTCGAGCCAAGAAGTATGAAAGGTGAAGTTTGAAGGCATGTTTGTGGTGATATTATTGGGGAATCAAATGTAAATCGTATATTATAATAGGCAATATGGAAAGATAAGTCTTATATTGTACTAGTATAAGCATGATGGCCTATATAGTATTAATATGGACATTATTAAAATACGACCTATTTTGTATTAATATAGGAATATGAGGAATAATTATTCCTATATCATATTCATATAGGCATCATCATCCGATATGATTATAACCAACAAATTAAGTCATATTATTTAATAGGCACATATAAAAATTGTGGGAGTTATTATTTACTCACCGAACAATACAAAGGCCAAAATGACGCCTTTATTCTTGTTTTAGAGCCCAAAGATGCCACGGAGCCGAGGGATGTGACAAAACAACAGATAATCACTATAGGTCAAAGCCTTAGTACATTGGGCGAATCATCGATCATTTGTTTCACAGGAGGTTCATTATTCATTATTGATCTCATTGGCGACACTGGAACAACTTAGCATCGTGCGAGGTCATCTTGCCATGCAATAAAGTGAAAGGAGGTCATCGTCATCCATAAAAATTGTAGACACCCCAAAATTACTCACATGTTCCCAGTGTTATCCTAGTACACCCTGTTATTCACCCATTTGTGATTAATTGATTAAATCGATTAATTCATACACATTGCACCCTTTGGATTAATTAAATTAATCCCTAGTACCCTTTGTTCCCCTTTGTGCTAAGTTAATTACCATTTATTAATTAAATGATTAATTAATTAAGTGTGCACATCCTAGTCAACTGCCACTTAGTCAACATCCACTTGGACTCCACATCCTCATCCTAGTTAACTACACTTCTAGAATCCTAGAAAGGTGGGGGCAATTGAATTACATGTACAACCACCTTTCGGATGCAACTTCTACAATTAATTCCATCATTGCCCCTAAATGCCCTAGAATTGTTGTAACCTCCTCCAATGTTATTTTTAGCATGTGCATTCAACCCATTTCAACCAACTTCCAACTACTCCTACCTCTATAAAATGCAAGCTTACTCTCTTACAAATCCTCTTGGATTTAAGTACAATAACTCTGCTAAATTTCCAAGCCAAAGTATTTGTGTTTGTAGAATTGCACTCACATTTGGAGGCCATTCAAGAGCACCCATAATCATTTATTCACAAGGTTACAAAGCTTAAATCTCTTACAACATATTGAGGTTTTCATTGGAAGGTTTCATGGAGGTTTGCACATTTAGTTGTTTATCTTCCATTCACTGTTACTTTTCAAGGCTTACATTTTGGCTCGCCCGATGGGAGACCCCACATTTCTTTGTTTCATTTTAGTTAATCATTTTATGATCTAACTCTTTCTTTATGTTTATTGTTCTTATTTAACCTTGCTATCAAAATTTTAGCTTCTCAAGTGAAGTACAAAAGTCAAAAAACCAAAAAAAAAATTGTTGGGCCGTTTTCTCACGTTCAAAATTTTCACTGAGAGTGCTACCATAACCCATCTTCTAGAAGCCATAACGTTTTCTCCCGAACTCGGAATGACTTCATTTTTTTATGGAAAGGTATTGAAAAGATATATGCAATGGAAAAATAATTTTCTGATTTAGAATTATAGAAAATTTATGGTTTCATTTCTCCTAACACTTGTCTTTTTAAAAAAATAAAAACTTTGTAGTTTTTTTAACGTAACAACCTCACACATATGCTCTTTCCTCGCACATTTAAAGCTATCTTGGAAATCAGAAATGTGATTGTTTATTTTTTTTTGGGAATTAACATTTCTTTTCTTTTTTAATCAAATCTTGTTTTACGTGTATGCTCTTTCTTCGCACTTTTTAAAGAGATTTTGGAAATCAAAAGCATGAACTTACTTCTGTTTTCTTGTCCTCTACCTACCTTAGGAAAAATTAATAATCATTTCTTATAGGACCCACTCTCATGAATATTGAAAACAAATTCACTTAAAAATACTAACTGTGGGTTGCCAAATGATGTACAACCAAACCACATTAAGTTTAAGATAAGAAAAAACACCACATTCAAAACATTGTATATGCAGGTTTTGGTTAAGATCTTTGGCTCATCTACTTTGAACTAGGAGAAGTGCCCTTTGACATAAGCCTTAAGACAACAAGAGGGATGCTCTCAGGAACCCCAAAGTAGTCCATGCAAGAGGGAACCTTGTGGACGAAATGGGAACCTTTTATCCTACCTGACTAGTAAAGCCTTGTGAGTTAGAGTCACGGATATCCACTAGTGGCGACCCCATTGCGATTCATTCTAAGCAAGATATTTAATTAGGGTTTGAAAGGGGTTAAAGTAAATCCGTAAGCTAAAAATAGTGTCACACTTGCTCAGATATACTATTAAAACCTAGTTGAGAGAGCCACCTAGGAAGCCACACCTTGTCCAAGCCAATCAAAGGTAGAGGGCAAAACTTTCACTACATCATTTTTCATTTTTCTCGCGAGTTACACACTTGTGTTTTATTTTTTTCCTTCGTGTCTCTCTCTCTCTCTCTCTCTCTCTCTCTCTCTCATCCACCTTATCACTTTCTAAATTTGTTTAAGTATTGGGTTATGGACATCCATATTTGCACTCAAGTACTTTCATTTTCATCTAAGTCTTGACAATGTGATACTCGCTTTATCACA
Organism: Taxus wallichiana var. yunnanensis; assembly: GCA_018340775.1. NCBI lineage: Eukaryota > Viridiplantae > Streptophyta > Pinopsida > Cupressales > Taxaceae > Taxus > Taxus wallichiana. The sequence continues at coordinate 763,472,208 of CM031237.1, forward strand.
TCATAGTCAAGCACCCTCTTGATCATCTTGGTCTTTCATTATTGTAAGTTTTAAGTTTAACATTATCTTGTTGAAGTCTAAGAATTCCACATTCTTACCTCATCACATTGTAGGTACACTTGTTGAATTGACGACATTCACTTTGTCATTATTTTTGTGATCCCCTTTCTTTGTTGTGTTTCCTCTTTCAACATAATTTTGTTAAGAGTAAACCTCTTTCATTGTCTTCTTAAGTCTTCTCTTTTGACACACTTTTTATTAAGGGTTGACATCCTTCATTGTCTTCTTCAGTCTCCCTTTTTAACATCCATCTTGTTAAAATTCAAGCAAAATCATCATTTTTCCTAAGTCTCTTCCTTTAACACATTTTTGTTAAGATTTGAGCATCATCCATCATGTTTTAAGTCTCCTCTTGTAGCACTTTATCACAAGTCAAGCACACTAACTTCTTTCATCTCTCCCCTCTTTACGTTCACTTTTGTAAAGGATCATAAATTCATTTCAAACCTCTTCATATTTCTTAACACTCACTTTGTTAAGAATCATCTAAACTAACATTTCAACCCATCTTCCACCTTAACATCACTCATTTTGTTAAGTGTTGTGAAGTCCCTCTTGTCATCACTCTTATCACTCATTTTGTTAAGAGTTGATCATTTTCATCTTGTTAAGCCTTGTCTCCCTTAACACTCATTTTGTTACGTGTCGAGAACATTTCACTTTCCCCTTTTTTCATACCTCTTAACACTCATCTTGTTAAGAGTTATCATTTTTCAATGTTTTTGTCACTCATATGAGTCATTTGATTTAGAGTTGACCATGTTCACTTTGTAGTCATTTTTCATGTACCCTTAGTATAAATTTCTAATCCCATGCACATTGGCCTATCACCCAACATGCATTGGGTGCTTACTCGAGGCACGTGTGGGTACCAAGCCCCTCCTTTATATGAGCATTGTGAGAAGGTCTTGCCATTGATGGAGGATGATTTGCAAAATGAGAATACATTTACTTAGTTTAGATAAGGAAGAAGAAACATCTAATAGATCCACGTCTTAAATGCATTATAGAGACAAAGTACTAAGCATGCTAAAATAGACCCAAACTATGATAGCCATTTAACAAGAGGGTTTACACCCTTAAGCATGATATACAAAACAAACCATTATATATATTCATTTAGAGTGATTCTGGTAGCCACATTACAATCAAAAGAGGTCATCACAGACCATACATATCAAAATACTAGGACTCATCCCTTACAAATCTTCCCTAGTGAGAGATCCTAGCTAAGCCCTCCCATTTCAACCCTTTTTACAGACCCTAATGCTATGAAAATGCTTGTTACATCCTTTAAAACCCTGAGCACTAAGTGCTCTAAACCCTAACATGACTGCAATATCATACTCTTGATGCATCCCCTTCTGTCTATCTCCTATATCCTTCAGTCCCTCTTCCTTGCTTCCGAGCATCTCTATATATAGGTTCAACACCCACCGCCATGCCTTCTCTTTTGAACAGATTACATGCCAAGTGTCAATGTGGTCCTCCAATGGTGCATGCTTATCTCCTTGCGAACCCTCCACCTTCTGTAATGATGTCTTCTAAGAATATTCCATGCGTGGAATATTATTTTCTTGACCTCCAAGGTTCTAGGTGACACCTTATCCACTCAACATGCCTAGTCGGGTCACATTTTTCCTCAAGTGCCTCCAGAATGCCAAATATGGCTAAGTCCTTTGAGCCTCGATGTCATGCCTTCCACGCGTCCCTAGTTTCTCTAAACCCTTCTTAAACATCTCTATCATGCACTCTTCTCCCCACACGCCCTTCTTCTTATAGGTCCCACGCACGCACTCACCCTTTGGTACTTAGCCAATATTTCGAGGCACAACACCACCCCACACTAAGCTTGTTCTCCATCCTAAAAAACATCATGCTTCCCAAAGAATAAATAATGGTGGGACTCGAGATAATTTGAATGAAGAATGAAAGAATGGAAGAATGGAGGAATTAAGAATGGAAGAATGGAAAAATATGCTATTGCTACAAGAGGAGTGGGAACTCCTTCCTCATTATTGCCTCAATATTCTCCCAGAATCCACTTCACCCTGCGCCTACTAGAGTAGGTCACCCACTAGAGCACTCACCTCTTCAAAGCTCAATTCATCTCCCTTAGCATTTAGTGTATCTACAATCCCTTCCAACTACTTGCTAAGGTTGTCTAGCGCATCCATTCTGAGTGACCTGGGGGTATAGTTCCTTAAGCCAATTTTTAACCAAACCTCGCAAGGTTTCGATTTCTTCCATCTTCTTCTCAACTTTTGCTAGGATCTTATCCCACTTCGCCTATTTACCTTATTCTTATCCTGGAATTCTTTCGAGATCCACCTCATGTATAGCAACTAGTATGCTTACTAACTTGTCTCTGTAAGTGTATTTATCATACATAGCCTTAGCCATTCACCTTCCAAAGGGATCTATCACCACATTCACGCACCTCTCGAGATAATTTCATCAAACATTTTTATTTCAATCTCACTTGTAATAATCACCATATTAGAATTTCTCACGATGAATCTTGGTACGTCAGAGGTAATCATAATGGCATCATTTTTTTTGTCATGGATATTCGCAATAGGCCCAACATACATGACCAATCAATCAAAAATCCAATCATTCAACCCAATGAAGACATTATGCCGCGTAAAGTTAAATGTAATTTTAAACCCCTTGGTGAAAGTCTCTCTAATGTCTTTCATCAACTCAAAGTGGTTGGGATGATAAAATATCCCATTACAAGACCTTGGATTGAAGGATAACATAAGCCATATTGGTATAAAACTCATGCATATTGTGATTTTCATCACATTGATGGCCACTCAACTAATAAATGTGCATGTTTTAAGAACTACGTCTAAGACTTAATCGACGATGAAGAGATCTTTGTAGAGCTTGACAATGAAGCTCTCATAACCGATGACACGTCAATTTCTCGCTTCTAGTAAAGAGTTGACCGTTGTCCCCACTTCTCATACTAACATTCAACGAGATCATGGAGAAATTCAACTATCTCTCCCTTCCAACCAATCCATATCTTCTACAAATTTTCTTACTATAGTCCAAACAAACATTGAACCTGTTTCAAAATATTCTAACACCTAAAGAGAGCTTGAATTTTCTTCAAGACTCTCTTTCAACCCTTGACATTGCAGAAGAGGGTCCATCATCAAGCACCATTGAGCTTGATTATATTCTTTCCATTCCATCTCCTACGCCTAACATCTCTAGTCTTGTTGTCGAAATGCAACCACAACAAGCTTGGACACTTGTAACAATGCAACCTTCTATGTCCATTACACCTCAACTAATTAATCTTGCAGGCATCTCATTAATGATGACTCTTACTTGTATGGATATCTACATGAGCACACTTTATGAGGTGTGTATACCTCAGAATATCCTTATACAACCTTTTCAAGCGTTAATTACAAATCTTTTGTCTAATCAATTAATTCACAACCTAGGAGTAACATTGACTATTTCCTCTCTACGACATCTAAGGAACCTCGGGTATACATCTAGAGATCCATCCTTCTTTCCTCACACTCTTTCATTCATAGGTGAACATTCATCTTGACATATTCCTCACATTAACAATATTCTTCTAACATCAAATAGGTCTTTTGATCTCATCGAAGACTTATCTAATCACTTATTGAATCCTTTGATTTGGAACTTGTCCACCCAAGTCTAGTACTTTAGGACCCATTGAATCGGTTGATTCCCTCCTTTGAATTGGATCTTGTCTACCAAAGTATCGTATTGCATGACTTATCAAATATTTGGATTTCCTCCTTTGACTTGGACCTTGTTTGCCCAAGTCTCATCTTTCAGACTTGTCAAATCTTTGAATTATGCTCCTTTGACTTGAATGTTGTCCACCCAAGTATCATCTTTCAAGACTTATCGAATCTTTCGATTCCCTCTCTTTACTTGGATTTTTTCTACACAAGTCTCACATTTTAGGACTCTTCAACTTCAATAAATATAGACCTCTTTCTTGATGAGTCCATTTCAAATCCCCACCCACCAAAATTCAAAAAATTGAAAAAAGCATAAAAAGAAAACAAAATTTGTATTAGAGCACTATTTTCCAATTAGAAATGGAAAAGTGCGTACAAATAACATTAAGCATTCCATCTATTGTCAGATATTTTAATCATACCATTATCATTTATTCACCTTCTTCACCTATCACGACACAAGTTAGCATTGTTTCTCTTGGGAATTGTGCATCTCATTTTTGTCATGGTTCTTACCATTTCAGATCTTTTTACCTATGGTTTTTTCTCAAAGCTTATTGATGGAAACTCCTCCATTCAAATAATCTATTTCTTTAACATAAACCACTAAAATTATTTACTCGGTCCTTTTTGACTACCTAACTCAATATACGGTGTTGAACCCTTACGTCTTCCTAGTCACATGAGGCTGAGACTTGGGGTCATAATGTTTCTTCCCAACAAGAACACTATCAACATACAAGGAAAATTAAATCAATCAAAAAATACAATTTTTTTATAAAATCAATACACATTTTGTCCCTCATAGTCTTCGGTGATAATCCCATACTTCTTACTCGGCAAGATGAGACTCGAAAATAGAGAAAGCCCTTTTCGCCTATATTTGTTCTTCGGTGTTGAGCCCTTTCCTTTTACTCGATGACATGGGGCAACATGTAGGTGTTCCTTCACAAAAATCATTCAACAAATAGATCCTTTCTAAAATCTTAATCAAACTACTTAATCAAATAAAAATCCCTATAAGTAATTTAGTTGCTCATTGTAAATAGAGACAACAATTCCTTCACTTGTATTTTTCCAATTAGTAGGCCATCAACGATCTAAGTCGAGTCAAACCCTATAAATTGGACTTATCTTGGAATCGGTCAGCTAATCTTGACTAGAGATGAGTTACATTTTTCTAATATGGATCATTGTTACACCTTGTGTCATCACATCCATTATCTTCACTTTCATATCACTATTCATCTCATTTTCATGTCCTTCTTGGCTCTCGGTGATGAGCCCTCACATCTTCCTAGTTGTGTGGAGCCACGAGTGGAGTGAAACACCCTATAATTTTATCATCTACATTTCTGCCAATGGAATGGAATGATTTTAATTATTTGCACCTTCTTTCAAGTAGTGTACCTTTTTGCCGAGTTGTATAATTACAAAAAAATCTCATAAAACTTCAAAATATATATATATATATATATATATATATATAATTGTTCAAAAACACAAAAATAATATAAAATTGTTCAAAAATACAAAAACAGTTTAAAATCACATGATCAAAACATTCGATAATGTTTGACCACATTTCAATAATCGGATAACACAGCTTTAACAATTTCTCCATTTGATGATGCTCCTCATGATTGTTCCAAATCATCTTAATTTCCCACGGTGTATATCTATGCTCGAGGAAATCATTTACCCTTTCACAATATAAATTTTCTTGGGGCACATTTGGATTTCATATTTTAATCCATTACAGATCAAACTTCAATAGGATCTCGATAAGATTATATTTTGAAGTATCTATGTATCACTCCACTCTTCAGCCATATCTAATCCTCTCGCATTCTAAGTCATTGCTTGGGGGCATTCAAATCTGTCTAGTTCTTCAATGTGGAACACATTCAGAGTGTCATTATATGCCATTTCTGCATGTTGTGTTGTATTGTTGTGGTTTGTCAACATTGTGATGATGCTTTTGCTTCTTTCAACTTTTTATTTTGTTGTACTTCATTTTCCTTTGATGTAGACCAATTACAAGAAATTTATTCGCATCTCAGTTCACAAATAACTTTGGTGTGGTTCCTTCCTATTCATATTGGGTTTATTTTCAATGTTTGTTTCATGTTTTCTTGTCGCTTGCATGTTTTCCTTTTTGTTGTTTATTCGCGTTTGTTTGCATTTCAATTTTTTTAAACTCACAAAAATACATAAAATTTTAACAAACATTCACTTGTCATAAAAATCTTACTTGGAAAACCCTTAAAGTGAATCATTCAATATTTCAATACAATCTTGATAAATTTCATACCTTTATCTATTACCCTAGTGATTATGCCAATCTTACAACTATCACTTTCTTCCCTTTGCATGATATGTTAACTATGCTTGGGGCAAGTCACACAATTGTTATTCCTTCATGATATAACCTCACCGGGTAATTTATTTTTAATCATTTTCACAATGGATATGACAATAGTTTCATAAGGAGTTGTTTTAGCTCCGCTCTTCCAATCTGATCATATTCCCACTTGGAAGCATTTACATCTACTTAACCATCATTATGGCTCGGATTAGGGCCATAGTTGATATTCTTCTTTTCTAATTTGTGTTGCATTGTTGATGTTTACTTTTTGGACCACTTGCAAGTAGTGTGATTACATCTTGGTTCCTTTATAGTCCCGATACCCGCACCTAATCAGTATATTGGTTGTGTTTTCTAATTTTATATTTTCTTTTTGTGTGTATTTTTACGTGCATCTGGGTTAACCATATTGATTCTTTTATAATCATGGTGACCAATCTATTGTGCAACAATAAAAATAAGGTTTCTCTAAAATTATTCTCCAAATTAACCTCATGCTACGGGCATTGTCTTTTTCCCATCCTTGTTCTAATCCCTTATTTTCCTTCCTATCAAGCGGTTGTCCACCACCTTGTCATGTGTCATCCACCTGCTAGAGGGGAATTCCTCTACCATTCTATTCACCGGGGCATCCAAGTGCTTCACTTTTTCCTACTTACTCGGGAATCCTAATGCTTCACAATTTTTCACTTGATGATCTCGCATGTGTCTACTATCTTTAAAACACTATTACTTCGCAATAATAGCACTATAAAGAGGGAAAATATGTAGATAGCACAAAATTACTCAATTGTTCCCGTGTTATCCTAATACACCCTGTTATTCACCCATTTGTGATTAATTGATTAAATCAATTAATTCATACACATTGCACCCTTTGGATTAATTAAATTAATCCCAATACCCTTTTTCCCCTTTGTGCTAATTTAATTACCATTTATTAATTAAATAAGTAATTAATTAAGTGTACACATCCTAGTCAATTGCCACTCATTCAACATCCACTTGGACTCCACATCCTCATCCTAGTTAACTACACTTCTAGAATCCTAGAAAGGTGGGGAAATTAAATTACATGTATAACCACCTTCCCAGATGTAACTTTTGCAATTAATTCCATAATTTCCCCTAAATGCCCCAAAATTGTTGCAACCTCATCCAAAGAGCTATTTTTAGCATGTGCATTCAACCTATTTCAACCAACTTCCAACTACTCTTGCCTCTATAAAATGTAGGCCTACTCTCTTGCAAATCCTCTTGGATTTAAGTACAATAACTCTACTAAATTTCCAAGCCAAAGTATCTATGTTCATAGCAATTGTACTCACATTTGGAGGCTTTTCAAGAGAACCCACAATCATCTATTCACAAGGTTACATAGCTTAAATATCTCATAACTTACTAGGTTTGCATTGGAAGGTTTCAAGGAGGTTTTCACATTTAGTTCTTTATCTTCCATTCACTGTTAATTTTAAAGGCTTACGTACATCGATCGGTCATAGCTCTACATGGTAGAGTGAAGAAGCATCCTTATTATCTGATCATATCTAGAGACTTAGCACTATACAATGGAGGCATTGAGGTCTTTTGGAAGGAGACTTAACACTTTGTCAATGGAGGCATTGGGTTCATATAGAAGGAGACTTGGCACTTTGTACAATAGAGGCATTCAATTATTTCGAAGTAGAGTTATAACTATATAGTGGAGGCATTGGGGTCTTCATTATTATGGGAGTTATAATCAACTCTCCAAAACTAGTGGAGCACTTGGATTCGACTTGGAGTAGATTTTCTACATAAGCTAGGTATTATCACTCGGTAGTCATGGAGGATATTCTTGTTCTTCCGGTAAAAATTTATCATAGTTTCAATTGTAATTGTGTGCATGTGTTGTTTTCAAAACTAATGCTAAATATAAGTAAAGACTAACACCTAAATAGCCTTAATTAGCAAAAATTAAACAACATACTAAGCACCATCATGATAAGAATTAAACAAGGGTTAGATGCTAAACATTCATCAATATACAAAAATTTGAAACTAACAATGTTTAAACATCTAAAATCCTCTATTCTCTAACAACAAATAAATGAAGGGACCTATGTAGGCTCCATGGCTATCAAAAATGGTTGTCTTTGGTGTTCCAAGAACCTAGGAATGAGGGCTTGTCAAATTTGGGCTACAAGACCCTTTTGACACCTCCCATATGACCTAAGCACTTAGGAAAGAGGCTTAACTCTTCAAGATGATGAACTCTCAAGAAAACAAAAGGTAAGATCTTAGTCTATTTTTCTATATGCTTTGCATTTGCTTTCTCAAGGAGTTTAGGTGTAGGTATAAAGGTAGGAGTAGGGCTCCTTATATAGCCCAATGGATAAAGGAAACACTTCATCCCTTTGCATGTGGGATAAAGGTAAAACATGATTAGGAATGGATAAGGTTGCTTTATAAAAGGTAACCTTACTTTAGAAGGGTTTAATTTATAATTAGCAAGTCATGGGAGTTGGGGTGTTTTAATTAATCAAAGGTGATTAACTAATAGGTAGATGTAAGCTTATAAAAACTAATTAGAGGAATATTATTATGATTTAGGCTATTAGAAGGGGATTAAATCAATTAAATATTGATTTATTAGATAAATGGAAGGGAAAGCTAATTAATTAATAATAATTAATTAGTCTAGATAAAAGGGGTGAATAATTAACGAAAGGTCATTAATCAGGATGTTAGTTGGATAGGTGACTTAATCAATTAGTGTATTGTAATTAATTAATGACAATAAGAGGGAATATGAGTGCTTTTGATGATATGTTGTCAATTTGTGAGAAAGGAGATAATTAGTGCAATTTAAGTATTTAAATTACTCAGGCGTAATTATGGGTGTCTACATTTGCCCCTCTTTGGGGTGGCATAAGTGATGCCACTTCAAAGATAGTAGATGGAAGAAATTTTGAGGGGATAGAAGAAAAATTAGTAGGAGGTAGAGATGCCCCCTCAGTGTCGATGGGGTGATGAAGGAAGACGATTGAAGATCGAAAAGGTGAGAAGTAGATAGAATAATGGGAAGGGGAACGAAGCCCTGGTGAGATAGAAGATTAGGGGTGAGAAGAAAGTGATGTAGGATAAATATGGAGGAGGGGAGAGAAGAGATTATCCTCTAGCCACTATGTATTGGAACAATTTTGATGTCATCATATTGCCAAGAGATCTACATCATCGGTCCTTATGAAAAATATAAGCATACGACAAAGGTAGAATGACATGAAAAGCCATACTACGAACAATTGTCCATTGTTGAAAATACCCACTCCATGCAACATATAACAATGCATCACAATACGAGAAGGAAACAAGCTCATTTAATAGGGAAAACAAGTACAAACGCACATATCCAACCCAACAACGGTTAAGACAGTTGTACAAATGTTTTGTTATCAAGCTGAAGAGATCCACATGTTTTGGTTGATTGACAAGGGTTAAAAATGATACCCCGAGCAAGGATATATGTAAGGGGAAATGATAATAGACACTGGGTCTAAGGAAAAAGCGTTGTGTGCAATGAAACAACACTAGGCAACAAACGTGCCCCTAGAGTACAAACAAAGCAAGTAGCTAGCTTTGTGAATGGTTGTGAATCTAGCGATCCGTGAGTCGTATTAATCGGGGAAGATGTGAAACAAACCAGTAGGATATGGAGAAAATACCATGCGTAAGACACAAGTTTTAGCCGTAATAAGAAAGTTACCATTTTTGTAGGTTTTTTACTTTTTAGGATTTTGTGAAACATTTTACCCTGTTTTTGGATTTTTCATAAGATGTATATATTGTTTTTACTTTTCTATTTTCTAAAATGTGATGGATAGTAGAAGAAAATATAAGAAATAGAATGAAGGGTCTAGGTGCAATAGAAAGTGCCCTAGGTGAAGAAAGAAGAAACAAGTGACAAATAATGTCCTTGTTTAGTGGAGAATTTAATAAAATAATTATTTTTGAAAAACAATTATTTACAAGAGTGAATAAGCAGAAAAATCACCTAGGAGAAATAAAATTTCCCTAGGGGGAAGAAAGGGGTATTGGACAAAAAAATGCCCCAATATGGAGAGTAATAATCATTTAATAAAAATAATTATTCCACAGTGGACAGAGGAGAAAACGGCGGTCGAAACGGGCCTCCAAGCCTTCACGGCAGTGAAAAACAAGTTAATATACCCCACCTAGGGGGAAAATCATCGCGACCAATTCATTTCTTACCGAGCACTATTGAGTTTTTACCGTGAGGCTCGACAATAATGAGGACAATGGTGATTGCACGACGAGACCAGTGAGGCAAGCACGCACCGAGGGTACCAGCGACAAGCAGACCATGACCCCTTCATGAGTATCGAAACTTTGCTCATCAATTTTTTCATTAATGCCTTAATTTTAGTAATTAGGTCTAGGAGGTCACATCAACGTGCATGTGCGATGTCAAATCGGGGCACAGTGTGTTGCAAAACATATGCGTGCATGCGCGGGTATAAACTACACACACCCACGCACATGCACACACACTATACATGTGTGCTCACACACACACACATCAGAAAGGGGGTGCACATGTAAAAATTAGGGCGCTCTTGGCTAGATTTTCTGCATAGCATCAAACCTAGGCAGTCATGAGATAAATCTCCCTCATTTAACCGGTGAGGCTCCACTGTCTGCCGATTTGTCAATAAAAATGTGTTATTATCTATCAAGGGTTTTACTTTAACCACTTAGTTCATGAACCATAACTAAGAAGTTCTGCAGCAAGTAAGTAGCTGTTCAAGAAAGGAAGTATTTTATAGAAGAAGGAAGTAAAGGAAATACAGAGAAGAAATGGGGAAGATGTGCATCCCAATTAGTAGATAGCAGAGCTAATTGCATGCACATAGAAGAAACTTAATAGATATGAACACACAAAATTATAAAACAAAGGCAACTCTAGATCTAGATCTAAAATAACACAAAGTTTATCAAGAGATCTAAGATTCAAAGCAAGAAACACAGTACACCGTGACACAAAGTTCTCCGGAAACCTGCTCCTTTGTATTCCTTTGCTCCAAGTTGCTCTCAGGGTTTAGCACAAAGTCTAGAACACAAGATTGCTGCTTACAAATTCTGATCGATCATTAACCCGAAGGTTCTTCCTCTACTTATAGAATGTAGAGGGGCAATTACAAGCTGGAAGCTTTAGTTGAACTGGCACATGTGGAAGTCAAAAAGAAACAACTGGCAATCTCCTTCCTGGAATTCCTCTTTGCATGACATGTATGATTTGCAACTGAAAATAGAACCTTCTATTTTGCACGTCCGCCACCTATCTCCAAGTAGTTGACTTCTTCAAGTAATGGCTTTTAAACCAATCACTTAAGTTGTATAATTGAATTGATCGCTCAATTACTTTGTCGAAGGAAAGAAGAAGGAAGAGGAAAGCTGACTTTGTCGGAGGAAAGAAGAAGGAAGAGGAAAGCTAACTTTGTCTTTTTTCATGTCTGCATGCAGCTGATTCAAACTGGATCTGGAAACAAGCTGGAATTAGTTGGATCTTGAAGCGGCTGGATCTGGAAACAAGCTGGAATTGCAAGCAGTTGGAATTGGAAGCAAGCTGGAATTTTGCCTTCGCATTGTCTTCTCTTTTATCCTTGAAGCTTTTGCAGTTCTTCTGTTGTACATGCATCAGTGCAAGGTTGGCCGTAGATAACTCATCATCCTTATTTTTAATTGCATATGAGCAATTAAAAATTCTGGAAAGCACTCATGGTGAATGAAAATTCAATGAAAGCTTCAACTGGAAGATGAGAGCACATGCACAAGATCTTGGAAGGAATTTTCCACGCACTGTCTTCTTCACGGGCTGCATTCAAAACAAGAGGATGAAGCCTTTGTGCCAGAAGCTTTTGCAACTATGAGATCTAGATCTGGATCTGCATATGGATTTGCATCAGCATCTGCATCTGGATATGGATCTGCACCTGCATAACAAATTCTGGCAACTGGGCTATGGATGGAAAAGCTGCAGCTCGAATAATTCCACTGCTTTTAATCTGCACGCATGAGTGAAGTCTTTCCTGCTCTGGATCTGTCTATCAATTTAGCAAGAGGTTCCGAGCCTAGATCCGTGTTTCCAATATCTACAAATTTAGAAGTGATGCATGACTCCGTTGTGCTTTCTTTTTCATCTTTCTTCGCCATAGCTTTGTCTATCTTTGTCTGAATGTCTTTTTCTTCTTATTTGACTGGAATTCTTCAATACTGGTGCAGATCTGGACAATTCTTCAGATTCGGAGGATATATGCAATGTATTGGACATTGATAAAAGCTCCTTTTCCTTTCAGAAAGCACCTGTAATGAATTTCTGCAATTTATTCACACAAAAAAATGGCCACCGAGCATGAATAGTGAATTTTAATTGTAAAATCTACACTTTTCAAGCCTCGCTGCCCCAAAAATTGGTGTTTAATTTGCACATAAAGAGAGCATGAATCCTTTCAATCAACACCCGAGCTCTGTAACACACTGCAAACAATTATGCGAAAAGATCAACCTCCTTTAAAGCATGCGCCAAATCTGAAGCTTTTAGCCTTGTTAGCACTTTGTCCGAACAAAATCCTTCCTCTAATGGGGCGCACTTTTCCTCCTCCGGCTGCAATTCTTTACCCGTGAATTAAATTATTCACCCATATGGCTGCCCATGCTTATATAACCTTCACAATTCTATAATTAATAATTGCCCTAACAATTAAAGGCAATTAATTAATTAAAAATCATGCTTCTCTCTTTTAAAAATAGCATGTTTAAGGACAGCCATCCAATAAATTAAATTAATCCAATTTAATCCTTCACACAAAGACTTCACTCAAGCTCCACAAAGGTGCTTTGACCATAGCCACCGAAAATAGAATTTAATATAATCTTTTAATACTTTAAAAGTATTAATTCCTTCTCAAAGGTGCTGATTAAATAAATTAAATTTATTTAATTTTGGAATTCTATTTCCAATTGATTTATTCCCTTTTGCTTTTGTTGACTTTTCCACAAGCCTAGGTGCCAAAATTGGGTGAATAAATATTAACAAATATTTATTTAATGCATTATTATTCACCCAAGGTGGGTCGCACTTTTTTGCATAATAGAATTCTGACAATGAGATTTTTTACCCTGCAAGGCAGGCAATAAAATCCCGTGATTTCACTTAAGTCACTTTTCTTTTATTTCACCATGGGAATTTTTACCCTGCAAGGCAGGCAATAAATTCCCGCCTGCCTGCAGCCTCTAACTTTCCCACTGCAGCTTAAGTGAATTTTATATCACGGGAAAAGTACCCTGCAAGGCAGTGCAATAAATTCCACCGCCTCGCTTTCTATTTTTCCCATTCACGCTAAGTGAATTTTATAACATGGGAAAAAGTACCCAGGTATAAAATTCCCATCATGCCTGCGGCTTCTATTTTTCCCATCGCAGCTTAAATCCTTTGTTTTCCAAAAATGCGCCCATCCCCGCAGGGGCTTTTCTCAGCACGACTTCACTTTTTTTCCTGATCCGGATCTCCGATGACGACTTCCTCCGGGCACAATGTGCGTATATGTTTTCTAGCCGCTCTAGGCCAAAAATCGGGCTTACCCGGAAAGGAGTTGTTCCAGGAAATTTTACGAAAATGCGAACGGACACCACAAAAACACGAAAAATTGCCAAAAGTTACAAATAAAGCCCAAAACTTAAAATAAGTTAAAAGCCTTCTGGCACATAGGAATAATAACATATTCGCTCATAATAGAGTTAAAACAGAGTGCAAATAGCCTCATACGGGGCTCAAAATAATTAAATACAAATTTCCCGCAGACAAATCCCGACAGGCCAAAACAATTTAGGGCATCTGGTTATTTGGCGAAAAGGGCTAATATGGCTCTTTGGGATTATCTTGACGCAATACAAGAACTTTCAGGCAGTAAAAACAACAAATGACCCATTATTTTAAAAGTATGAAAATTTTTCGGATAGGGTAGTCGCAGATTTCAGGGTGAAATCTGAGTGACACCAGGCGCACACACAAAAGGGAGGGCGTACACACGAGGGGTACATGCGCACAACCGCAGGCATAGAAATGATGGCGCAAGTGCCAAATATGTGGCACACACGCCCAAAAGGGTGTAGGTGCCATGAATGATGGTGCAAGCACCATAAGAAAAAGTGCACATGCACACATGCCAAAAATGAGTCGCACATGCCCAAAAGGGTGTGCAGGCATCCTAGGCCGGTGGAGGATAGACAGAAAAGGCTAAAAAGATGACACTTAGAAGAAAAATTTAGGATTTTTGGGTTAACCCTAAAATAATAGATAGATTTTTAGAAGAAATGTTAGTAATTGACGAGTGATTTGATATTTTGCAGAAACATTTGCCAGTATTATAGATGCGGGAGCATCACACCCGGATAGCTAAGGTAGAATGGAGCATGTGTCGTCGAGACTAGTGAGCTATGTCTATACTTCTTGAGGCGGTGGGGCTAGGCCCCGTTTCTCAGATGCTATCCACCACCCTGGACCATGGTTTGTTAACTACACTAGCCGAGTGATGGCATAGCGAGAGCCAGTGTTTTAGATTGCCTATGGGGAGATGACTGTGACCCTGGAGGATGTATGGTAGATCCTCCGAGTGTTGATCATAGGCACTTTGATTGAGTACAACTCTGATGTAGGGCTGATTAGAGCAGCATGCAATGATCTGTTTGATATAGATGACATACCACATGATGGTATGACCATAGCCTTACACGAGTGCATTTCTGACCCTACACTGCATCGGGGCCTCTATACATTATGTCTCTTATCAGTGGGTTTTTTCTCACTAATAAGACAAGGATGTCATTCCCGAGAGGGTTATTACCATTGGTACATGGTATTTTTAGTGGCGAGTGATATTGTTGGGACAAAGTGTATACTGGCCCACTTATACTGGGATCTGCATTTGATTACCTACCACGGTCAGAAGACCGTGGGGCCAACTTCTTTATTATATATTTGGTCATGGGACCATATTACAATCGGACACCCTGTGGGAACTTTGCATGTTCAAGACCCAGAGGAGCCATCTTACATGGCGTGGGTATCAGTAGGTGGTGATGCACGAGGCCACCTAGGCAGCCTATTCAAATATAGGCGAGAGTTTGACGAGCTGCCCGAGATAGATATTATATGAGGCCTTATAGGCATATCCAGAGCCAGAGGATGCCATAGAGCTCCGCGTGTGCTTAGTAAAGAACTTTATCATTGGCAAAACACATGCCTACATTATATAGTCAGACGAGTTAACAGTACTAGCGGCACTTGGCATAAGCATAAGGGGGTCCCACACCGATATCTCGGTATGCCCGTAGAGATTCAGAGAGGCATACTATGGGGCCTCGCATACCAGTGGCCCAAGCTAGGGTGAGATTTTCACAGGTGGTCCCACAAAGTGTGGGGCCTGAACAACAGTAGGGACCCAGTGGACGATAATGACATGCGACTTAAGTACGCCACTATCCTACCTCGACATCTTACCATCCCGAGGAGGCCCGGGCAAGAGGGCACTCGTCCACCCATATAGATATAGCATGGTTCGGAGCATAGAGAAAGCAAGAGGTCCCGATCCGAGAGGATCCATTTGATGGCCTTCCGCATGATGAGAAGGGTGCCCCACAGCACGAGGGACCGAGGATACAGGCCTAGTACATGTACCAATGTAGATTTTGAGAGTCAAGGTCCTTGAGTAGGGCCACCATCGAGAGTGCCTCGGGAAAAGTATCAATGGCACAACCAAAGGCACAAATAGCCACATTACATGAGAGCTATAGCAGGCTCTGCCGAGAGAGATATAGTTAGAGCAGAGAAAGAGGAGGCCCAAGGCCGGTGTGTGACCGTGACAACTAAGCGTGATCGAGCCCGGACTCGATTGTGGCATTTTTATCGAGTGAGACTGTGCTTAGCCCAAGCCGGCCTAGGAGGTGACAAAGTGTTGTGCTCTTCTAGCAAATTTGAGATGGCCACTCGATGGCCCATGTGACAAGTTTACACCCGAAAACACAGTCCAAATTCTACAACCTATGATTTTAGAGAGAGACAGCTCAGGGGAAGAGTGTGTAGTAGGTCAAGATGAGCTGGCCCGAGCTACAAATGAGATAACATCCTACCGACACGTGGAGGGGACAATAGTGACATCCCGGACTCATAGATATTTGGCCACAACAAATGGTAGGGCCTTGTATTACATATCTTTATATTTTGAGGTAGTGCCTCCTGAGCGACGGGCACCATCCTATAGTCAACAGTCTAGTAGAGGGACTAGATCGGAGAGGCCTCAGGCCTCAGTGGAGCAGCCATGACTAGAGAGAGCTGGTGATGCTCATGCCATGTGACCTCCATGGGACAGGCCAGCTACTCCGTCAGAGGGCTTGAGTTAGCCCTGATATTTTGTATATCCACGTACACCTCTTTATGAAGGCTATGAGCAGATTGTGCTCCATGTATATTCATTTTGTATTGGTATAACATTTTTGACACATGCCTCTGATGAAGGCTTTTATTTTGTTATAGATGTATCACCTTTGTATGCCTCAGATGAAGGCATTTTTGATATAGATCAGTTTTGATACATGCCTTTGATGAAGGCTTTTATGATGTACTTTGTCATGATGTATATCCATTTTTGATACAGATATACCACATATGTATGATTTAGACATTTGTGACATGACATATGTGTATATGAGATGGACATTTGTTTATTATTTCTCATGGATAGATAGATGTGTTTATGATGCATTCTAATTTGATATGACATGTATATGTATCGATGATCTTGTTGATGTACCACATGTGTTTTGATTTCTAGATGATGTGATCTTGTAGAATATATCAAATGTGCTTTGTTTATGAGATCTTTCATACTTAGTGGACGGATGATATGAAGATAAGGGTGTGGGGGATAGATTTTGATATTTTTGATCCCCTTTCCCCATTTGATGATACGATATGTGATGATTAGCTTAGCATTCATGTATGATGTATACTTAGATTTTTCTTGATATATGATGTATAGATGATGTTAGATGTGATGATATGATGGTAATGTGATGTTGTGATAACAAAACAATGCACATGCAATAAACACAATCAAATGCTAACAAAGAACACAATGAATTAACATAATAATGCACAGGGGCGTTTTATACCCTAGGCAACTTAGGCAGTTGCCTAGGGCGGAGAATGACTAGGGGCGCCAAAATATTTTTTTTCCCAGATCGGCCTTTCCAGGTACGGTCAGCTCTGTGAACTAGTTTTATATAATAACTGCCCACCAAAATCAGCCTTGTCTTCACTCTTCTTGGGGATCTCGGGCTTCTCCTCCCACATAAAAGGAACTACCGCCCTCCTTGAGTCAGCAAACTCAGAAAAAATGGCGGCGGATCGCGTCGGGATGGTGGGCACGCTGAAATAAAATTCACCTCCTCCTCTTCCGGGGCTAGAAGGTGCACTAACATAGGGCGTGGTGGAATTATAATGTAAAGAGGTGTATTATAAAGCTGCGTGGGACTGGAACTGGAACACACTTGTATTTGGCTGTGTGCAATGTAAGGAAAGTACCTTGAAATACAGTCAAAAATTGGCAGATTAGTTTATTGGTGAGTCTGCACCCGCCTTGGATTTTTAACTCACATGGATTGCGCCCAATGGAAAGTAAAATAGATAATGTTGCTTGTATGTCTTTGGTTTTTAGCTGTGTAATTAGTCGTTAATAAAAGTAATTATGGTCAAATAAAAGTCATTAGACATGAAAGAATATAGGAGGGAAATTGGGTGTCTCAAGAGCAGGTCAACATCCGTAAGAAAGGACGGAATATTGAATTTTCACTAAAGGTGAACAGTGAAATCAATAACTATCTTAACTTCATGTATTGTGGTTTTAAAGTCTTAGATGTTGTGAGTGACATAGTTTCAGATTTATTTCTGAGGATGAAACTAGATGAAATGGCCTTTCCATTTTGACATTTGAACGCTACATAGCTACATTAATAAATTATGATGACGACATTGATAGTTTTGCTATGGAAAAGACAAGAATGAAGCCTTTATAGCTTTAATTGAATGTGTTAAAAGTTATATTATAATTGTTTAAACAATATGCACAACTAGATGAGTGGTTGGTCTCAACACGGAGGTCAAAGTGTACACTCGAGTATTTCTAGGGCACTGTTATAAAACCTTAATTCAGCCCCGATAATGCACCTTGATTCACTAGCATGCAAAAACACACCTCAATATGCACAAGCTAGAATAAATCTAATCTAAGTAAGAAAAGATGAATTCTAACAAAGTATGCCCAAGAAAAAACACAAAAGCACAAACACGAAACAACTATACAAGCAACAAGCAAAAAGCAAGAAACAAGACAATGCAAGTAAATGTAAGTAAATGTTTTTGTAAGTTTGTTTTCATGCAACAATTTTCTATTGTTTATGTTCTTTGAAACAATTTTCTATTGTTTTTGTGTTTTGAATATTTTCAAATGTTTTTGAATATTTCAAATGTTTTGAGAAACAATTTCCTATTGTTTTTGTGTTTTCTAATGGTTTTCCAGAGTTATGTACAGGTAACCAAGAAAGCGTGGATGCCCCCAGTGTTAGATGGGGAATATACAAGGGCAGAGGCCACGCGCGTATGAACAAGAAGGTGAAGTCATTGAATTGCCCCAACGTAAGATGGGGAATAGCAAAAGACCATGCCCTCACGAAAAAATAAAAAAAAAAAGTCGGATCAAGGCTTAACAGATTGGGCTCACAGGGAATCTCAAAGGCAGAACTAGGGCTAGGCCAAGTAAAACTACCCTCCAAATGCAAGATGCTTGTGAACAATGAATCCTCCCAAGGTGTCGGAAACTAGTTTTCACCTAAGGACAAGTGCCACAATTGCGTGGTTTTCACTTGTGGATGACCTGTTTTCTCTTTTTCTTTTTCTCTTTTTATTTTTTTGTATTTTTGATCATTTTACCATGTTTTTTTGAGTTTTTGCTTTTTGACCTTTTTGCCATGTTTAAGCATAGAACCACTTAAGATGCATGGCGTTCATGGGCTCATGGAGCTCATCACCATTAGGGGTGAGCAAGTTTGTATGCCCTTGTGCCATACTTGGCCACAATAACGTAGGGTCCCAACCAATGTGGTTTGAACTTTCCTTTCTTTTCTCGTTCCGCTCTTGTGTTGAACTGGTTCTCCTTCATGACTAAATCACCAACCTCAAACTATGAGGTATGATTCTCTTATTGTAGTTTCTAGAGACTCTGTTCTGATACACTTTGAGGTGATTAAGAGAACGAATGAAGT
The DNA here is from genome assembly GCA_018340775.1 of Taxus wallichiana var. yunnanensis. Lineage (NCBI taxonomy): Eukaryota > Viridiplantae > Streptophyta > Pinopsida > Cupressales > Taxaceae > Taxus > Taxus wallichiana. The sequence goes on from CM031237.1 coordinate 763,491,759, forward strand.
TCTTATTTAGGAGCTCTAGTTCAGCTAGTCTTGCTACTCGGTAATCCTCATCTTTATCCAAATAGTAAGAGAGATTCTCAGGGAAGGAAGTTCAATTTCTAGTGGGATGATAGATTCTGTTCCAAATACTAGAGAATATAGAGTCACACCCGTAGGAGTGCGAATGGAGGTTCTGTAAGCCCAAAGAGTTGGGTGGATTTTCAAGTGCCAATTACGACTGTTTGTTGACCATCTTCTCCATTATTCTCACCAAAGTCTTGTTTGTGGCTGGTCTATCCATTACCTTAGGGGTAATATGTGCTAGGTTGTGGTGCTTGTTATCATGTGTGAATGTGTTGAAGACGTACATTAAGAGTATTGTACATTTTCATGTATCCTCACCGGGGGTTCTGGGAATCGGGCCGGGCCCCGAGCGAGGGTGCTTGGGGCACAACCCCAATTTTTGGGCCTTAAAACGTGCCCGATATATTGGGAAACATGATTTTCTCATATGGGCGGGATTTTGACCCATAGGTTTATGGGACGATTTTTTCCCATGGTTTTGATACCCATGGTTTTGTAAAACTTCTTAAGCAGTTGTCTATTTATATGGTTTTATGCATATGATAGAAGTATGAAAAACATTGTAGATGTGCTTTGAATTCGGGTGTGAATTTTGTAGATTTTGTTGAGCATAGCTCCAAACAGATCTGGGTATTGTATTGAGAGAGTGGTGGCTTGTAATAAAATCTGAGCAAGTGATTCTTGGTGGACATAGCCCAAATTAGGTGAACCACATTAAATACTGTGTCTTTGTGTTGTGTTATTTTATTCTACACTTTTATTTGAGATATGTAATATTTTTCTGCATATTAGTTTCTCTTCATTGCTATTCTCGTGAGAGGATTATTCCACATATTTTATCCCTTATTCCCTAACAATTGGTATCAGATCTTGGTTTGGTTTGCTGAAGTGTTGAATCAGGGAAATTTTTATCTTGAGTGGGAGCTATGACAGATGATGGAAGATCTAGGGTTGATAAATTCAATGGGCAGAATTTCAGTCTTTGGAAGATGCAGATGGAAGATTACCTTTATCAGAAGGATCTTTATACTCCGCTGTCTGAGAAGGTGAAAAAACCCTCAAGCATGACAGATGTGGAATGGGATTTTTGGATAGGAAGGCACTTGGGACAATCCATTTGTGTCTTGCATCTTTGGTATTATTTAATGTTTCAAAGGAAAAGACTACAAAAGAACTGATGGATGCATTAGGGAAGTTGTATGAAAAACCCTCTACCTCTAATAAGATATTTTTAATGAAAAAGTTGTTTAATATGAAGATTTATAAGAATGGTTCAGTAGTAGATCATCTAAATGATTTTAATATGGTTGTAAATATGCTAGCTTCAGTTACAATAGAATTTTATGAAGAAGTTAGGGCTTTATTAGTTTTGTGCTCTTTACCTGAGAGTTGGAATAGCCTGGTAATGGTGGTAAGTAACTCGGTTCCTGCTAAATCAAAGTTGAAGTTTGAGGATGTTGTAGGGGTGATTCTAAGCGAGGAAATGTGAAGAAAAATCTCTAGTGAATCTTCTACTTCGGGAATGCTTTGACAAAGGAAACTAGAGGAAGACAGAAGAATAGAGGAAACCGTGGAAAATCAAAGGATCGAGCAAGGTCAAAATCCAAAAGAAAGATAGTATGCTGGCACTGTGGAAAGTCTAGGCATGCAAAGAAGGATTATTGGGAGCTTCGAGACAAGAAGAAACAACAGAAGAAAACAAGGAGGAAAATGTGGCAACGGGTAATGTATGTCAGGATGTTTTGATTCTTTCTTTGCACAATATTATTGAATCTTGGGTTTTAGATTCGGGGCTTCTTTCCATGCTTCTCCACATAGGCATTATTTTTTTGATTATGTTCAAGGAGATTTTGGGCATGTTTTTCTTGGTGATGATGAGCCTTGCAGCATAGTTAGAAAAGGTTCTATTCAGGTTAAGATGTAGAATGAGAATACTTGGTTATTGAAGGATGTCATACATGTGCCTACATTAAGATGAAATTTGATATCGGTAGGGTAATTGGGAAGTGATGGTTGTATTGTGATATTTACAACTGACTCTTGGAAGGTTACCAAGGGTGCTCTTGTGGTGGTAAGAGGTAAGAAGGTTGGAACCTTGTATTTAACCACTTATAGCACTAATGTTTGTAATCTTGTGGCTTCATAAGTAGATACAATATTGTGGCACTATAGGCTCGGTCATATGAGCCATAAGGGCATGGAGATCATAAAGAAGGATTTTCCCAAATATACAAAAATAGGTTTGGAGTTCTGTGAGGACTGCATATATGGGAAACAAAAGTGAGTAAGGTTTCTCAAGGTTGGACCTACAAAGAAAGAGAGTAAGTTAGAGCTGGTGCATTCTGATGTGTGGGGGCACTCAGGTATCATCTCTTAGGGGTTCAAGTTATTATGTTACTTTTATTAATGATGCAATAAGGAAAGTTTGGGTTTATTGTATTAGAAACAAATATGATGTATTTGACATTTTTAAATGTAAAGCCTTGGTAGAGAATGAAACAGGTCTTAAGCTAAAATGTCTCAGGTCGATAATGGAGGGGAGTATTGTAGCAATGAATTTGATGATTATTGTTCTAAGAATGGAATCCGCAGGCAAAAGAAGGTTCCAGGAACTCTGCAGTAGAATGGGGTATCAGAAAGGATGAACAGAACAATAATGGAACGTGCTAGGAGCATGAGGTTACATGCAGGACTGCCTCTTTCTTTTTTGGAAGAAGCAAGGTGAGCACAACTATGTACTTGATAAACAGAGGACCTCAAGTGCATTGGATTGAGGCATACCCGAGGAGGCTTGGTATGGTAAGAAACTTGATTATTCATTTCTTAGAGTCTTTGGATGTGAGGTGTTTGTTCATATAGACAAGGATGATAGGACCAAACTAGAGGCTAAGTCAAAAAAAATGTACTTTCATTGGTTATGGTGGTGATGACTTTGGATATAAATGTTGGAGTATTAAGGAAAAGAAAATCATTCGATCTAGGGATGTGGTATTTAATGAGAAAGTCATGTATAAGCGGTAGTTGTAGGAAAATAGGGAAGAATCCAAGAAAGAATATGTAGCGGTAGAGGATCTTCCTCGAATGGAAAAGTGACACATGAATCAGCTCAGAACCTCCTCAACAGGAACCCCAAACTCCTATATTGAGGAGGTCTTCTAGGGTAAGAAGAGAACCTGAATGTTTTTCTCCTTCTCTTTATTATTTATTACTCATTGATAATGGAGAGCCAAAGAGATTTCATGAAGAAATGAAGGTAGATGCTAGGAAGAAGTGGGACCAAACCATGGATGAGGAGCATCGAGGCTCTTATGGAGAACCAGATATGGGATTTGGTGAAGCTACCCAAGGCAAAAGAGCATTACGAGAACAAGTGGGTGTTCAGTTCAAAGAGGAAGAAGGAGGCAAGAAAAGATACAAGGCCCAGTTGGTGGTCAAGGGGTTTACACAAAAAAAGGTATAGATTTTGATGAGATTTTTTCTCCTATAGTAAAAATGACTTCTATTAGAACTGTTCTAGGAATAGTTACAATGCAGAAGACTTGCACTTAGAATAGATTGATGTAAAGACTACATTTCTCCATGGTGATTTGGAGGAGGAACTATATATGTAGCAACCAAAGGGCTATGAGGTCAAAGGTAAAGAGGAGATGGTGTGCAAACTGAAGAAGAGCTTGTATGGCTTGAAACAAGCTCCACGTCAATGGTATAAGAAATTTGATAGCTTCATGATGGAGCAAGGTTATATTAGATGTCATTCTGACCATTGTATGTATACAAAGAAATTTGAGGATGGAAGTTATATTATCATGTGTCTGTATGTGGATGACATGTTGGTTACAGGTAAAAACATGCAGGAAATAAAAGTACTCAAGAAGCAGCTAAGTGAATCCTTTGCTATGAAGGATTTGGGGGCAGCCAAACAAATCCTTGGTATGAGGATATCTCGGGATAGGAAGGAATGGAATCTGAATTTATCTCAGGAAGAGTACATTAAGAAAGTTTTGAAGAGGTTTAATATGCAGGATGCTAAACCGGTTGGGACTCCTTTGGCAGGCCATTTCAAGTTATCAAAGGAGTAGTGTCCCAAGACAGAGTAGGAGAGAAACCAAATGTCCAAGGTACCTTACTCATCAACAGTTGGTAGTTTGATGTATGCCATGGTGTGTACCAGGCTTGATATTTCCCATGTAGTGGGAGCGGTGAGTAGATTTATGAGTGATCCAGGCAGAGATCACTGGCAGGTAGTAAAGTGGATCCTTCGGTATTTGAGAGGGACCATGGGGACAATTTTGTGCTACAGTGGATCAGACACCACTTTGTGTGGTTATGTAGATTCAAATATGGCTAGAGATGTAGACAACAAGAGGAGCACGATAGGTTATGTTTACACTGTAGGTGGGACAACAATGAGTTGGATTTCACGACTACATAAGCTAGTGGCTTTGTCAACCATAGAGGTTGAGTATGTTGCTTGCCACAGAGGAAAGAAAAGAAATTATTTGGTTACAAAAACGCTTGAGGAGTTGGGGCATAAGCAGGAGGAAGGAAAGCTACATAGTGATAGTCAGAGTGTTATACACCTAGCTAAGAACTCTACTTTCCACTCTAGGACAAAGCATATACAGTTAAGGTACCATTTCATCAGGACAACTTTGGAGGAAGAGAAGTTGAAGCTAGAGAAGATCCATACTAGTCAGAATCCTGCAGACATGATGACCAAGGTGGTCACAAGGTTAAAATTGAAGTTATGTTCAGCTTTGGTTGGTCTTCACGAAAACTAGTGAAGGGTTGAGAAGCTTGCTCAGAGGAAAACTAGTCTCCAAGTGGGAGATTGTTAGGTTGTGGAGCCTATTTTCATGTGTGAAAGTGTTGAAGACTGTACACTAAGAGTACTTGTACACTTTTCATGTATCCTCGCTAGGGTTTGGGGTCGGGCCGGGCCCCGAGTGGGGTCCAGTGTGGTAGCCCCAGTAGGAGGGGTTTGGGTGTGTAGCCCCAAAAAAAAAAATTGGGCCTTAAAACGTGCCCGATATATCGAAACGTGATTTTCTCATATGGGTAGGATTTTGACCCATAGGTTTATGGGACAATTTTTTCCCATGGTTTTGATACCCATGGTTTTGTAAAACTACTTAAGCAGTTATCTATTTATATGGTTTTATGCATATGATAGAAGTATGAAAAACATTGCAAATGTGCTTTGAATTTGGGTGTGAATTCTATAGAGTTTGTTGAGCATAGCTCCAAACAGATCTAGGTATTGTATTGAGAGAGTGGTGGCTTGTAATAAAATATGAGCAAGTGATTCTTGGTGGACGTAGCCCAAATTGGGTGAACCACGTTAAATATTGTCTCTTTGTGTTGTGTTATTTTATTCTGCACTTTTATTTGAGATATGTAATATTTTTCTGCATATTAGTTTCTACTATTGTGATTCTGTGAGGGATTATTCTGCATATTTTATCCCTTATTCCCTAACAATATGGTGGAGACCATTTTAACTAGATTTGGAACCGTTGACAAATACCTTTCACTGTTTGTTCTTGAATGACTTCCCATTACCCGTAACGGCGACGCATGAATGCCATATCGACAAATGATATGATTCATGATAAATTTGGAAATCTGAGCTCCTATCACATAGGTCAAAGGGATAGCCTCCACCCACTTTGTAAATAATTTAGTAGCCATGATGATGTGGGTATGACCATCAGATGAGGTAGGGGTAAGTTTCCTGATCAAGTCAAGTCCCCACTTAGAAAATGGCCAGGGGGTAGTGATAGGTTGTAATGGTTGCGATGGAGCATGGATGAAGTTTCCATACTTCTAGCAAAGTACACACTTCTTGACATAATTGCAATAATTGGTTTCCATGGTAGGCCAATAGTAGCCTACTCTTAACAATTTCTTGGCCAAAACCATTCCATTTGTATGTGCTCCACACACCCCTTCATGTACTTCTTTGATCGCTTGGATCAACTCCGTCATATCAAGACAACGTAATAGATTCCCATCGTAGCCACAATAATAAATTGTACCTCCTAAAAGGGTGTAATGGGCTATTTGGAAAATCAGGATTTGTTTTTTAGAATGAGATATATCGGGAGGGAACGTGTTGTCCTTGAGATAGGTAAAGATGGGCTCATACCATGGGGAATTAGGACCAACAACATCACAAGCCAGACAAGATTCTGGCATGTCATACGTGGGCTGGCGTAGATTTTCTATGAAGAATGACATGTCATTATTCCTTGGCGGAATACAAAGCATAGAACCCACTATCGCCATAGCATCTACCGATATGTTTTGCACTCTTGGGATTTGTTCAAATGTAATGCATATGAAGTAATCCTTTAGAGTTTCTACTAGTTTTTTTATAAGGTATGAGCTTGTCATCCTTAACCTTGTATTCATCATTAACCTGTTTGATAATTAACTGAGAATCACCCACAACCTTGACATGATGAATGTTCCACTTGATAGCTAGCTTCATCCCTATGATAAGTGCCTCATACTCAGCGATATTGTTTGTGCAAGGAAAGCCTAGGCAAAAATCCTATGGTATAGGGTCACCAGAAGGAGTAATAAGGACTACCCATGCACCTGAACCATGAAAAGTAAAGGACCCATCAAAATGTACCTGCCACATGACAGATTCTTCAATGTATAACAATGAGGCATCTGGCAGATCCAGATTCAAAGGTTCAGTGCCTTGCAAAGGTGCTTCTACTAGTTGGTCAACAAGTACTTGTCCTTTAACTGATTTCTGATGCACAAATTCTATATCAAACTCACTTAGTAGAATGATCCAATTAGCCATTCTACCTGTGAGGGCTGGTTTAGATAACAAGTACTTGAGTGGGTCAACTTTGGATATTAGCTTGGTTTTGGTATTCAATAGATAATGGCGAAGTTTTTGAAAAGTAAAAACAACAGCACCAAGCAAGATTTTTCAATTTGGGGATAGTTGAGTTCATAAGTGATGAGAGTGTAACTGAGATAATACAACGCTTTTTCCTTATGACCAAGGTCGTATTGGGTGAGCAACACACCAATAGAAAATTACGTGGCTGAGATATAGAGAAAGAGTGGTTCTCCAGAGTTAGAGGCATGAGGACAGGTGGATTGGCCAAGTATTGTTTCAGCAAAGTGAAGGCATGTTGTTGCTCTAGTCCCCAGATGAAGGCAACATCCTTTTTAAGCAAGTGGGTGAATGAGTGGCACTTATCTAGCAAGTTGGGAGATGAAGCGGAAAATAGCCTAGATTTTCCCCTATAAGCTACGTGAGTTGCTTAATATTCTTAGGTGGAGGCATTTCAGTAATAGCAGACACTTTAGCAGGGTCTACCTCAATTCCTCGTCTTGATACAATGAAGCCCAATAGTTTTCCTGATAGCACACGAATACACACTTCTTTGGATTCAGCCTAACCTTATACTCTCATAGGTGCTCAAAGATACACCGTAAAATGACAGGGTGATCCTCTCTTGTCTTAGACTTTTGATAATTTCATCCATGTAGTCCTCCATGATATCATGAATCATATCATGAAAAATTACTGTCATTTCCCGATAAGTAGCTCCTACATTTTTGAGACCAAATGGCATCACCTGATAACAAAAGGTACCCCAAGGAGTCGTGAAAGCCATTTTGTGCTGATCTTCTTTAGCTATCTTGATTTGGTTATATCTTGAAAAGCCATCCATGAGAGATAACATCTCGTACCTACTATTGAATCAAAAATCATGTCAATATTTGGTAGCGGAAAATCATCTTTAGGGCAAGCCTTATTAATGTCTCTAAAATCTGTGCAAATTCTAATACCGACAGATTTTTTTGGACAAGGACAATGTTGGATATCCATTCAAAATAATCAATAGGCCAGATGAATCCTACCACAAGCAATCTTTCCAATTCTTCTTTAACCAAGTAAGGCTACCCTCAGTGCATCTTTCTGAGCTTCTATTTGATAGGCTTAGTGTCTGCATGCACAACTAGGTTGTGCACGACCAAAGTTGGATCTAAGCCTGGCATGTCTTTGTAAGACCATGTGAACACGTCTATAAACTCTCGTAGCAGCATAGTGAATGTCTTCTGTTCTCTAGCAGAGAGTGATGCTCCCAATTTTACTATCTTGGGGTCTTCTTTTGTACCAATATTCACATCAATGGTTTCCTCGACTAGTAATTTTGACAAGTCCTCCATATGCGTAGGATCGGGAGGAAGGTTGAGATCTTCATCCAAGGATGTCTCCATGAGATTTTCATCCTTAGCATGGTCACTTTGTTTTTCCTTTGATTTTTTTACTTGTTTTTTGGCCAATGCCTCAAAGAGGTTTTCCTTGTGTGACTTTGACTTTGATTTTTCCGAGGATTTACGTTGGAACTTTGCCCTCACTTTTCTTTAAGTTTTGTTGACCACGAAGCTCAACCTCCTCACCAAAGTAGGCACATGTATCCAAGTTAATAAAGAAACCCTTCTTGTGGTCTCCAATGGGAATTGTATCCCGAATGCCCATGAACTCTGCAATAGCCTCGTCATTCTTGAATAAATCTAGCGACATGTGATGCATTGTTGGTCCCATTCAACAAGGGAAGGATAAACAAGGTCAAGGGTTGGTTCCGTAGGGGTTATGGTTAGGAAAATTTTGTTCACGAATAGGTTTATGGAGGCAAGATCCTCATATTGGCTACAATGAGAATCAGATCACTTGTCTAGATATTCGTGAGCTATCCTTACGTTCGAACAAGTAGCATCTTAACCATTGGGGTGTGCTCCATAAGGAGAATCCCAATGCAGTATCTTTTGTTTTGAAATGCGGAAGAGGCACCAGATCTCTCTGTCCTTATTCATTTCTTCCACATCCTAGGCCTTTGTAGCCCATGGAGTACATCATTTTACTAGATTTCTCATATTCACGGGTTTGATAACAGGATGGATAAGTATCCTCTGAGACCTAAGTTGTAGGTGGATCTAGCAAATTTTCCTCACCCAACAAGCCTTCAGGTAAGAATGACCCAATAGTGCGTTCATTTCTAGGTCTTTTGAAGTGATGGTTGGGTCGACCTCTAGTCTTGGGTGAAAATGAGAAGTCTGAAACCAAGAGGGCTTGCTATACATTGTATTCTCCACAACCATATTCAAGGATTTTCATCTCCCATGAATCAAAAGGAGATGTTGATGTAGACGCACCATGGGCGCAAGAACTGAGAGAATCCAAATCTATCCAAGATTCCATGGCCTTAGATTGGAGAGGGACAACTATATCGGTGGAGGGACATGCATATGTGCCCTTTTGTGTAAAGCTATTAAGTGCTCTACAGTGAGCGAAGGGCTCTGAATCTCCTTGTATTGTAATGGTGTGTCCCTCATGCTTCAATTTATTGCACTGATGAAATGTCGATGGCATGGCCTGCATGGCATGAATCCATGGTCGGCCTAGAAGCATATTATACAAAAGTTCCAAGTCGAGGACATGAAACTTTGTCTGATGGAAAGTGGGACCCACCTCCATGGGCAACATGATTATGCCTGCTGACTCCCTTTCCACATTATCGTATGCGGTGATAGTGATGATATTGGACTCAAGATCTGCCTCAGTATGTCCTAACTGTTTAACTAACTTGAGTGTGCAAATGTTCAACCCTGATCCGTTATCCACAAGCACCCGTTTCATCTTCCCGTGGGTAACAACTACCTCAAATATTATGTCAGATTCTCTGTAGGTATCTCCCTATGGTTGAAGGCAATATGTTCATTTGGTATGATGTTTGCATGACTACGGCTTGCAGATGTGTGGGATCAACCTCTAATGGCACTCCCGACCTTTGAAGAGTTTGGTATAGAATGTCTTTGTGTACATTAGATATCTTAAGAAGATATAAGATTGAAATCTTAGCAGACATCTTCTCAAGTTACTCTAAGAGGTTATACTTACCAATTTAGGGTTTGACGGAGAAGGTTCCAGAATCACGAGGTGGGCATGCCTTGTTACCACGGCATAGTCCTTTCCCTTGATTTAGATGGTGTTGGCATGGTCAGTAGGAGAGCGAATACATCCAATAACCGAATCATAATGATTGTTGTCTTTTTGGTGTACATGTAATTCGCTGCTTTATAACCTTGGGATGACTCTCCTCGATCCGACTTTGACTTTTTTGATTTATCATGGTTGGGGAATGGCTCTTTATATATCCCCATTTTCTCGTTAGGTTTATGTGTTTTTCCTGGGTTGTCCACCTCTATCTCCCCATTCTCGATGAGGTCTTGGATATAATGACAGAGTCGTAAACATTTTTCTATCTTATGCCCCTTGACACGATGCATTTTAGAATATTCATGCTCCTTTTACCATGAAGGTTTTGGAGCATTGTCATCAAATGGTTGTGTCGTAGGATATGTCATCATGTGGGCCGCATCCAATTATTTTAGAATAACCAAAAAGGTTCATTAAGAGAGGTGAACGTTCTTCACTTTGGTGGTGGTTGAATTGGTCCTTTGGTTAGTTTAAAAGGTTGACCGGTTTGGACCATTTGTACATGTTTGGAATCAGTGATCCTGTCTCCTACCACATTTTTGTTTTTGTTAAAAACCTTGACTTCTCCGTGGGTTTAACATTTTGATTATCTCTAGATTGGGACTTGAGAGTTCCTTTGGCAATGAGAGATTTCTCTATCTAGAACCCCTTTTTCGATGACCTCCTCAAAAGTGCGAACACAATGCATTTGGAGGTGGAAGGATATGTCCGGGTTTAGGTTGGGAATGAAAATACTAACCAACTATTTTTTAGGGAAAGCACAAGGGAAGCAGCTAGTTATCCCTCTCCACCATTGGAGGAAGCTGGAGAAAATCTCATTAGGGTGTTGTTTGGTGCCACATAAATCTACCATGGTGACATCACTCTCTATGTTGTATGAGAAGTGACGCACAAACCTTTCTACCAATTTTGGCTAGGTAAAAATTGATCCTGAGGTAAACGTGTGAACCACTCTAAGGCTTGACCTCCAATAATTTTGGGAAAAAGTCGGATGAGATAATTGTCACTATAAGACACCTCCTAACATGCCATATAGAAATCTTTGACATGATCCCGTGGATCTCCCTTCCCTTTATATTTGTCAAATTTTGGCATATCGAATTTCTTGGGAAAGGGTTGAAGGGTCATAGTCTTGTCAAAAGGATAGGGGCATAATTCTTCATATTGATACTTTCTAATGCTCCATATATTTCTCTCTTGGAGGCTTGTGAGTGTTGCTTTCATAGACTGTACCTCTTGTGCTAGAATTTTTTTCTAGTGGGAGAAGCGGGTATATATACTTGATGATACCCTCGTATCGTCTTTCCCTTGGTTTTCTCTATGGATTTCATTTATCTTAACCTTTGGCCTTGACTTTTGAACATTTTTTTCTTGCTTCCTTTTGTACATGGGAGGTTAACAAAGCTAATTGTCGGCTTAGGTTACCAATCTGCTATTGAATTGTGGTTTCTTCTTCTAAAGATTCCTCCTCTTCCTTGTGTTGTGGAGGTTCTTCACCGTGCTCAAGTCCCATCGTGTTTCTACGTGGCACTTTGATAAAAGGTATCTATGTCCCACTATCTTATTATTTCCTACGTTGGAGTTAGAGGCATGTCCATGCGTCAAAATATCCTCCATATTGATAAGGGTCGTTCTTCCTCATTAGCGTTATTCACAGGTGGGATTGTTTCATTTTCAGTGGGAAATTTGGCCCCTAATTCTACGACCCATGCTAGCACTCTATCTTTATTTCTGAAAAGAAACTCGTCTAATAGAGTGGGGTCAAAGTCAAATTCTACGTGTGGAGATTCCAATTCATTACCACTATGATCGACCATATCTTCTATCTCTTTTTCCGTAGAAAACAGAGGCCCTAGATCATGTCCAATAAAGGGGTTTGACCCTTTTCTATTAGAGGCTTCCCAAGCTTGTGCTTGTTGTTCCTCGTATGTTTTTTTCTTGAGTCCTAATCGCGTTTTAGGAGCCATGTTTTGTGATAGTTTCACTAGGGTAAGTTGTAAATGTGTTCAAAACTTTGTGACCACACCTAAGTGAAATGCAAGATAAATTTTCAAGAATATGAATGAATAACAATGTGAGAATACCAATGTGATAGAGTGATAAATCACCAGTGACACAAATGTTTGGTATCTAAGTCTATCCGATGAAATACTTCCTAGACTACGTCTCAAAAAGTAGTTTAGTGTCGCAAGATAGTTAACAAGATGTTCTCACTTATGCCAAGTTCAAGAGGATGAACAAGACATAAGTAAATACAAAAGGTTAATGTGACCTCCTAACAAGATATACTAAAAGCAAGTCCAAATTCGATTAAGACCTATATCCCAAAAAGTGTCGGTTCAGATTGTGAGTGACACAACAATATCACCAAGATATGTTAACCAAAATTTGTGAGAAAGTAAGGTATTGATATCAAGATGCTATTGATATAACACGCACAAGTGGTAACACCTAGCACTCTTCAAAATCGAGGTAATAATAGAATCGAACCAAAAGCTCAAAGTATAGCTAGGAATAGTTAAAATGTGTGCAGCGTAACCTTACAATATAAATATTTATGTCGAGTTTACAAGAAACAAGACGTAAATATCAAAATTGTAGTGATACGATACAAACAAGGTAACCCTTCTAAGGAAGTTCAAGATGATGAACCACACCTAACTACAATGATGATCTTGACATGGGTATCAAGATCACAATGGCCACCAATGATATGAACATGTCTCCGCACACTTTAGACGTTTAACTTACCTAGCCGCAAACATGGATGGGCGTAAATGGACAAAAAAGTGGCAGAAACAATCGATTGGTAACACAAAGGTAGTCACCCTTCTTCTGATCAACAAAGTGTCAAAAGAATGTGAAGGAAGCAAACTCAAAATGGGGATGAAAATGCTAGCTTCACTTCAACAGAGTTTTGCCTTGCCCTAAGGCAAGTAAAAACTAAGCGAAAGTAACGCGTCACATGTTTCACAATGAAAAGATGGTTCACAACTCAACACTTTGTTTTAGAATGGTCAAAGTGGGATCTTGGCCAAAGTATATTTTCCTAGGTGGTTCTCTCATCCTAGGTGTTACAAAAATTATCCACGAGCGGGATGATTTACCCAAATAGTCCCGACTATCTTGGGAGTATCTCGACTTTTCCCCCTTCAAGCACAGTGGGCAGTAAATGCATCCATCGTGTACTTAAAAGGGTCACATAGGGACAACTTGTAACACTATCTCACAAAGGAATCACTAGTCAGATAGGTAGTGCAGAGCACTTCCCATTTCATCCACAAGGTTCCCTCTTGTGTGGACTACTTTGGGGTTCTTGGAACCACCCCCATTGTTGTAGCTTAAGGCATTATGCCAAAGGGGTTATAATCCAATTGAGCGGAGAGGGACGTACCCTTTTCTAAAACCTGCAATACAATGTTTTGAATATGTTGTTCATTCTATCTTGTTTAATTAGGTGTGGTTTGCTTGAAACACCTTTTGGCAACCTATATAACAACTGTATTAGTAGTTTTTGACTTCATTTTGATTCCTCCGTTCTTTGACAAACGATGGCGTTTTGGTCCTGTATGACGATTTTTAGTAGTTTTCCATCAAAAGAGAAAACACCATTTCTGATTCTCCAGATCATCCAAGGACGTAAGAGAAGAGCATATGTGATGTTTCCAAAATCCAAAAAGGTATCAAATGGAAAAACACTTTAATTCAAATACACCAAGTTAACCAATTTCCACTCAAATATTCCTAACAACCTCAAAGCGTTAAAAAGGACTTAAGAATCATTTCTAATTCCCAAGATCACCCCAAGGGACGCGAGGGAAGAACATAGGTGATCTTATTCTTAAAGATTATCTAATCAAGTAAAAAGCATGTAAAAATAGCCTGTAAAAACAAGTATGTGTTTAGATAAATCCTGTAAGAATATTAGCACCTCAACACAATAATTTCAAGAAAAAAAAAGACACCTACACCTTTGTTTTGGTGTCTACGTGCGGGTTAGGGCGAATATGCCACAGTGTGTGTTTTCCAATTTACAGTGCACTTGCGCCACCTGAGAGCGTGTGCACCACCAAAAAGACATGTGTGCCACTCTGTGAAATTTTGGCTTACCGTGCACCTACGCCACTTAAGAGGCGCGTGCGCCACGAAAAGAGTGTATGCGCTACTTTCGATTGGATAGGCCTCTCTAACAACAAATAAATGAAGGGACCTATGTAGGTTCCATGGCTATCAAAAATGGTTGTCTTTGGTGTTCCAAGAACCTAGGAATGAGGGCTTGTCAAAGTTCGGATACAAGACCCTTTTGACACCTCCCATATGACCTAAGCACTTAGGAAAGAGGCTTAACTCTTCAAGATGATGAACTCTCAAGAAAACAAAAGGCAATCTCTTAGTCTATTTTGCTATATGCTTTGCATTTTCTTTCTCAAGGAGTTTAGGTGTAGGTATAAAGGTAGGAGGAGGGCTCCTTATATAGCCCAATGGATAAAGGAAACACTTCATCCCTTTACATGTGGGATAAAGGTAAAACATGATTAGGAATGGATAAGGTTTCTTTATAAAAGGTAACCTTACTTTAGAAGGGTTTAATTTATAATTAGCAAGTCATGGGAGTTGGGGGTGTTTTAATTAATCAAAGGTGATTAAATAATAGGTAGATGTAAGCTTATAGAGGCTAATTAGAGGAATATTATTATGATTTAGGCTATTAGAAGGGAATTAAATCAATTAAATATTTATTTATTAGATAAATGGAAGGGAAATCTAATTAATTAGTCTAGATAGAAGGGGTGAATAATTAACGGAAGGTCAATAATCGTGATGTTATTTGGATAGGTGACTTAATCAATTAGCATATTAGAATTAATTAACGACAATAAGAGGGAATATGAGCGCTTTTGACAATATATCATCGATTTGTGAGAATGAAGATAATTAGCACAATTTAAGTATTTAAATTTCTTGGGCGTAATTATAGGTGTCTACAATAATTTCGTATTAGAGTTGTAATTTAGAAGTGGATAATAAATTAGTTCATTATTTTTGGACACTGGAGACGTAGGCATTCTGCCAAAATCCATTATAAACCTATGTGTAATGTGATTATGGTATTGCATTGCATTCTTTTAAAGTTGATTATTACGGGGTAATTTCAAAAAGAATTAATTGCCTAAAAGGTTCCTTGGTCAAGGAAAAAAAAAATTGGTGGATTTTTGGATCATTTTCTTATTGTTATATAAACTAATACATCTTTCAGTGATCCAAATCAAGGCATATAATTTTGCGACCACATTGGGACCATTTTGGTTATGGGTAAATTGCTTTGTTTTTTTATTTAATCATTTCTTCTTTAGGTTTTTATATTCCTTTTAGTTTGGTTTCATTTTACCTAATGTTTTGGCTACATATCTAACACTACGTTTTGCATAAATGCTAATATTACCAAAAATATATAGTTGCAACATAGTTACTAACACGACTATGTTGTAATTTTTCTACAAAAATCTAACAATATGGTTGCAAGGTGATTGCATACATTGTTGTTCTATAATTTATTTCTTACAAAAAAATAAAAATATGTGTTTCTTCTTAAGGGAAATAATTCGGAATGAATACACATTAGATACATGTTCGATACGAGTAAATATTTGAGGATTTTTCCATGTGTACAACCTCATCAAAATTCTCTAAAGGATGAATTAGAGAACAAGTATGCGGAAATAATTCCTCAAACCACAACAATAGGAAACTATATAGCAGAATTATACTTGCAGAAATATAACAACATAAATAAATAATGCACAAAAGAAGACAAGACAAGATTTAACGTGGTTCACCCAATGTGGGCTACGTCCACCAAGAACTTTCTTAGATTTTATTATCAACAAGAGTAAAACAACTCTCACAATCTTCTCTCAGTTATGAACTCACAACATAATTCCAAAGATGCTAAACCACAATCTACACCCACAATTGACACCCAATTGCTTAACCTTGATCACTCTTGATCACCTCTTGATCATTAAGACTCAAGACCTCTTGAACACTCAAGATATCTTCAAGATACCCTAACACCTCTATTTATAGGATTACAATCCTTTAAGAAGTCCTAAAGTCTGACCCTAGAAGTTTGAAAGTCACGATCTTTCAACTTCCCACGGCTGGAAAAATAGTCACGTTAACAACCAATTAACAACATGTTAACAACAACATCGCACAACAACGGCACAGCGACTACACAACAACATCACAACAAACAACTATAGAATGCTCCTGAAGTCTCCAAACTTAACCGTTTGAGCTCCAACACTTCAACATTGATTCAAGAAGACCAAAAATAGGCTCCACACCCCAACAATCTCCCACTTGGAGACTATTTCCACTGAGAAAAGTTCTTAACCCTTCATTATCAACCATGAAGGCCAATCAAAGTTGAACACAACTTCAACTTCTCCCTTGTGACCACCTTGGTCATCATATCCATAGGATTCTGACTAGTATGAATCTTTTCCAGCTTCAACTTATCTTCTTCCAAAGTTGTCCTGATGAAATGATATCTCAGCTGAATGTGCTTTGTCCTAGAGTGGAAAGCGGAGTTCTTCACCAAATGAATAACGCTCTAACTATCACTATGTAGTCTCCCAACTTCCACTTATGACCCAACTCATCAAGCAACTATTGTAGCCAAATCATCTCCTTGCTTGCCTCTATGGCAGCAACATACTCAACCTCTTGTGGTTGATAAAGCCACAACCTTTTATAACCATGAAATCCAACTCACCATTGTATCACCAACCATAAATACATAACCTATCATGCTCCTCCTACTGTCCAAATCTCCTGCCATGTCCGAATCTACATATCCACGTAATGTAGTGTCTAATCCACCAAAACACAATGCTACTCCCATGGTCCCTCTCAAATACCAAAGGATCCACTTTACTGCCTGCCAGTGCTCTCTACCTGGATCACTCATAAACCTACTCACTACTCCCACTACATGGGAAATGTCAGGCCTAGTGCATACCATAGCATACATCAAGCTACCAACTGCTGATGAGTACGGTACCCTAGACATCTGGATTCTATCCTCCTCAGTCTTGGGACTCTACTCCTTTGATAATTTAAAGTGACCTAGCCAAAGGAGTACCAACCGGTTTAGCATCCTGCATACTAAACCTCTCCAAGACCTTCTTTATGTACTCTTCTTGAGATAATACCAGCTTCCTCTCCTTCTTGTTTCGAGTTATTCTCATACTAAGGATTTGTTTTGTTGCCCCCAAATCCTTCATAGCAAAGGAGTCACCTAGTTGCTTCTTGAGTACCTTTATTTCTTGCATGTTCTTCCCTGCAACAAGCATATCATCTACATACAGGCACAAAATAATATAACTACCATCAAGAAACTTCTTGATGTACACACAATGGTCTGAGTGACACCTGAGTAACCCTGCTCCTACATAAAACTATCAAACTTCATGTACCACTTGTTATGTGGAGCTTGTTTCAGGCCATACAAGCTCTTCTTCAATTTACACACTAACCTCTCCTTCCCTTTGACCTCATAACCCGTGGTTGCTTGCATGTACAATTCCTCCTCCAACTCACCATGAAGGAATGCAGTCTTCACATCCAACTATTCTAAGTGCAGGTCTTCTACTACAACTAAACCAAGAATAGTCCTAATAGAAGTCATTTTAACAACCGAGAGAAAAAAATTTCATCAAATTCTATACCTTTCTCTTATGAAATCCTTTGACCACCAACCGGGCCTTGTATCATTTCCTTCCTCCATCTTCCTCTTTGATTCTATACACCCACTTGTTCTATAATGCTCTCTTTCCCTCGGGTAGCTCCACCAGATCCCAAGTCTAGTTTTCCATAAGAGATCTATGCTCTTCATCCATGGCCTGCTCCCACTTCTTCCTGCATCCACCTGCACTACTTCCTCAAAGCACTCTAGCTCTCCATTTTTAGTGAGCAATAAATAATTCAAAGATGGAGTAAATCATTCAGGTTCCCTTCTTACCCTAGAAGACCTTCTCACCTTAGAGTTTGGGGTTCCTGATGAGTAGGTACTCTAAATTGGCCAGCATGTAAACATGTTGAACCTGAACCAGCCCCTTGGACACCTTGCTTGTCCAATGTCCTCTAACACTATGTATTCTTTCTTTGATTCCTCTTTCTGTTCCTACAACTAATCTTTATACATGATTTTTTCATTAAAGACAATATCTCTAGACCAAAATATTTTCTTGTCTTTAAGACTCCAAACATGGAAACCAAAATCATCTTCACCATATCCAACAAAGGTGCATTTCTCAGACTTAGCCTCTAACTTGGTCCTATCATCTTTATCAATGTGAACAAATACCTCACATCCAAATACTCTAAGAAATGAGTAATCAATTTTCTTACTAGACCAAGCCTCCTCAGGTATACCTCCATCCAAGGCCATAGAGGGTCCTCTTGTTAATCAGATAAATAATTGTGCTTACCACTTCCACCCAAAACATGAGTGGCAGCCCCGCATGTAACCTCATGCACCTAGCACGCTCCATGATTGTCCTGTTCATTCTCTCTGACACTCCATTTTCCTGTGGAGTATTTGGAACCATTCTTTTCCTGTGGATCCCATTTACCAAACAATAATCAAGAAATTCATTACTGTAATATTCCCCTCCATTATCCGACCTGAGACATTTCAACTTGAGACTTGTTTCATTCTCAACCAAGGCTTTCCATCTTTTGAAAGTTTCAAACACATCATATTTCTTTCTAATGCAATATACCCAAACTTTTCTAGTTACATCATCAATGAAAGTGACATAATAACATGAACCACCAATAGATTTTACCTTAGCTGGCCCCCATACATCTATATGCACTAACTCCAACTTACCCTCCTTCCTGGTAGGTCCAACCTTGAGGAATCTCACCCACTTTGTTTCCCATAAACACAATCCTCACAGAAAAGTCCAAATCTAACTCCTTTAATCTAGGCAACCTATCCTTTATAATCTGCATGCCCTTATGACTCATATGACCAAGTCTCTGGTGCCACAAAGTTACATCTCCATCTGTAGCAACTAAATTGCAATAATCAACACCACTAGTTAAATACAAAGTACCATTTCTTACCTCTTGCAACCACAAGAGCTCCCTTGGTAACCTTCCAAGAATCCATTATAAAACTAACCGTATAACCATCACTACCTAGCTTGTCCCACTGATATCAAGTTCTACCTCAACTTAGGCACATGCCTACATCCTTAAGTAGCCATGTGTTCCCATTCTACATTTTCACCCAAACACAACCTTTCCCTACTATGCTTGCATGGTTCATCATCACCAAGATATACATGTCCAAAATCACCTTGAACAAAATCAGTAAAGTAATGTCTATGTGGGGTGGCATGGAAAGAAGCCCCTGAATCTAACACCCAAGATTCAACAATATTATCTAAAGAAAGAATTAAGGCATCTTGACAAACATCACTTGCTACCAAATTTACCTCTTTAGTTTCCTCCTTGTTCTTCTTATCCCAAAGAGCCCAACAATCTTTCTTAGCATGACCAACCTTCCCACAATGCCAACATTCTAACTTACTCTTGGACTTTGACCTTCCATGATCATTCGACTTCCCATGGTTACCTTTCCCTCTATTCTTTTGTCTCCCTCTGCTCTCCACCATCAAAGCATTTCCAAAAGTAGAAGAATCTCTTGGTGCTCTTCCTTTGCATTTCCTCACTTAGGATCACACCTATTACATCCTCAAACTTCAGCTTTGAGTTATTAGAGACTGAATTACTTACAACCATAACCAAGTTGTCCTAACTATCTGGTAAGGAGCACAAAATCAACAAATCCCTGACCTCATCATCAAAGTCAATTTTTACCGAGTTTAACATACTCACAACCATATTAAATTCATTCAAATGATCAACAATAAAACCATTCTCAGACATCTTCATATTAAATAAATTTTTCATCAAAAATATTTTATTAGAGGCAGAGGTTTTTCATATAACTTCCCCAATGCACTCATGAGACCTTTCGTGGTCTTCTCCTATGATATGTTGAAAGCAACCAAGATGCAAGGCATAAACAAATTTCCCCGAGTGCCTTTCTATCCAAAGAACTCCCAATCCTCATTCAACATGGTTGTAGGTTTCTTTACTTTTCCAGCCAAAGGAACATGGAGGTCCTTCTGATATAAGTAATCCTCCATTTGCATCTTCCACAAACCAAAGTTCTACCCATTGAACTTCTCAACCCTCGATCTACCCTCATCTGCCATAGCTCCCACTCAAGCTAAACTTTCCCTATGATTTACAACTTCAGCAAAAAACCACCAAATCTCTTATACCAATTGTTAGGAATTAGAGAACAAATATGCGAAACAATTCCTCAAACCACAAGTAGGAAACTATATAGCAAAATTATACTTGTAGAAATATAACAACATAAATAAATAATGCACAAAAGAAGACAAGACAAGATTTAACGTGGTTCACCCAATGTGGGCTACATCCACCAAGAACTTGCTCATATTTTATTATCAACAAGAGTAAAACAACTCTCACAGTCTTCTCTCAGTTATGAACTCACAACAGAATTCCAAAGATGTTAAACCACATCTAAACCACAATTGACACCCAATTGCTTAACCTTGATCACTCTTGATCACCTCTTGATCATTAAGACTCAAGACCTCTTAAACACTCAAGATATCTTCAAGATACCCTAACACCTCTATTTATAGGATTAAAATCCTCTTAAGAAGTCCTAAAGTGACCCTATAAGTTTGAAAGTCACGATCTTTCAACTTCCCATGACTTGGAAAAATAGTCCCGACATTAACAACCAATTAACAACATGTTATACTGATTTGAGAAGACCATATCGCAACATAAGCTCACAACGACCGCACATCAACGTTATAGAAAATGACTCTCCTCCATGCTCCTCTAAGTCTCCAAACTTAACCATTCAAGAATTTAATTTTGATTCTTTCATCTTATTCAACATTGATGATCTCATAGTCTTGTAGTGGAAGGTAGTGAATGAGTACATCTACGACCAGTAGATAAAGTCAATACTTATTTGGTATGGGATGGCAAGTATGTGAAGGTCAATTAGGGTTATTTTGGGTGTGATGGATGAAGAAGTGGGATAATAATGTGTCGAAAGTGGTGTGGATGTGTAATTGATATGTTGTGGAAGTCATAATACCATTCAAGTGCTTGGAAAGTGAGTTAAAGTGGGAATGTTACTAGGAGGATTACGTTGTCATGTCAATGAGGTGGCATGCATATTTTGGGTGTAGAAGTGAGATTAGGGTAATGGTGCCATTTTGTTTTTCAAAAGTTGGGAAGTTTGATATGGTGGATAGGTTAATGTGGTACCATTCTGGATACTTTCCAAAATTGTAAGCAATCTTGCATGTCATAAGTGGGTGGTGTCCTGAAATTCCAACAAGTTTTGAGACTCAAGTGTGTTAATCTTACGTTCGATTAGGTGTCGGTGGAGTAAGTAGAGGTGTGAATTATATGGGATAATATAAGCCATAAGGAATGAATAGGTAGAAGGGGATGGTGGAGAGCACATCGGGTGAGATTAGAACACATAAAATGGTAGAAACACCTTACATAAGTGAGTGGAGGATGTAAGAAGATAAGGTGAGAAAAATTAATTGGTTTTTAGGTTTCCATGCAAGTTAGACGAAAGTAGGAGCAGGGATTATTTCCATGCTAATGAGCCAATCATGCATGTAACAAAATTTCAAGGAATATGGTACCTCAAGATTGGTCACAACTATGATTGGAGAAACAAGAAAAATGAATAAAATGAGGTAAACAGAGGTTTTGGAAGGAACTGCACTGCTCTGCAGAGCGGTGGTTTTAGAACCACCACCCTACAAGGGTGGCAACCTTAAAACCACCACCTCAGCCAAGGTGGCGGTCCTCCAGACCGCCGGTCGGTCTGCTGTAGGCGGGGTCCCGACACTTTTAAACAGAAAAGAAGAATGGAACATGAATGGACACAAATTTGAAGTGCCCAACCATGTCTCTTCCCTTCCATGCCCTTTCACATCCTCCAGTGCATGGGAGGACATGGGAAGGCCTATAAATGCATGAAAGGAAAAGAGAATAGAATTCAAAGATCCAGAGAGATCGAGAAGCAAAGTTTAATGAGAGTAGTGAGCAAGATCTTCAGTGCTTGGAATGGAATTGTAGGAGCAAGGTGTAGAAACAGAGAAAGCAAGTAATTGGAGAGAAGGTTTACATTGTTTCTTCTTTTCATACTTATTGTAATTTGTAATTGTCTATATTAGACCAATAAAAGTGGGAAGAAAGAGCAGTTTCCCTTCCCGATTGGTTTTCCTCCATTGGAGGTTTCCAGATAAAATTGTTGGTGTTGAAGTTTTGAATTATTTCCTTCTCTGCAATTTCCTTTCTATAGCACTAGATAATCAGTCACGAAGCTCTAATTTTTCAAGAAAATCTGTCATTTTCCAAAGTTGAAAGTAGAACAACATAATTGTGTGATTCGTAGAGTTCCAAAGTAGAAGTTTACGGATCATTTTGGTATCAGAGCTGATTATATATCTAGGACTATGGTATTCAAATCTTTCTTGTGATTTTGTATGATAGTGACAAGGTCCAAAGGTGAAGAAGTTTTACCTTGTGAGCCAATATTTCTACAAAGAAGTGGAAACAGAGAATTCAAGCTCAAATGGAGGAAGAGAACTTGGTCCGTAGAGTCGAGATGCTAGAGACCATGATGGATAGATTGTATAGAAAACAAGAAGAGCTTTCAGATCTACAAAAGATGGCTTTCAATTAAGCAAGATTCCATGGACTCAGTGGTTCGAGCACTAGCCAAAAAAATTTGGTATCGAAAGAGCCACAAAGAGGAAGAATGGGAAGAGCGTGAAGAGACGCCAATTGTAAGCGAGAAGGTAAAATCTACACATACACCTTTTAAAGTTGAAACAAAAGTGGAAATAAAGAATTTTGAAGGACAAGTAGATGCAAAATTACTGGATAAATGGCTAAAATAGTTGGAAGTCTACTTTAGTGTGCATAATGTCACTGAGGCACAAAGGATCACCTTTGCACGTCTCAAAATGGAAGGTCATGCTCTGGTTTGGTGGGAAACCCATCTAGCCACTTGTGAGAAGAAGAAATGTCCTATTGTTAGTACTTGGAAAGGTTTTAAAGAATTGATTAGAGATAACTTCTATCCTATTGGCCATAAGACTGACATGATGATTAAGTGGCAGTACTTTAGATAGGGTAGCAGGGTCAAAGCATGCAAGACTACACTACGGAATTTTAGAGACAAGCCATGTTGCTTAATATGGACTTGGAGGATGAGGACATTCTAACCAAGTATTTGGGAGGACTTCACACTCACCTTCGAGGAAGGTAATCTCCATGAAGCCCAAGGATCTCAATGAAGCTTGTATACAAGCATACTACATTGATGATGAGAAGAAGCAAGGAGAAATAGAGCCAAAGGGAGACCAAATAACAAAAAACAAGACAAAGAACAAGGGAAGACAAGTAGTAGAGGTAAATGGAAAGGTAAACATGCCACTACTACTTTGCATACTTGTAAAGATCCTAAGAATTTCTATAAGAATTGTGATGTAAATGGACATACTGACGCCACATGTTGGAAGTTGCATCCGAATTGCACCCAAAGCACCAACCAAGGATTCCAAGAAATCCATGGCCACTGTGAAGACATAAAGAGAGGTGGAGATTGAGGATGATTCGATGTAGATGAGAGGCTGGGATGCATGGCCACTAACATGTATGGGGGAGAAGAAGAAGAAGAGATGAGTAAGCTATTTCAAATCAGAATCCAAATCAAGAAGACTAAGGTAAACACTTTAGTAGATTCTGGTTCTCAGTCAAATTTGATTTCTGATGTGGTTGTAGAACAACTTGGTCTAGAGACTTACGCGCATCCACATCCATACCCACTGGGATGGGTGAAGAAGGGTGTAGAAATACAAGTTACAAGGAAGTGTAAGTTTCAGTTTGGGATAAATACCCAATACATAGATGTATTAGAGGCTGATATTATTCCACTTGATGCATTTGACATTGTCTTCGGAAGTCCTTACTTGTATGCCAGGGATGTTGTGTTCACAAGGAGGGAGAACCGGTACAGATGGGTCAAGGATGGAGTCAGTTTTAACATCCGGGCACACCAGAGCAAATCAAAGAAGGCTATGGTAAGTGCCAACCAAGCACCAAGACTTATTCAGAAAATCATCAGTTTTGTTTGCTTTCATTGAAGAAAAAAAATGGATGTGAGAGCATGATATTTCTGACCAAAGGATGGAGAATTTGGATAGCACTTGTCAGTTTTTATAGAAGAAGCCACCACAAGAACTGCTCATTCAAGGAGCAAAACAAACTTCCACTATGCAATCACCGTATCTACCTACGATTCACTGGACCTGACCATGGGGCAACAAGAAGAAGAGGAGATACAAGGAATAATGGTGACTATAAGCAGCAACGTACTTGGAGAGGATTCAACCAATCCATCTCAAGAGACAAAGACAAGAAAGGACTAAACCACTACAATATGGGACCTTCACCATACTTGAGCAGGTTGGAGAAGAAACCTTTAGGCCATACTTCATGCAGATGCACGCGATAGTAAGTTGCAAGAGCTCGCATCCACTAACGCCATCTATGCATGACAAAGAAGGAAAGATACAAAAGTTACCTTCCAAAGAGGATTGTACTTGAGGAAACTCGAGGAGGATGTAGCACTGGAGCAACAAACCAGAGATCCACAGGAGTCTTGGCAGGTTGGATGAGAGAAGACACCAAGGCAGACCCAGTGGTACTCGAATGAGCATGAGAGGGAGTTGATTCCTCTACCACTCCCCCACTAAGATTTTGTGGGACCAAAATCCTCCTAAGTAGGGGAGGTATGATCCATAGGGATCCAAAAACACACCACTTCATCAGTTCCATCAGCACCAAGAAGGAGAAATAAGAAAAGTGAATAAAATGAGGTAAACAGAGGTTCTGGAAGGAACCACCACTCTATGTAGAGTGGTGTTTTAGAACCACCCCCTAAAGGGTGGTGGTCCTAAAACCACCACCCAACTAGGGTGGTGGTCTTGAGACTACCGGTCTGCTCAGGGTGGTGGTCCTGACACTTTCAAACAAAAAAGAAGAATGGAATGCAAATGGACATGAATTTGAAGCACCCACCATGTCTCTTCCCCTTCCATGCCCTTTCACATCCTCCAATGCATGGGAGGACATGGAAGGCCTATAAATGCATGAAAGGAGCAAGAGAATAGATCATTCAAAGATCCAGAGAGATCAAGAAGCAGAGTTTAATGAGAGCAGTGAGCAAGATCTTCAGTGTTGGAATGGAATTGTAGGAGCAAGGTGTAGAAACAAAGCAAAGCAAGTAATTGGAGAGAAGGTTTACATTGTTGCTTCTTTTCATACTTATTGTAATATGTAATTGTCTATATTAGACCAATAAAAGTGGGAAGAAAGAGCAGTTTCCCTTCCCGACTGGTTTTCCTCCATTGAGGTTTCCAGATAAAATTGTTGGTGTTGAAGTTTTGAATTCTTTCCTTCTCTACAATTTCCTTTCTATAGCACTAGATAATCAGTCACAAAGCTCTAATTTTTCAAGAAAATCTGTCATTTTCCAAAGTTGATAGTGGAAGGGTGTGGGACACATCATAGATGAATGACCTAGTTGTAGGTGTGACCTAGCGGAAGTGGATGTAGTTATGAGATGAAAATGATGAAGTGAATAACGGTCACAACAAGTTGGTGAGAAAAGGTTGCATGGGTAGTTATAAGATAACTGCAGGGTTGTTGCAGGAAGATTTTAGAGTGGTTGAAGGATGGTTGCACGGAGGTCACTCCTATGATTAGGTTGAAGTGAGGAGATAGATAAAAGGATTGACTAGAGTGTACAAATTACCAAAGCACGTAAAGGCCATACCAGAGCGCACTAGTATACTAGAATGCACAAGGAACCAAAGCACGCAAGGTACTAAAGCATGTAAGGGTAATATTAGAGTGTGTAAGGGAACAAAGCACACAAGTGGTTAACTAGAGTGTACAAGGGACTAGAGCATGTAAGGGGGAAAATGAAGTGCGCAGGAACTAGAGCACACAAGGGTTTAACTAGAGTATGTAAGGGATGATAGCACACAACCCGGAGTAATGTGGGGAGTCACACTTGTGACTAGGATATGAAATATGAAAGAAACGTATGAGTAGGATGACCATAATGGAAGAAAATGAGAAAATTATGTGACTTAAAAATTACAAGGCATTTACATCTATGACTCGATCTAAGAAAATTTTGGAAAATGAGATAATGTAGGAAATTTGATGTAGAAAAGATCTGAAAATGATAGAAAAAGGAAATATAATTGATGAAAAATCGCAAGGCAAATTGATCCGACTTAAAAAAATTATAAAATTTTGAAAAATGATAAAATGTAAGAAATGTGATTGATGGAAAATCATAGGGTAGTCACACTCTCGCGACTAGCTGGAAAAAATTGTGGTTGAAAAATCACAAGGTAGTAACACCCATGATCGAGGCTAGAAAAAAATCAAGAATCATAATTACTATAAGAAACAAATGTGTAAGTGTCGAGAATA
Source organism: Taxus wallichiana var. yunnanensis (assembly GCA_018340775.1). Taxonomy (NCBI): domain Eukaryota; kingdom Viridiplantae; phylum Streptophyta; class Pinopsida; order Cupressales; family Taxaceae; genus Taxus; species Taxus wallichiana. The sequence continues at coordinate 763,518,538 of CM031237.1, forward strand.
TTGTTAAGGACATAAAATAGTTGCAGATGTGACTTGGATATAATGGAATCTAAGATGAGGTGTTTTGATCGGGATACTTTGTTTTTTCTTTTTTAGGTTACAAATGGGCCCAGCTTAGTTTGAATACATATAAAATATCTATCTCTTGCTACCAATGTTATCTAAATGAGGTATCATTCACCATAAAATTTCTAGGATAATACTAATCACCGTAAAATTTCTCGATGTATACTTCACCCCTTTATCAATCAAGATGGGGTCATTACCATGGAAAAAATTAAGTCTACCTCAAAGGTGGACTGTTATCTCTCGAAAGTGCAACCTGGTAGAGAGATGATTGTGGGGGTTCTAAGATTTCTCTAGATCTCTCTCTTTTGTAGATACAATGGAAACACCTCAGGTCTGTGGGTATACCTATTGTTGAGGTGAGTCTCCAATATCAAGGCCGGTTCCTTCTTGATGTATCCTAAACTAATTTTTTGGGGTTTTGAGGGTAAAAAATATGACTGTAAATGAATTGAAAATTGGGGTGATACACCAAACTTGTTGAGGGATTTGACTGAGTACATGCACAAATATTTGAGAATGGATTCTGGATGCACAAACCAATAGTTTTCAGCATAATATTAAGGAAAAACACTTGATGTATTGAGGGAATGATTCACAACAATACTATTAAGATAAGACATGCACACTAATATTATGCAGAAATTACTAAATTTGCAGCAAGGTAAGATGATTAATCAAGGAATTTGACATTCACAAGAAATAATAAGGTATACACAACACTGCAAATAATTGGAAAGGCAGAAATCAATTCTCATTCAAAGGGAAAAACTAGCAAAATATGCTTCAGCACTCCTATGTCCAAAAAGTCCCTTCCTTGTGCCTTACAATTGCACACAATATATAGCAAGTTTATTCATCCCACCCTTCCTAAAAATAGACTAAAAATTGTACTCACCCATGCATCCTATTTTTATCCTTTATCATGAATAAATAAAGGAATAAAAATAAACATGCTAATACAATGAGGCATTAATAGCCTTGGTTACAAAATACAACTCAGTCAAATTGCAGTTGACTATTCTATTTTTAATAAAGTTGGATGAATAATTTGGCTAATAATAAGCTTTGCTTGATGAGCAAGTCTTCTCCAATGCATGCAATCTTTGTCTTCTAGCTGATGATGTGACATCTATAACTTGATCCACTTGTAGTGATAATATTAGCACTTTTTTAATCTTGCCCCTTGGATGCACATGCAAAAATAAATCCCTATGTGAGTAAAATAATTTCTTTATTTGTAATACTTTGTAAAAACAATTCACCCATGCATTCATCCTCTGTGGGGACCTCTTGTAGGTATGTGCAAGAAAATAATACCTTTATTTTGTGAAAAATAAGGTAATTAGCTTCACTTTAATCATCATGGTTTTGAAGTTGACCCTTTGCATGCATTATTTTTTTTATTCCATTGTGCCATGTGCATACTTTGTCTTCTTGTGGAATATACATACTTGGTAAAAAGGTGTTTTTGCAAAAATTAAGGTAACTTTTACCTTCTTGGTCTCCTTTGAATAATCATTGCACTTTAAAAGGAATAAGGTCATGGGACCCTTTTGTATAGTTGATGGCATATACTAAGCTTTTGCTAAGACCTTTAGACTAAGGTCAAGTAATGATTAATATTGGCTATTTGATCACCTTTGTTGACTTGGTTATCCTTTTGATTTTTTTGATCACAGACTATAATATAGTCTTCGGGCCCTTTTGAATATTTTGTAGCATCATGGTTTTAGACCTTAGAAAGGTCAATGCAATGATATTAATCATGGGGCCAGTCCCCTCCCATGGAGCTTCGAACCTTGGCATGTCGATTACTCACATATAACTCTAGTTGAGTTAGGTATTAAACATTGACCATTGATCTTTATAGTCTCACATCTCTGTCGATGATCTCGACCTCATGGTAAGCATGGAAATTTCTTTGAAATTTGGTGATCAAATCTCACCCGTCGATTTCATGTCTTGTGTGATGAGTTGTGTTGCATTGTATTTAACAATTTTTTTATTGGCCGATCATAATACTTGTGAAATCTAGATCGTTTATGATTTGAACCCCGGTTAGCATGATGGTTTGTATTCGATCCGTTTGATCTGTACTTGTAAACTTTTGAGTCGTTGATTTTTGACTCACCTCTAAATCTGTAGGAGTTAGGTTTTTAAAAAAGATCTCACCGAGTTTTTCATTTGGTTATTTCATTTTCTCATTGCGAGTAGCAAAGTCATGCCAAAATTTAATCAGACCACCATTTTTGGTCTTTTGAAGCTTGAATTCAAGCATCATTCTAGCCTGTGAGGCTTTTTGATTTTGAGTACTTGTCATTTTTAACCTTCTAGGTTCGTACGAGAGTTTATGGTCATGGCTACTATTTTCAAGGTGAGTTACTTTTGTTTCGACAATGTAACTCAATGATTTCTCTTTTTGTCACTTAAGTTCTATCATAATGGATTCTTGAGTTCAAAACATGTTGGGTTTCGCTACTCTATGAATTTTATGCACTGATACTTGTCTCTTTTCACATTTCAACTCGAGTTTGAAACTCGTTCTAGGATCTTATCATTTCTCGACCACTGAATATTATTTATGGTTTCGAAAGCTTGATTAAAAAATGGTGATTTCTTCATCTTTTCTTCAAACCCTAGTGAAATATGATAGAAACCACAATAACCAGCATTATCAAAGGCATTTTGATGAAAAATATATTGTATTGGCTTGTCTTTGTCGTATCTACTTTACATTGATGATTTACTGGGTTGGCATGAGCTCTACTCTAGTTATTCTTTTGTATTGAATACTTGGATTTTTATATATTAACTATATCTTGTTGTTTGTATTGAGATTACGTTACAAATTTGAAAGCCTCGGGTTCTGAAATTACATAAGTGCTTGCATCTTCTTGAACTTTACCCAAATCTGGGTCTGCTACATTTGAGAATTTTCGAGCTTCGAGTTCGTCCTTGCATTTATGAAACCTTGATATTTTGTTCCTTCATAATCAGTTGTATTATGTATTAAGGGACTTTAACTTAAATTGGGCTTTCTCCTTGTATACTCGAAGTAATTTATTTTCCTTTGTCATACCTTCTGATCAAGGGTTTGTATTCTTTGCATATTTTCTGAATTGTTTGTATTTGTATGGTTTGAGCTCCATTATGTGAAATGCAATCATGGGTATTTGAAATTGTTCCTCCTATAGAAGACTTTGTAAGGTTTAGAACTTAGATAATATTGAAAATGATGTAAAATGTGTTTGCAATTTGTGGTCTCGCTTATGATACTTTGAATATTTATTCACATCCAGTGTGATATCTAAGATCATTTTGGTCCTATCTGGTAACCTTATGCCTTTTGTTACTCTAACCCATCTACATAAAATTTGTATATTAACATACTTTAGCATGTACAGTGGTCCTCTAAAAGCAACTGTTCTTTGATTTCTTGATCAAGTACTTCATGCATTGAGACTTATGTTTGAGCTAACTATACTTTTGAGAACATTTCAATCTGTAGTTCCAGTATACAATTTGTAATGTTTGTCATTCATATTGTTGTTTCATTATAAAAACTGCCTTTGGTGGCTTTGCCTTTTACATGAATGATTTTATGACTTTTGATCCATTTGTTGCTCTAGCATTCAATGTTTGTTTGACCTTAAAGACAAGTAATTTCTTGAACCTTTCATGACTATCCTTCCTTTAATCTGAGTTGAGACAATGATTGTAATTAATCATGTATGGAATGTGTTGGTGTCCAAATTGATTCTCCTTTCAAAGCTCTAAGCATCATCACAGATTTAACAAGAAGTCTAGAGAAAGATAAATCATCATGTATGTCATTTTTTAGTCGGGGAGGTGATTCAACTGGCTCTTTGTCACTCAAATGTGGGAGAAATGGATAACACCTTCAAAAGGATTTGATCTATCCTCACTACTTTAGGTTGTGCCTTTTAACCAAGGTGAGAGGACCCATTTTGTAACCTCTATTGGTGAAGGAGAATGAAGATACCCTTGTTTGCAAAAGTTCGAAAGGAAACCTTGAGAAAATATGATCAATGCACCATAATTTAACTCTCACGAGTTGTCACTTCTAAAGAATGGTGATATTCTCTAATCAAGGTTAAGGTTACTAAAGAAATTATGGAATCCTGATTACTTCTGCATATTTTGGTACTAGAATTTGTTCATTTGTGGACATACAAGGAAAACAGGGTAGTTTAGGTAGGATTCATTGTTTTGAATAATTTTTGGTGGGAGATTAAGCAGGATAAACTTGATTTTTCTAGATCTTTGAGAACCTTCACAACAATTGGAAAACTAAATGATAGAATGCTTCAAAATAGCTAAAATATTCCTTCAACTAGAAGGTGTGCATTAATGGAGGCCCATATTTGCACGGTTTCACACAATCTCCAAGAATTTAACACGAAGGCTTGAGTTAAAAGGCTCAATTAAACATTATCAATCTCTGGTTCATCACGTCTAAGATACACTCAAAGACTTACAAACAACCTTTGTCAACAAATGAGAGTAAAGTGATTTTAAATTGTTTATTTCATTACCAGATGAAGGCTCTTCTCATAATGAAATTGCAAATGCCACTAAACCATCAAAGGGATGAGATCTTGTGTGATTCAGAGAGATTATAATATAATATTTAATAGGAATAAGAAATACTATTTGTAGACATTATGAAATAAAGTAGACACAAATTTTCCCAAGATTAACACATATTAATTCAAAGTTGATTAGATTCATTAGCAGGGGAAGGTTTCTTGAACAATCTCAAAGCTTTTCAATGGCTATACACTTGCAACCAACTTGACATGATCAAATCTAAAACATAAGAGATTAACAGGTTTCTCAAATGGTCTCTCAGGAAGATGGGCTTTCTCAAATTTTCTCGTAAAATTAAACCCCGACATTTTGTAAGAGTATTCTCATTGCATTTATATAATTCACTCACTCACTCATCCCAAATTTCCCCCAAAAGAAGAATATTCGAGGAATCATTTGTTTGTTACCAATTTGACTCGAGAAAGTCATGTTTAACAAATTTACACCCGAAGTTACCAGTGTACAAATCATGAGCTGATCATGTTTCTCAAACCTTTAAACATGACCTGGGATGCCATGCCATAGCCTTTTGACATTCCTTCTAATCATTCTTTTATTCTATCATGCAAGAAATCTCTTTTTAATCATTTCTAGGTGGCTCTATATAGTTGGATCTCGATCAAGCAATCCTTTTTTCCTCAAGAAAAAACCTTGAGAAATGAGTTCCCTTGCATGGATTCCTACATTCGTGCCTCTCAAAAATAAATATCCATGCACAGAATATTCCACATACTTATGTGTTGAGTCCAAGTTGGCCGAGTGCAAATAGGAATCAGCAGAAGCCTCCACGTGTTTCCCCAGCATTAATGGCAACCAAAAGGTGAAGTATAGAGGTAAGTTACCAAAGAAGTTTTAAGTATACTCAGGTAAGAAATTTCCTTTTGGCATTTAAAAATTATTAGTATAAAAAGGAGCCAAAGAAGCACGGGCATTTTTGACGTGATGCCCGAAAGTGGATCCCAAGAAAATTTCCTTTTGAAAGCATTTAAAAAGCAAAAGGTGCCACGTTATTAGTATAAAAGGAGCCAAAATTCTAAGATGGGAAGGATCTAGCAGAAACCTCCACGTGTTTCTTTGCGCTTTTCAAAAGTATGATGCCCAAAAGTGGAGATCCTAAACAAGCGTGGGCTCACCACGTGTCTCTAGGACTTAGAAAGTTGTTGAAAAGTTGTCTCCTTGCACAATCGCTTAAGGTAGGACTCCATTGTCAAAATTTCACCCCCTGTGGTAAATTTCGATAACATGACTTTTTGCAGCCTGTGCAAGGTGCCAGTTCTAGGAGCAATGGGACATTTGGGACATCTAGGCGCGGATCGCCTGAAAGCCTCCAGCGGCCCATAAGCAAAGGGACATCCGAGAAACGCCTTGAAATGCTTCGAATCCAGTTGAAAATTCTAAGTCTATGGGAAAACGGATCTACATCGAAACCTCCACATGTCCCTTTAGTGCTTCTTGAAAAGTAAAGTATAGGGACATCTCGGGTCCACAATAGACATGGGCCCAAATCATGACACGTGTCCCGAGGGAAAAGGTTAGAAAGTTGCGAGTTTTGAAAAACCAATGGGATAGTATTTCAAAGGAAAGCCCGCGAGGTGGAGGAGAGAGAATTATTCAGCGAATCAAGCTCCACGTGTCTCCTTGGCGAAGCGGGAAAATATTTCAAAATCCGTTTTGGTAGGCCCTAAATCTTCGTGGATCATCATAATTTTGAGTGTTGGCCCTTTATATCCAAGTGTTCTCTACATGCTCAATATTCCAGTTTGAAGTGGGCCTTGAGAGAGAAAGTTAAGAAACGGCTTTGACGCATGGTAATGCCGGCTGACTCAACAACCACCTTTCCATGCGCCACATCGTTCTCTTTAATCCGCCGCTTCTACCATAATGATGATTTAAAATGCGACCTAGATGGGTTTAGGTAGTTTCATTTCATAACTTTTCTCTCTCTTGTATATTGAGGTAAAAAAATTTAAAATGTTTCTTTTCTTCTCTAGGGTTGAAAATGGAGCTCGAACCTACCTTCTCTGTAATGGCGTTTTTTCCTTTTACTAATGATATGATGTTAAAAAAAAACATGTTTTGTGATGCCATCCTTGCTCGTTCTTCCTTTTCTTTGGGGTCAAAGTAAGACTTTTGGCATCTGAAATGTTCAGCCACTTCATATTTCCTTCCTATCAAGCTCACCTCTCTTTGTCCATGGCGCTTAGAAGGTTAACATTCTCCTTCTCTCGGCCACCGGTGTAGGCCAAGATTAGGATTAGATTATTTTTACAAATGTGACAAAAGTGGCTAATTTCTCTCGCCAAAAGTCCCACGCTTGGGAGAGGTTTCCATGTTTGCCATCACACCGGATAAAAAGGACCACATTTGATTTTGCATGGATGTTCAAATGGGACTTCCAAAAAGTTGATTAGAGGAAAACACTCAAACTTGAAGTGGGCCCCGATGGAGTTTAGGAAAAACTAGAAAAGGGGAAAAACTTCAAATCCACGCCTTCAAATTACAAAAAAATTATTTCTCTGGACAAAGAAATGACTTTTCCTTGAATATTTTCCATCAGAATAGCCAATCAATTATCTAGACTTGGTATGTGACCTTGACAAAAGTGGCTAATTTCACCAAAAAGACCCACTTGCCAAAGGGACCATCCATGGATGTTGGGAAACCAAATGAAGGAAATAAAATATTTTATGCATAAATAGGAGGAAAACTCAAAACTTACAAATTATTTCTCAAAGACAATTGTCTAGACTTAATGGACCTTCACCAAAGGAAAGGACTCGATCATGATAAGGAAACAACTTTTTGCATAAATACAGGAGAGATTAAATTGAACACCAACATGACTTTTTGATCCATTTAAATTTTTTGCTCTAGCATTCAATATCATTTGACCTTAAAGATGAGTAATTTCTTGAACCTTTCATGACTATCCTTCCTTCAACATGAGTCGAGACAATGATTGTACTTAATCATGTATGGAATGCCTGCATTAATAGAGACTCATGTTCATAAAGTATTATGCAATTATAACGGTCGATACATTATTTTCTATCTACCCGTATTTCATTGGTGTTGTTGTGAGAATTTTTGACTCTTTCAATTATGAAGATAATAGTATCATTTCCTGTACTTAATTATGAAGACAAGGTTATGAGATATTCTTTGTAATTCTGCTTCATCTTTTGATGTACATTATCTTTGCTTTATCTTGTATTTCTTAGCTCCTAAGGAGTGTCTATTCTACAATGGTAAATAGATCATCTGTACTTTGATCATTTCTTGTACCTCTACAACCTGTTTATGATGTGATATTTTGTATATGTGGCTTCTTATTGCAATACACTCCTTATTTAGTAGCTTTGTATGGGCTTTTGATAGTCATCACTAGTAATCTACACATTTGAAATCTAGCAACAAATTGTGATCATTCGATGGAAAATGGTGATTTACATTACCTTTTGTACCTACTATATTTGGTGTTTATTGGCTTTACCATAGTTGTACTTGCATTGCTTGACTAAAATCCCATATTTTGAACTACTCATTTGTGATCATTCATCTGCAATAAGTGATATGAGAGCTTGAGGGCATTCTAAAAATTTTTAATTGAAAGAATCTTCTTCTCTTTAGCTATCTCACAACTAGATGACTATTATTTGATTTTCTTACAGTTTGAGGTCACTTGAAAACTGAAATTTCTACTATTTATGAATTGTCTTTTGTACTTGATCAACTTTACATGAAGAAGACACTGCCACCATTATTAATTGGAAAAGTTGTACTTTCTCGTAATACATGGCATATTTCCTTAATTTGGCCTAAAATGAACAAGTAAGTTCCTATAATGAATAGTGAAATCTGAATATTTTGTAACTCTTATGTAGCATTACTTAATAAGTTTTACAAATTGAAAATAGTTGTAGCTCTCCTTTCTGCTCTTATAAATATGAATATGCTACATTATTCTTTGTTCAATCTGAAGTTGAATTTCTGCAATACTTCTCCTTATTTAGATTACTATTTGATCAGTACAGTAGTTTATCTTTTGTCACAACTTTCAAGCATGTATTAGTTGTGAAATAACATGATGGAAAGATGTAAAATGTCTATTTTACATGGCGAAGCCCTATCAAAATTTTCTCAGATTTCCTTTTCCATTTGTTTCAGCTGTAATTCATCTCAATTTCTGAGTTAATCCTTTTAATGTGAGCATGGAACTTGTATTCCAAACCAATGTTAAAGCCATATACTTCTTCTAAAAATTACTTGATCACTCTATAAGTTTCTACTTCTTTCTTTTGATACTTCTTGCATTTAAAATTGAAACCTGGGTAGGATCACTCTTTTGTTGTTTGACCTTGACATTGAACCCTTTACCTGTTTGATAAGGTATGACACCGGTGATGTAATCTCTCCTAAACATGATTGTTTCAGCTTTTAGACCTTCAATTAATTCTACATTTGATGAATGACATAGCTTCCTTTCTATATAAGTCTGCTTTATCCTAAAAGATGTTCCCTTTCAACATGCATTATATCTAAAAACCTTCCATATCTCTTGTTCATTTCTTTTCTATACTTGAAGTTTATTTTCTGATCCTTTCTTGACATGATTAATTTCTTCCTTTGTTGTAACCTATACCTACACATCTTAGAAAATAGTTAGAAAAGATTTAGGCTATTTGGCCTCTCTTGTATTCCATAGTTTTTCTTCTTTCATCTTTCTTCTCTTTCTTCAATGATTATGAGGACCACATGTGTTGTTTACGGAATAGTATTATTTATCTGCTATGCATTTATCTTTTCTATAATCATACCTCCTGATATCAGGAGATTCATTTGCATGAAGATAGATAGTACAAGAACATGATTTAATCTCTGAGCTCGTGACTGATAGTCTCTTCTCTATTTTTTTAGGTACAGTGCAATGTTGAATAGAAAGGATGAAGATGGAGAAAAAAGCTGGAGCGAAGATGGAGCAAGCGGGACAAAGAAACAAGGCAATGATGGGTTCCTTTATATTCTTTTTCTTTTATTTTCATGCACATGTACCTTCTATTTCAGTAGTTATGATGTTTACTTGAGTCACATCCCATAGATTGTGTGGGAAATATTTTAAATTCCTTATGAATAAAACATTGAATTTTGAAATTGAGTTGTGTACTTCCTTCTACATTTCATCTTTGTATATGGATTGTATAATGAATTAAAAACTCAATAACATAATTGAATGTATTTAATCATGAAGGAAATAAATTTAAAATACCTATAACTTTAGTAATGAACTTTGATTGTTGTAATATGCAACCTTGGTTGTTGTTCCAAAACTTAACACTTCATCTATTATGTATTTTCTATCTTCATCAAGATAACACATCTATCCTTTGGGGCCTTTGTGTTCTTTTGTTGAAGACAAACATGAAATTGTAGACTATGTGATTTGTTACATTTTGTAACATACCATTCATAGGAATGGGAAGTTCCTCTCCATTCAGCCTTGAAAGTTGAAAAGCATTATGTTCCTTGCAAGCTGAAATCATATAAGGACCACTCCAGATTGTATCAAATTTCATGTGGTTTCCTAGGATTTGCACAATCAACATCCCATTTCAACACAATGTCTCCTTCATTAAAGACTCTGAACTTAGCTTTCTTATGAAAAGTTTTCTTTATCTATTTTTTATTCTTTTCCATATTCAGATGAGCTTGATCTCTTAATTTCTATAACTCCATTAACTCTATGTAACGAACCTACAATGGTTCATTTTCAAATAATTCCATCTAATGTAGTAAATTTAATGTAGGTAACTAAACGAGATGGGCATTCTTGCCTCTCTTCCATAAACAAGCTTGTGCGTTGAATTGATAACGATCTTTTAGGGGTTACTCTGTCAACCCAAAGTGTTGAATTTAACATTATATGCCAAGCTCTCTTTATCTTTGAGTGTTATTCCCAAAATTTTTAGTTAGTACTTTCATCTAACCCATTACCTTGTGGGTAATAATTAGATGACGTACTTAAATAAATTTTGTGCTTAATAGCCAAACTTGTTACCGTTACACCAAGAAATGATAAGGCATCATCTAAAATGATAGTTTCGGAACACTAAATATGCAAACATACCTTCATAAAAGGATAATATCGAACCTCATTAGACTCTTTCAAAGATATTGCTTTAGTCCATTGTGTAAAGTAATCAGAAATAAAAATCCACTTATGTCCTTGTGACAAAGGTTGATTTATCATGCCAATAAAATCAAGACCCCACTGCATGAATGATGATCCACTAAAATAGGTTGTAGGGGAAACGAAGCTAAATGTTATTTTCTAACAAAGAAAGCACATTTCTTACACTTTTGATCCATTTGAAGCAATATTTGAATATGCTAGGCCAATAGTAATCAACTTTCATAATTTTTAAGGATGTAGTACGTGTTGAAAAGTGACCTCCTACAGGTCCTTCATGGAATTCAGATAATAATTGTTGAATTCTATCATAATCAACACATCGCAACAAGATTCTATTTATATCTCTCTTAAATAACATGCCATCAATGAAAACATAAGGTATAACTTGTAACCTGAAATACCTTCATTTGTTCTTGTCCATTCCTTCCGGATAAGTACCATGCTTATAAATATTCAACCAAATCAGTCATCCATCTTGATTCCTGAACTTCTTTAATGACTTCTGGATGTTGATTTTCTAATTCTGAAGCAAATCTGATTGCTGATATGAAAATTCAACATGTTGTTCTAAAATTTTTAGTTTAGCAACTTGTTGTTTTTCCATATCATCGATCAGATGTTCACATAAACCTTTTCCTCGTACTATCTTTGTAACACAAATGTCAACATCGTATTCCATAACCTTCGTTATCCATCCTGCTCTCTTCTCATTCAATTCTTTATTTAACAAGAAAGCTTTTACACTTGGATGAGAAACAAGAACATGTATCTTATTGTTTGAAAGCATGTACTTAAATTCTTTAGTCCTCTGACTACTGAAAGTAATTATTTTTCAAGAAAAGTGTACCTTATTTCGTAGTCATGAAAACTTTGTCCAAAGAAAGAAATTTTCCTTAATATTTTCATCATTAACCTAAGTTAATATGGCTGAAATTGTTTCAGCTCCTGCAAGTGCATACATTGTAAAATATTTTTCAAAATTTGGATTTACAAGAGTAGAAGCCTATGAAATGGCATTTTAATTGCTTCGAATCCTTTTCTTCCTTCACTGTCCAAGATAAAGTCTTATATTTCTTTAACATAGTTGTCAATGGTTTAACCAATGCTACAAAATATGGAAGAAATCTTCTAACAAAGTTGATTTTTCCTAGAAAGCTCTGTAATTCCTTCTTATGATGAGGCAATGATAGTTGTGATATGGCTTCAATTCTAAAGAGTGAATTACTAAACCTTGTTTATAAATAATGTGGCCAAGAAATTTACCTTAGTGTACTGAAAGATAGAATTTTTGGGATTCAATGATATTCCAAACTGTCTGCATAACTGAAAAGTCTGCCTTAAATGTATTAGATGTTCATCAATTTTTTGAAAATACGGTAACATCATCCAAATAAACCAATATGCATTTATTTAGTAAGGTACAAAATTCATGTCCATTGCATGTTGAAATGTTGCACCAACATTTGAAAGGCCAAAAGACATTCTTTTGTAAGCATAAGTACCCCACTTGGTGGTAAAAGTTGTTTTGTATCTATCTTCTTCTCGACTAGAATCTGATTGTATCCACTATAACCATCCAAAAGAGATAGTCTATTAGAACCAGAAACTGTTCTCAAAATATGATCCATGTTAGGTAGTGGATAATGATCTTTCAATGAAGCCTTGTTAAGATCTCTAAAATCCACACATAATCTGATTTCTCCATTCTTTTTCCGAACAAGAACAAGGTTGGCTACCCAACTTGAATGCTTGACTGGAAAAATAATACCTGATTTGATTAACTTAGATAACTCTTTTCTCATTAATGGCTCAATTTTCATATTTACAAGCCTTTGCTTCTGCCTAACTGGCTTAGAATTTGGTTGTAATTCTATTGTATGCTAAGCTAAAATTGGATCAAACCCTCTCAAATCTTGGTACTTCTAGGAAAAAACATCTCTGAATTCTTTACATAATTTGATAAATGATTGTTTTCAGCTAAAGAACATACCTTTCCAATAAGTAGTTTCTTGTCGTCATCCACCAAGATTTCTTCATAGTTATCTGCGTGAGTTGAAATCTTGCCTTTGTCCTTTCTTAACTGATCATCAGAACTGAAAATGTCTTCTAGAGTGACCAATCCTTGAGGAAACCTGTTTGTTTTTAACTGAACAATTTGATCACCATAGAAGTGCTACAAGTTTTCTTGATTTACTTGCAGAAAATTCAGCCTCTTGCTTTATAGAAATCTGTAAATCTATTTATCATCTTTGAAAACTTGCCAATTCTCTCCATTGTCAGGCACTGAAGGTCTAATAATTAATTTAATATGTGGTTGTACCTTGTTGTTTTCAATTTGTTCTAGTACATCAAAACTAGCACCAACTATTGGTGCAAGCCTATCTGCATGTTTATTTTCATCTCTTGGAATAGATTGAATGTTAATAACATCAAAATCATCCATTAATTTTGAAAATCTATGTTTGTAAGACTTCAACAATGAATTATTACACACATTAAAGTTTTTTACTTGATTAATAACTAATTCTGAATCTCTGAAAACTTGTAAAGTGTTGATACCTCTCTTTCTAGCCCATTGCAAGCCATGAATTAACACTTTGTATTCAGCTACATTACAAGTACAAGAAAACTACAAACTTAAAGATGAAAATTACCTTTCATTTGAAGGGGAAGTAAGCATTAAACCTACACCTTGTCCTTTCTTATTTTTGGCTCCATCGAAGTGAAGCTTCCATAGCCCTTCTTGTTTCTTTCTATTTTTTTTGGACAACAAGGGAATTGGTGCATTTTCTTCATGCAAGCAATAAACACCGAACAAATCTTCTTCCACTTCCTTAAAAGGGTCATAGGCATGTTCTTCTTGAGTCTTTTCATCCATGAACAGATTAGAAACACCATCAAGTGTGGAAACATGAGCTGTAACATCAAAATCAGACTGATCTAGAATTGAGTAATTTGTTGCAACATTTGAAGCATGAGGCTCAATATGAAATCTAGCCAGAGGATTTGAATTTATAGTAACCTTAGTTCCATATCGTGTAGTAAAGAACAAAAATGACCAATCTAAAGAAAGATAACCTCCTATTTTTGTTGTAAAATATTGTGATAAACATAAGGCAAAATAAGGAGGCAAATCTACAACAGTCACATCTTGTAGAATTGTAACATTGGGACAAGCATGTAAAGTTACTTCCAGGTTTCTGATAATACCAACTGTATTAGTTGTTGTCCCATCTAGCTGCAACATGCTTTTCTCAATAGGCTCATACTACATGCCCAAATTTTCCGTAATTACTTTTGGCATAATCTGTACTACTTGCACCACTGTCAACCATGTAGTTATGAACTAAATGATCTCCAATAATCAGAGATAAATAAAATGGTGGTGGCTTATTGATATCATGAGCATTTAAGACCTTTTGAACCATCCATTTAACTTATTTAATGCGGTCATGTTCTATTGTTCCAAGGACCATGTCCATTTTCTAAACTTCCTTTTCTGTCGGTTTTGAAGAAATCTACAGCTTAGCAAGTTCATGAGAAAACAACTCCTATTGTCTTGGAATACTTAGAGCATCCCACATTGAGATATTAACATTATGCTTTTTCATTACATCAATAATATTAAAAGAAACAACAATTTTGGAAACAGATTCTACTATCTTAGCATAGGATTTGGTGAAAATTGACTTTGCTTCAACTGCTTTTGATATCTAAGGTATAAACAATCTTCTTAGATCAGGTTGTAATTGTTTTTTTGTTCTTTACCAGCTGAAACACCTAATGTTTTCTGAGGAGCAAAAAAATTGTTAGCTGATTTTTGGCTTGTAGTTTTGTTTTATCAGTGAATGTGGGTAGAAAAGGCCTATTTTGTTATTTTTCTCTCTCCTGAGCCTTTTCTTAGGCCCTAGTAGTAACGGAAATAAAGTCATCTTCACTAAAACTGACCAAGTTCTGTTCAAGTGTTTTCTGAACATGAGTTTCTTGTTGCCTACCCTCCATTTGAGTCATATATAATGCTTCAAACTGAGGCTATGCAACAAGGCTTATATTCAGGAATGCATTTGGTTAGTTGGGAGTTGAATGAGGTTGACACCATTCTTATGTAACCATGTTAACTTGAACAAGAGCGCTAGATGAACTAGGAGATTTTTGGTCAAATTTCCTTAGCTGATATTACTGTCTATAATTATGATTCTTCTGATATGGTTGCCTATTCTATTGATTTTGTTGGTTTTGCTTTGATAAGGAGCTTGATATGGCCTACTAGGCTAGGCTAGTTTGTTTTCAATTGACGTTAATTTATTACCCATAGTTTGCAAAGATTTAAATACATCATCTGAAGGAGCTAAAATAATAGGCTCTATAATGGTAATAGGCTGCGGAATAGGTGAAAAATCTACTATAAGAGGCATTAAAGGCCTTGGTGCCAATTTACCAGCTTGAATAAGGTTATTTTCATCTCGGATAGCAATATCATAAGCTTTTGGAGAGTATCTCCTCCCATAGATTGAATCATAGTTGAAATATCACTATTTAGGGCTCTAAGATAATAAAGAAAAGCATGGTCAGCTTGAGGCTTGACACTTGCTGGAATTCTTTCCCAAGTTCTAGAAAAATGGATATTAAAACTGGCCATAAATTCATGAGGATCTCTCTTAATTGTAGACAATTGTTCTATGAGGGATAAATGATCTCGAATGATCTTGAAATTATTTCAAAATTTCTCACCTAACTCATCCCAAGTTCTTATGCTTCCAATTTCTAAGGTTCTATACCATTGCAAGGCTTACCCTTTAAATGATGCAACTAAAAGTCTCAAAGCCACATCTTCATGTGTTATATTATGGATTGCACATAGGGCTGCAACATCTTTGATGTGCTCTGTAGGTGTAACCTGATTTTCACTAGTGAATGAAGGTAAAATTTTCATGGCAGCATTAGGAATATCATGATAAACTAGAATTACTAATGGGCTGCCATTAGTAAAGGTCACAAAATTCCTAGGTGGTTGAATAGCCATTGGAAAAACTGGGATCTGAACAAAGAAATTAATACATGGTGAAGGAAGATTAGGAGGAGGGTTGTTAAAACTAGGCCTATTATAAGGTAGGGTGTTACCAACTCTTCTTCTTAACCAAATTTATATCTGTAACCAAAATGTTAGGGAAAATAAAACCAAACTAAAAGGACTATAAAACCCTAAAGAAGACACAATTAAATTTAAAAAAAAAAAAATTTACCCACAACCAAAATGGTCTCACCATGGTCACCAAAATATATGCCTAGATTTGGATCACCTGCAAGATGTATTAGTTGATATAACAATCACCAAATCAATGCTACTAAAAATAATGGGCTTATGATCCTATTGAAAAAGTGAAGGACAATCATGGGTTCTTGAATAAATAAAGTGGATTAAAATCTTCTTGATCTGAATCTATAACATGCACACATACACACTTGGAAAAAATTTAGTTATTTTTGGTGGTTAAGGGACCTTCCTTGGTCAAATCCCTAACCAATTAAGGAGATAAAATACATTTTATCATAGTAAAATGGAAAAACAATGTATGAAAATGAAAGGTATACCCGAATCAATCCGTCGTAGGCCGACCACAATTGCAATTTGCTGAAAATCACACAGAGATCACAAGACAATCACGATTACGAATGACACCTTTGTTGAAAGATTACTAAAAAATGATGCATCAAGTTGAACATATCCTTTGTGATCCACCTTCACCTCTTTAAAACCTACAATAACGAAATATGCAAATAAAGAAGAAAATACTCAAGTATGGGCTCAAGTGCATAAAGAGTTAAAAATAACTATAATAGTTAAATGATAGTGGTGAGTGGTGTTTTATAGTTCTTGAGTGCATGGAATAATATGACACATATGGGTGCAATGCGCATAGGTGAGTGAGATGATAAGGGTCCATAGTGTATTGGGAATTCACATGCATAGATGGGATGGACATAATTAAATGTGAGTGGTTGAGGGTTAATTAATGAGTGATGGGGTTTCTTTAATCACCATTTTATTGGGTTTTATATTTTTAAGTTTCTTTTGTGGGATTATTTTATTTTTTGCGGTTATTTTGTTTTATGATGTTTTGGTATTTTTGAATAGGATACCTTATGCACAAGGTGCATTTTCTAGTGTCTACAACTAGAGGAATGATGTAATAGTACCAAGTGCATAATTTTGTGTCTACATTTCCCCATTTTATGTTGGTGAATGAATATTTGGTAACATAAAGTAGATAGGAAGATCATACCTTATGGAGATCCGAAGAAGTGTGTAACTATAACGTATCGAAGAGATATTATAAATGATAGCATTATGAATAGAAATCATAGTATGTGTACCATGGAATCTAAAAGGGGGTGAGTGATTCTATAAAATATTGATTTTATTAATAATCTAAAAATTACCACAATGTAATAACTAAAATATACTAAAATGTACATGCTAAATAATTTATTTTGTAATTGAAATAAATGGGAAGGGTACTTACCTTGTAGTGATCTGGAATTGAATAGAGTGATGGAAATATGGAACAGAGTGTTGTAATGATCTCCAAAAATAGCAGAAAGGTGGATCTTGTTGGGCTAGGGTGCTTGGAGTAGGACAGGGGGGGCCTATGGGTTCCCTGGTTTGAAATATAGTGCTCTAGTATGTGAAATGGCTCGAGAATGTGATCTTGATATGGTCATGCTAGGTCTTCACAATGTATCACTCTTGAATGGGTAAGTGTCGTGATTACTTAAATGATGTCTCCACAAATATGTAATGAATAATTACCTGTAAAACCCCATACAAAACATCAAACCTTAAAAAAAAGATAAAAATGAAGGGATTGGACCGTCCTCAACTACCAAATGGATGGACATAATTGAGCATTGCATTACATCTCAAACCCAATGTATTTTTATGTTGTTGTGTGTGCAATAATATTCCTAGGTAGCCCTAATGCCAATGATGCAAAGATATCGGGCAATAACTAGATATAAAATGCAAAATGGTGGATGGAATAGAATGAATACAACCCTTCCTATGTAGTGTGTGATGTAGAGTAGTGCCCAAATGTAATCCCTCGCTCTATGTAGATAGCTAGCCCTTTATAGTAAATAATCTTCCCTTAAAGTAGTGTGTATGTTATGTTTATATAGGGATATCTTGCTCAAATTTTAATAATAATGACCCGATATGCCGACTAGTACCTAGGGGAATGGAAGGTAAAATCATAAAGACTGACCTCAAACCTCTAAATTAGAACCAAGTGTGACGGGGACTAGGGCACCCAAAAATAAGGACCAGGGTGCCCCAGGTGCCATAATCCCTTCCTATGGTTCCCTACTCAAAGACTAGAGATGAAAAATAAGTGAATAATTAAAGCTAAGAATCCTGAGAGATGACCAAAATTATGCTAGTGGATCAAGATTGTGTAAGATAAATAATGACAAAGACCAACCGAACTAACGACCTAACTAGGGAATGGGTCATTAGTGAATAATTTTATTACGTAAGATCCATACATAAAAAATACTTGGCCGTATAATAATAGTATTAAATGCGTGATTTTGTGACTACATTTTCCCCCACTTTATGTTGGTGAGTGAAATCTAGGTAACATAAAGTAGTTAGAGATACATACTTGAGAGAAATATGGAGAAGCCCATGTTGTAGTAGAATGCATATATGTGGTAGAAAATTGTGCTAAAAGAACCATATAACATGTCAAATATTGGATCAACGTGTTAATCCATACAATGTAGCAAAAAACGTAATATTGTGATGAAGTTTACTAAATGAGAGTGATGATTGTGATATTGGATAATTGGTGATTTTGAATGTTTGTATGATGATGATATGATGGGGTAGGGAGTGATCAATTCCCAACCCGATTGCATGTGTACAAAAACATAAGGATTTGGGCATCCTGCTGCCAGAGGAAGAGTGTAGGGAGAAAGGTGTGTTATTCTCTAACCTTTAACTACATCCTCAATATCTAGCCACTACAGATGAACTTAGATCAAATTTCTCAGAGATTTTGGATCCAAATATTTTGATCAATGTGTTGACCCATATAGGAGCAGTATAGGAAAGGCAATGACATCTCATTGTCCCCACTCCAAGGGTGTCTCCGTAATGTGTGATGGCTTCCAAGTTAGGTCATCTGGAAGAAAACATGAAATATATGATGGCTTCTAAGTTATGTCATCTGGAAGCAACACAAAATGTAGAATAACTTCGCAAGTTAGTTCATCTGGGAAAATAACAATGTAACTCCCAAGTTAGGTCATTTGGGAGGCCGAATATGTTGTATTGTGTCAATTAAATGGTATAATTTTGATTGTTAGAGAATTGAATGTACTTGATTTTTTGATTGATTGATTGGTTTACTCATAGAGATATTTTACACTTATTTCCCCCAGGTTAGATCATTAGGGAATCGATAGAAAATGATGAAATATCACATGGTGTATTAGTAAATTTTCAAAAATGATGAATTAGAGATGTTGAACCATCGGGTAGTGGTGTGCGGGAATTATAGGATGTCCCCAATTGTATGCTTCCTTTTCAACAAAATGGGAGTGATAATGATAATGAATCTTGAGCCAAAAGTAAGCCCAGTAATAGATAATGTAGGATAGATATCTTTAAAATGTGTGTATACTAAGTGAAGGATAACGTCATGGAGAAATAACATGTGTGTCATGTGTATGATATGATGGTAGGTGGAATTATGAAGAGAATTATGCAAACAAGATATAAATTATAGTAAAAACACCCAAGATATTAGTAAAATCGTGCGAAGTGAATTAGTTGTGAGGTAAATGTAAAGTATGACTCTAATAGAGTGAATAATGAAAAGTGAATATAAATAGTAAAGTGAAAGAGTACTATTATCCGAATAACTCTCCTCGTTATTTTGACAATTTACATACATATTCTGCTCGAGATTTTCATTGCAAGTTACACGCACCTCAGTTGTTCTCCTTGGAACATTAACTTGGTTGTTGTTCCCTCGTGTGCACTTGCGTGCTTCCCCTTATCCCCTTTCCATTTTCCTTTTCCTCTTTATTCCAATTTTCCATTATGTGCATCCTCTCGTGCACCCTTCTTCCAATGATTTCATGCATTCTATGCACACCCCTTGCACTTGCTTCAAATCAACTAAGTCCCTAGCCCTCTCACATGCCCCAGTACATTACTTTGTAATAGTTGTGCCTTGACCATAAATTTCACGCTCACCAGTTTACCTCATTCCTCCACGTGTGTTGTGATTGTGCACACCTTCCTTCTATCTTTCTCCCACGCCTCATTTTTCTATGTGCATGATTTTGTGCCCTCCTCTGCGCCATCCTGTGTGACATCATTTTCTGACACACTTGAGTGTGCCACACGTAACCAATCAAAGTGTGCCAACAGGTACCAAATCTTTGCAAAAATAAATGAGTGATAAGTGGCAGAAAATGACAAAGCATTTACACATTTTGCCATCTTCTCAACCAATCAATGTGCACCACATGTCTTGTGTGCGTAGATGACTTTGACAATCTTATGATAGCCATATCTTTTGCTACATATCTCGATCGGTGCGTGCCACGTTTCTTACGTGTGTAGATGGCTCTAAAAAGCTTTTGTTAACCATGTCATTTACTACGGAGATCGGATCAGCACATGCCTAGTCTCAATCAATAGATGTTGATGTAGGTTACAATGCTAGATATTCAAATTCAAATTCTTTGTGGATCTAGTAGGTGAGAAATGGGAAAATGTCAATATGGGCATTGATGAGAAGATCTTATTGCTCCAAACACTTGATTTGATCTGATCCACCTTCCTTCCTTCTCCAACATGCCAAACATACTTGGGAAGCACATTTGACAATTTACAGGTAGATTTGCAAGCATTGAATGCTTATTGTTGGTGGTTGTATTTCAAATTCTGGTTTTTCCTCCTTCTCTTCTTCTTCCATTCGATTCCTCTATAAATGTAAGAATTGGGATCATTATAAATGTTAGACACTTTGGATCCTTACGCATTTTGTTGAAGACTTCATATTTCTATATTCGACTCGTAAACCTCTATATATGGCTCATGCATGTGGATATCAGCCTCTTTTTCCATTGTAATAGTTTTGTGCATTTCTAGAAGTAATGGAAGCATCGTTTTTATGACTATTCTCTATCCTAAACGTGTTTGTATTCTTTCTTCTTATCTTTCTTTTACATTGTATGCTTGTTGTGTCACTCTACCTCCCCTACAACTCCATTTTTAGTTGTGTTCCATGAAACCCGATTTGGTAAATATGTTTTAGTCTCATGCTACACATGCATAGCCTTCTTTCACACCATTTCCTTTCATTTTCTCTCAAAGCATATGTTGTTCATCCCTCTTTTTTGGTGTTATCACCTTCCTTAGATTAGTTTTCTATTCTGTTATCCTTTTATCCCTAGTCCCTTCGCATTGTTAGCTTAGTTTTCCCTTTCAACATTAGCAGTAACAATAGTCATAGAAATAGATAGAGGAACTAGCCTTCTCCGTAGATATGTCTCAAGAGTGCAAGGTCCCACAACTCGAGATGGTTCCATTATTGTTTCAAACACCTAGGCTCTTCTAGATCCAAGACACGGGTGCACATTTAAATGACCAACAGTTTCTGGCACGCTTGGTGGGACAAGTAGTGAAAGCTTAAATTTCATATTGCTAAGTTCTGGTGTGTGAACTTAGTATTTCCAGCCTTTGGAGGCTTATTTCAACACATCTGGTGACTCCCAACATTTTATGATCTCCTGCTTCAGCGATCCTGAGTGTCTTTTATGAAAAGAGTACATACTAGACAAAGTGTTGTAGTTGAAGGATCCTTCGAGTACCTCTAGCTTTCACCAATAAGCACACACATCAAATCTTCCATGCACACATTTCCATCTCCAACACATCGTGCACACTCTACTCCTCCTCAAAGAAAACAAGTACACCCTACCATGGTGCTTCAACTTCCTCCTCCTATGAACTTTTCCAATTTCATTGGCGGAAGCCCGCTCAATCTCAATGGCTAGCATAATATGCCAATAGCCTCACTCAAGAGTAATCCATACTTCACGGAAGAGAATCAAGTCACCCATGTTGAACACATTCAAGATGTGGCTAATGTGTGCTCTGTTTACCTTATCACTCATGATGATGTTGTTGTCAGGGTTTGCAAAAGCATCTTTTAAAGGAAAAAAACTCAAGTGGTATGGAGGCTTGAGACCTGCATCTATTGCTACCTAGGATGATCTTGGAACGGCTCTATGTAATTACTTTGAAGATAAATCAGATCATCTATCACTGGTGGAGCAACTAACTACAACAAAGTGTGCACCCAATGAGTAGATGACTAATTTCAACATCATATTCCATAAGACTTGGGAAAAAATTCCTCAAGTGGTAAGGCCTATATCCCAACATGATTTCTTGTATTATCTAAGGGCTCAAAATAGTGACTTTAGTCATGATTCAATCCATGGGAGGTAGAACCTTATCTTCTTCATACAACATTGCAATAAGGGTAGAAAATAGTCTTATTCGGGATGGTAAGTTGGTACCTAACCCCCTTGTGTACTTGATCCCGAGAAATGTCTCCATCACCCCAACCTTATATTTCTCTTGTTCTAGTGCAGAGTGCAAACCGATTGCATCCACATCCTATTCTCTCCGCATAGCAGCAAAGAAGATGATGAATTAAAGGACCTGATTAGAAACTTGTCCAACAAGGTCATATCATTGGACAATTAGCGGCGCAAGCCTTACGAGGTAATTCTAATTAGCCCAAAGCCAAAATAATATACCTTGGTGTAATAAATATGGAAATCAAAGATACGGGAAGAACCAACAGAATGATAGATGTCATGATAATGCACACTTTCCTTTGCAAGTTATTCCTCCTACAAAACCCCTTCTAACGCCTAGTACAAGTCAAACACTTATCCCTATTAAAAATAACATGGCACAAGAATTGGAATGGTGCTTTCCTTGCAATATGCCTCAGATTCAATATCATTGCACCAATGCTATGCACACATGCCTATATGATCCAGAATGATTCTAATGTTGATCCCTCAATTAGCACAAGTGATCCCGAGAACCAAGAAACACGGAGGCTCCACCTAAAGCTAAATTTATATTCTTTGGTGTTGAGAACTTTTACGCAATCAATCAAGTTACAAATGATGCAAGTAGACCACACACCCAGGTTGCACACAACACAAGGTATAAAAGGAGAATGCTCAAATCTGGCACACAAGTTTCAATTCTAGCAACACAAGCAGATCCTCAAAAGAAAAAGGAAGATGCTAAGGCATCTAGTAGAAAAATAGCTCAAGTTCCAACATGTGAGGCTCCACGTAAAGCCCCTCCTGAAGTAGTGTGCCCCTCCTTTGGTAGGTCAATCCTCTGCGTCAGCTAAGGTTCCTACCTCGCACTGAACAACCAAGAAAAGATGTTGTTCCTCAAATGCACAAGTCGCTGGCTTTTCCATTAAGCAATATTGACCAGATGAAGAAGAAAAACATAAACGTTACAATGTGGGATGCCCTGACCATTCCATCTTAGTGCGACCTATTATACGAGGCCCTCTATGCCAACTTCCGCACATTGATCCAAATATCCAAAATTTGTGCACCTCTCTCAACATCTGCCAAGAAGAGGAGAAGAAAGTAAGTAAGATTTTCAAAACCCCACCCTTCTATATGTCCTTGATCATAGGAAAACATCTTGTCCATAACTACATGATTGATTCAGGTGCTAGTACTTATGTCATGCCTAAGAAAATTGTTGATGTCTTAGGTCTTAAGTATATCCCTTAGACAAAAGGATTCCTACAACTTAATGGTTCAACCGTCACTACCCTAGGAATCATCAAGGATCTTGAACTAACTCTCCATGCATGTCCAAGTTTCACAATAAATTTGGATGTGTCAATCATTGATCTTCCCCTCTGTTTTCCATATATCTATCAAGAAATTTTACTTTGCTAAGTGGGTGGTTACTTATCTTCTTATTAGACCCATATATTACTCAAGACAAGGTATGGTACCCAGTTTACCATACAAGTTGAGCCAATATTTTCCTATCATGTAGAGTCATATGTCC
Organism: Taxus wallichiana var. yunnanensis; assembly: GCA_018340775.1. NCBI lineage: Eukaryota > Viridiplantae > Streptophyta > Pinopsida > Cupressales > Taxaceae > Taxus > Taxus wallichiana. Next base: position 763,542,558 of record CM031237.1, read on the forward strand.
CATCCCCTCTCCAAGCCAACTATTTAATCCAAGAAGAACAAGTTTCATTTTCTGAAGAGCATCCTCTTCCACCTTCTATTCCTGATCTAGTACTTGATGAGTGGGTGGAGAGGCATCACAAATTTGATCCATATGCTGAAGAGCTAGAAGCTTATGAAACTGGGCTTGGTACCTACTACATCCTTAAAGAAGAAGTTGTGCTGTCATGCATGCTCAAGCATCAAGCATGTGAAGAGAATCGTGACCTATGGAAGTTATACTTTGATGGATCCAGAAGCAGATATGATGTAGGAGTAGGAGTTATTCTCATTTCCCCTAAGTATGAGAAATTATTTTTTACACACAAGTTAAAGTTCACATGTTCTAACAATATGGTAGAGTATGAAGCACTAGTGCATGGTCTTCTTATTGCTAAAAAGAAGAAGATTAAGGTGTTACAAATCTTTAGGGAAACAGAATTGGTTATCCACTAGGTCACCAACAAATTCACAATGAAGAATAAAATTATCAAAGATTATAGACACAAAGTCCGGGATCTACTTGAGAGCTTTGATGCTCTAAATCTGTAGGTGGTGCTGCACAAAAATTAATAAGGAAGTTGAGCAGATGGCTGCGTTTAGTTTGATGTTCTCTCCTACTGAGGAATTTGTCAAAGGAAACACTCAGCACATCAAGATGGTGATTAGACCATCTATTCTAGATAACAACACCAGCTGAAAAGTGTTTGATAGTGACACGCAGATCATCCAGTTCATCCAAAATGAAGCTAAGTTCTCATCAAGCATGCAAGCTGACTTGCATGATAGTTATGGTGACCAAGTGATATAACTAAAGATAAACAAGTTTCCTAAAGGGATGGTCACCTTAGTGAAAAACTTTAGCCCCGATGATGAGTCCAAGGGTGAAGAAAAGTATATGCATGCCTTACAAGCATATTTTCCCAGATCAATATTGCGCGTGGAAAGGAATTTCTACTCAATAAAGCTTGTGTGCATGAAGAAAAGTAAGCCTTCATCCATCTCTACCAAAAATATAGTTATATATTCTCATGGGAGTATGAATGACTCAAAGGTTTTGTTCCAAGTGTTTCTCAACACTCACTTGACCTTTATCCTTGTATGAAGCATGTCGACAAAAGAAACTACTAGTCAATCCAAAGATAGAACCCCTCATGAGGAAGGAGTTATCCAAACTCATTGAGACAAAGATTATTTTTCCCATCAAGTACTCAATCTGGGTCATGAATCTAGTTCTGGTGTGCAAGAAGAACGGCGAAATCGACTCTATTTTGATTTCGATATTTGAACAAGGCATCTCTAAAGGAACATTATCCTTTGCCTTCTATGGAGTAGATTTTGTAGACTGTGACTAGCGCGCAAAGATTCTCAATGCTGTATGGATACTATGGCTTCAATCAGATCCTAGTCAAGGAAGAGGATCAATTCAAAATGAAGTTTACAACCAAGTGGGGGACATATGTGTAACATAAGATTCCCATTGGTATGTCAAACGTAGGCACAACGTTTCAAAGGTGCCATGGATATTACATTCAAAGGCTATATCAATGAGTTCATTTTGGTTTACCTTGATGACATCATAGTCTTCTCAAAGAAAAGCACAGATCACATGGCACACCTAGAGAAAGTCTTTGAGAGATGCAGAAAATATGGGGTATCTCTCAACCCCAAAAAATGTAATTTTGTGGTGGCACAGGGAAAGCTTCTGGGCCATGTAGTTTCAAAGGATGGCATAGCAATTGATCCTGAGCACGTATCAGCCATCCTGGCCCTCTCTCTGCTAGCGCATAAGAAAGCTTTATAGTCCTTCCTTGGAAAAATTAACTTTGTTAGGTGCTTTATTCCTAACTTTGCAGGAATGGTAAGGCTAATCACTCTCATGCTAAAAAAGGACATAGCTTTTAGATGGACAACAAAAGGAAATGAAATATTTAACAAGATCAAACAAGATATTGCTTGTGCACCAACACTCATCAACCTGGATTACTCAAAGTATTTCATATTTTATGCTTATGGCACTAATGCAAGTGTTGATGTTGTCCTAACATGAGAAAATGAACAAGGACTAAAGCAGCCAGTGGCGTTCTTCAGCCAAACACTGAAGCAATATGAATTAAGATATATTCATAAGGAGAAATAGGTCTACGCCATTATGTGCACATGCTCAAGAAGTTCAAAAGTATGCTCACCAAAAATCATATCAAGGTGTTAGTTTCCCACTCCTTTGTCGAGAGACTTCATCATGGGAGAAGAAATCAATGAGAAGAGAGCACGATGGGTGACCAAAATCATGGAGTATGATGTGACTATCAAGGCCACAAAGTTGGTAAGAGGTAGTGTGCTCTGCAAGCAGCTTGTTGAGGATGCACAAAATGAATTTGAGACTTCATTGTTTCTTGATGAAGCTCTCCCACACATAAAACTTGAGTAGAATACAGATCCTGCACGGTGTGCACGACTAGATGAAGGACATGATCACATTCCTTTTTGAGGGCATATACCCTTCTAGTTTAAACAAGGCAAAGAGAAGACATATGAGGTTGCAATCTATTCCTTATGTTATGATTGATGGACTTCTCTTCAAGAAGAATCTTGATGGCATGTTGTTAAGGTGTATCAATGGCACACAGATTGAAAATGTGTTAACAAAATTTCACGATGGATTCTCTGGTGGACACTTCTCTGCCAAAACTACAGCAATGAAAATCATAATGACATGTATCTTTTGGCCTAATCTATTTTTAGATGCACACAAATGGGTCAAAAATGCAAATAATGTGCTTTCTTTGTAGGAAAGAAGAAATTGGAAGCGCTTCCCCTCCGACCAATCCAAGTGGATCATCCTTTTGCACAATGGGGTCTTGAATTCATAAGCATGATCAATCCACCTTTAAGTGTTGGACACAAGTGGGTGATGACAGCTACAGACTACTTCACCAAATGGACAGAAGTTGTCATGCTCAAGGAATCAACCGAGTCATTCATCCTTGACTTTCTTGAAGGTATCATGACAAGGTTTGACATTCCTAAGAACATTATCTATGATAATGCAAAAGCCTTCCTTGGCACTAAAATCACTTATTGGGCTCTAAATCTAGGAATTTATCTGAAGACTTCTTCCAACTATTACCCTCGAGGAAATGGTCTGACAGAGTTAACAAACAAGAACTTGATCAGGATCATGAAGTGCATAATGAACATCAGCCAAAGATAGTGACATATAAAGGTCTCACACGTGCTTTGGGTAGATAGAATCACAAGTTAAGCAATCAATAAGAACTTAATATTAAAAATTTTCTACAAAGAAGAAGGCTACCCTTCCTTTGACGCTTGAGTTGAACTCATTGGCACTTTCCCAATAGCTGGAGTTTGAAGGTGCAAACCAGAGAGAAATCAAAATGACCGAACTAGTTAGTCTTGAAGAATTAAGGAACACATCTAAGATCAAGTTAGAACAACATCAATAAGCAACAAAGAAATGGTTTGATAGAAAGGCCAGGCCTCAAGCTTTTAAAGTTGGGGACTTGGTCTTGAAATGGGATGTTGACAGAGCTAAACTAGGGCACCATTCAAAGTTTGATGCACTTTGGAGTGGCCCATACATCATCAATTCATGCAAGGAGGCTAACTCTTTCAAGTTAACTCATCTTGATGGAGGCGCGCTAAAATCCTAGTAAATGGGATCTATCTCAAACCCTTTCATTGATTTTGTTGCATCATTTTGTATATATTAGAGTAGTTTTAATTCCACCAAGTGTGCTACACACACATTCTTTGTTTGTGCATAGTTCTTTATTCTCATGTGCTTCTTATGTGCACTCTTCTTTTTCTTCTAGGATGTCGATCTATTTTCAGTTTTTAGCAGTTTGTTGGGTTTAGAATAAAGTCAAGAAATGATCCTTCAAATGACTTCGGGGAAATTCTTCAAGGATAAGAATCAAAATTTCATGATTACATAGTAGACTCCATGCCCAATGGATGCTCCAGGCTACTGATCTCCTTCATCTAATAGGTAGATGGCCCCAAAGTTGTCGAAATCTGTTATCTAAATAACTCTCCTAGTTATTTGGATAACTTACATACATATTTTGGCTCTGATATTTTCATTGCAAGTTTACACACCTCATAATATTCTTGGCACATTCACTTGGTCAATATTCCCTCATGTGACCTTACGGGCTTCCCCTTATCCCCTTTCTATTTTCCTTTTCCTCTTTGTTCCACTTTTCCCCTACACGCATCGTCTCGTACTTTGCCTTCTTCCAGTAGTTCATGCATCATGTGTATGCACCTTGCACTTGCTTCAAATTAGCTAAGTCCTTTCCCTCTCATGTGCCCCACACATTACTTTGTAATAGTTGTGTCTTGACCATACATTTCCCACTCACTAGTTTTCCTCATTCCTCCATGCGCATTACGATTGCATGCACCTTCCTTCTATTTTTCTCCTATGCCTCAATCTTCCACACACATGCTTTTGCAACCTCCTCTATGCCATTATGTGCCACATCATTCTTTGACACACTTGAGTATACCACACGCAACCAATCAAAGCATGCACATAGGGTGACGATTCTTTGCAACAAATCAATGAGTGACACATAGCAAAAAATGACAAAGCATATGCACATTTGGCCATATTCTTGACCAATCGAGTGTATGCCACATGTCTTAGGTGCGTAGATGGCTCTGATATCCATATCATTTGATAAAATCTCTTATCATTGTGTGCCACATGTCTTGAATGCACAGACAGATCTGATAATATTTTGACAACCATATCATTTTCTACATAGCTTCGATCGATCGCACCTAGTCTCAATTGATAGCTGCTGATGTAGGCTACAGTGCTAGATATTCAAATTCAAATTCTTGGCAGATCTGGTAGGTGAGAAATGGGAAAATGTCAATTTGGGCATTGATGAGAAGATCTAATTGCTCCAACCACCAATTTGATCTGATCCACCTTCCTTCCTTCTCCAACATGCCAAACAGACTTGGAGAAGTGCATTTGATATATTTGTAGGTGAATTTACAAGCATTAAATGCTTATTGTTGGTGGTTTTAGTTCAAATTTGGGTTTTCATTCCTTGTTCTCTTCTTCTTTCATTGATTCCTATATAAATATAAGAACTGGGCTCATTTTTAATGTTGGACACTTTGTATCCTTACGCATTTTGCTAAGGACTTAATATTTATGTATTCTAAGTCGCAAACCTATATATCTAGCTCGTGCATATGGATATCAGCCTCTTTCATCATTGTAATAGTTCTGTGCATTTTTAGAAGTAATGGAAGCATCATTATTGTGACTATTCTCTATCATAAACGTGTTTTTGTTCTTTCTTCTTGCCTTTATTTTACATTGTGTGCTTTCCATGTCACTCTACATCCCTTGTAGCTCCATTTTTAGTTGTGTTCCATTAAACTGATCTGGTAAATTCATTTTAGTCTATTCTACACATGCCTAGCCTTCTTTCACACCTTTTCCTTTCATTTTTACTCAGAACAAATGGTGTTCATACCTCTTTTTTTGGTGCTATTGCCTTTCTTAGATTAGATTTCCATTATGTTATCCTTCTATCCCTGGTCCCTTGGCATTATTAGCTTAGTTTTCCCTTTCAACATTAGGATTAATAATAGCCATAGAAATAAATAGAGGAACCAACCTTCTCTGGAGATCCATCTCAAGTGTGTAAGGTCACATAACCTAGAGATGGTTCCATTGTTGTCTCAAACACCTCGGCTCTTTCAGACCCGAGACGCAGGTGCACGTTTGAATGAATAACAAGTACTTAGTCAACTCATTTGTATTTTGCATGAGTGTGGGAGTGAGCTTTGAGTGTGTAAGGATGCCACAAGTAATAGAAACATGACCTAGCCATTTTTGAGATGGTAGTGACCATCATGGTGTCAAATATGATAGTAGAGTAGGAAAGTGTGATTTTTTTCAAAAATGCATGTGTAGTAGTCATTTTTGGAATTTTTTACAAAATTGTTATTTAAGTTTTGTCGATGTTTTTACCTAGAAAAGAGTGGAAAAGGAGCTTGTGACCTTTGAGATAGGAGCACCTAGACCTGGGTGCTAGTGTCCTACTCCTAGGCACCTCAGCCTGATTTTTGGTTCCCTAGTCTAGAAAATTTGATTTTTTTGTGATCAATGTAAATGTGAAATTTGATTTTTGTAGAGTGATCTTAAATGTTAATGTTTTCCTATGTATAATGTTCTAATGTGTTTTTTTTTACTTATCTTATGGTGTGTAGAGGGATATCCATTCGAGGGAGTTCCGTGGTGGTCGTTATTTGAGTACTTTACTTGGGTTGGGTTTATCAAATGATGATTGGGAGGTTATGGACCATACCGGCCTATAACACATTGTGAGAATGGGGATGTGCCCCATAATATGCCCATATTAATAACATTATATAAGAGATAGTGTGTAGATACTTGTACGTTTTGGTTACCTCTTTGGTGAGATGACAGTTACACTAGAGAATGTATATCGTATACTATGATTATCAGTTGTTGGTGAGATGGTTCACGTCATGGCTGTGGAGAACATGGATAGACAAATGTGGACCACTAGGTAGTAGTTTTTAGGGACTTGAGTGCCTACCAAGGCCAATATTAGTTTAGATGCTATTTTGAGATCAGGGGTTCTACGCTTACGAGGTTTTATATCTATGGATATTGCATCTTCAATCATAGTAGAGGGAGATGGTGTGGGAATATTATATAAAATGCATGATATTTTCTACCAAATAGAGGAGGAGATTACTATGTATGCTTGGGCATGATGTGTGTTATCCCACCTACATAGAGATCTATGTAGATTTACACAAGAGGAGCAAAGAGGTGGGATCCGAGCTAATACACTATTACACATATGGGCCTATGAGCATATAGCGTATTGAGGCCAGTTGGTGGTCCGCAAGCAAAGTGGGCTAGGAAAGACATTTTTTTGGGAAATGGGTTGGTGTACGTGGGAAGAAGAAGGATATTAACACCTATAGAGCACCGATAGATTGGATAGGGCTAGAGATAGTGATATGGAGGCCATACGGAGATTATGGATGATGGCTTGAGGACACGGTAGAGTTACGATGCATACGAGAGGATAATTTGGTTGAAGGATCGGTTCCCAAGTGTGACTAAGTTGTTTCGAGGTAGAGAAGATATCTCGACAGGTTTGATATGGCTCAAGATGTTCCCCGTAGACATATGTGTGGTTACGAGCCATTAGAGAACCTATGAGGGTCGAGGATAGACCAAGGTCCACAAGACAACATCTAGTACCTTTCTAGGCCAAATGAGGTCATTGAGGCCATAGAGCTTATTGACGTGGATGATGGGGACATACGAGAGGCATACCTTACATGGTGGGCGGGTCATCGATGGGTTTTTTTCCATTATATGTGGATGCAACTCGGATTACCACATGGAGAAGGATTGGAGGGGCAAGTACATGCCCCTAACAATATAGCAATAGTGATAGCGCAACATGAGTATATATGTAGTGGTTTTATATGATTGGTTACTTCCTTGTGTAATGGTTATAGATGTATAATGTGTTGCTCTATTGGTTTTAGGTGACGTGTATTGGAGCTTGATTGTGGACACATATACCCACACATTGACGTGGAATGTACCGACTCCACATATTTATGTATAGAGGGATGTTAGAGCATGTGGATGATATTGCGGATGTGCATGGCCTTTTGTTTGAGTCGGTAGCTATGGAAGAAATGATGTGTACCACAATTCTAAGTGAGAGGGATGAGGAATGCAAGGAAACATGATGAGAGAGAGAGAGGTAGCGGGTGGTGGTCCATTAACGGAGGATGTGTTTTCATAATTTATTACACTACAGAGTTACTTTTGGAGTAGTCTATAGATAATACACTATTACATGGGAAGGTGGGGAGGTATAGGGATCGTGATCAAAAAATTCAAATTAGTGGCGAGGATTCTAGATCCGGATCACTTGTATTTCTAGATAGTGATAGTGATGATGAGATGTGATTTGTATCGATGTATTTGATGTAGGAGAGTTTCCCCAGGTGAAGAGATGTTTTGTAAGTATGATTGTTAACAATATATAGATTGTTTGTTTTGGCATATGACTATTGTATTCATTTAGTATTAATGCTTATGATGTGATGATGATGTTAATTTTTATTCTTATATGTTTAATTTCATAGTTTTTGAGTAATGTGTAATGTGATGATGATATAGTGTAGATGGTAATAGATGTAGTAATATGATATGGTGACGGATGATCAATTTTCATGTAAAAGTATAATATAGTTGTTATATTTAATGAAGCATATATTTAGTAAGATGAAGATAGGGGAAGATTAGTTATGCCCCTCAAAATATAGATGATGAGGTTCATTTAGTTAAGACCCCGTAACAGTCAAGAATGAACCATATAATGCAAGAGTATGTCATCGGTAAATGATTCAATAAATTTCACCGGATGAATTCGTAGAGCGTGTGAAAATAGGTTCTTATTGTAACATAACCCTCAATAGTCATGTAAGAACCATAATAATATGAGTGTGTCATCATGCGGTTAGGTGATGGTAATCACCTACCAAAGACCAAGGCAGCATGAAGCGGTGGAAGCATGTGGGATAGAAGCAACATGAGTATATGAGCTAAACTAAATGTCATATGGAGCAGGTGGTGGGAGGTGTGAATGCCAAGGGCTGTGGAATCCAATGTGAAGTAGTAGCATGACGTGATGGATGAGAATAATGAGATGAATGAGATGGTGCAGCGATGAATGGACATGATAGAGAGCGTGTATGAGTGACAATCTGTGGTGATGGATGGGCAATGATCTTAGTAGTAGAAGAGGATATAACTCAACCAAATTTTTAGCTTGTGTTCGAGGTAGAGGAGATATGGACAGCTCACGTAAGTGAGATCTAAAATATATGATGCCATTATCCTCTAATTTTTGTAGTCGATCATGAAGAGAAAAGAAATCATTATCCATATGGCCATTGATGCAATGATAATTATAATATGGTTGATCACACCGGTGTTGCAAAACGATGTTATGGATGATGTTGGTTAGAAGGTAAGTGAATTAAACAATCATTAATCAAAACACGCAGCACATCATGTGTTTGAGCATGATGAGAGAAATATAATGGATCGCATGAAATAGGTGTAGCAGAGTGAGATATATCATATGGTGGCATAGGAGAATAAGTATGCTTCGTGATGCATTAGGTTGAGATTTATTATGTGGAGGAGATGAAGATCATGGATGAAAATCAACTAATGGTAATGGAGAAGAACTAGATTGTATATCATAGTAACTATAGGTGGAGGATCTATAACATGTGTGGCAATGAGGTCTTGTTCTAGATCAATAACTCTATAACATAGAAGTGTGAATGATTCAAATGTGTCATATTGTAATATTTGTTTTACGGTTGGAATCAAACCACGCAGAAGATTGAATTGTTTTTAGGTCTATAGGTTGAAAAAATAATTGGTGCATACAATCATTTAATCGTAAGATGTAATCCATGATAGGTTTTGTTTTACCCGATGTAAAGTAGGTAAATGATCATAGGTAACTCTAGGGCCATTTTTGGTAATAAAGTGACTAAGGAAATATTCTTCCATCTCATGATAAGTGCTAATAGACACAAATAGTAGATGAGTATATACCATTGTAAAGCAGCATTAGTAGGACTATGTCGAAAGTCTTTAAGCAATAATCGATCATTAGAATATGAAGCCATAGACATATAATAATGCTTGACATGTAAGTAGGAGTTTCCAGTACCATCGAATCATGAAAACGTAGGCATGATAAAATCCTTAGGAAACGTTGAGTTATGAATATTATTAGGAATGGGGTTGCCATGCAATGAATTTTTATCTATAGAAATATAGTAGGCCTTACTTTCTAATGTAAGTATTTGAACCTGAGATTTTAATTGACCACACCATGTATGAGGGATAAGATGTTTTGTAAAGGGATAGTAGAATATGAAAATAATGTGTTAAGCGGTTGTAAATTTTCATTATGAGTAATCATAAGTACATCTAGAGGAGACAAATGAGATTCTTGATGCTAAAGGCACACTAGATAGAGGTGCCAAAGAAACTATATGTGATGAAGGACATGAAACATCCATATAAGTGGTAGGGATAACATTGGAAAAATCCTTAAGAGATGAAGTATCGAGATGAATATGCAAGGATATGAGGAGATTAATTGGTAGGAGTATATGAAGCAATTTATGGAGGTGACTCATGCACAATATTAGATGTAACCTCATGAGAAGATGATAATGGATAAGGAGATTCACACTCAGTAGTATGGAAATTAGTAGAATCCTAACTATCAATTGGTTCCTCAGAATCAAAAAGAGACTCAGATATGAGTATGTCACTAAGTGGATCATCAACATAGTATGAAGGAGTATGTGAATTAGCACATGATGGATTATGAGAAGTAGTATCAGAAATAGGATAATCATGAGATGGAGCTATAGTGGTGGCCTTACTAGGAGGAGAATCAGTATGCATGGATGTACCATTATCAAGACCAAGTATGAAATCAATAAGAGAATCATCTAGAACCTCCTTAGAAATTCCCAAAGGAGGATCATGGCCAAATGTATAACATGGTGCACAACAAGTGAAGCTTGTAGGATCAAAAACAATTCCAATAGTAGAATTTTCAAAGCTAGTAGGTACATGGCATTCATGGGTTAAGAGTTGTTGAATATGATCCAACATAGTAGGGTCACAATATAAATCCTTAAGTTCAACAATAGTGGCCTCATCATAGATAGGATTAACACTTACATGAGGCATGATGAATCGAGAAGGAGATGATTTATCCTTAGCCATTAGGGTTGTAGTGGATCCTAGGGAAAAAAATTCAAATCTACGAGCTCACAACAATGATTCTATAAAATATTGATCCTATTCGAATATAAAAAAAGTATAGCAATGTAATAATTGAAATAAAATGAAATGTAAATGCAAAATAATTTATTTTGTAATTGAAATAAAATTAAATAAATCGGGAAGGGTACTTACCTGAATTACACTTACCTCGCAGTGATCTCAAATTGAACATAATGATGGAAAGGTGGAATAAATTTTCGTAATGATATCCATAAAATAACAACATAGGTGTATTTGGATGGACTCGGGCACCTGAGAGTGGGGCTGGGTACCACAGTGCTGAAATTTGGGCACTCTAGTTTATAAAATGGCTTATAATCTAATCATAATATGGTCACTAAGTATTCACAATGTCTCGATCTTGATTGGTTGAGTGTCATACTTGCTTTGTTGACGTCTCCACAAATATGTAATGAAGAATTACATGCAAAACCCCATAAAAGCATCAAACCACTGAAAGATGCAAATGAAGGGGCGAGATCAGTCTCACTACCAAATGGATGGACTTATGATCGAGTGTTGTACTACATCTCAAAACTAATGTAGTTCTATGTTATTGTGTGTGCAATAATGTACCTAAGTAGCCCTAACTCTAGTGACTTAGAGATATCGGAAATAGCTAAATGTAAAATGTGAAATGGTTGATGAAATAAAATGAATATAACCCTTCCTATACACTATGTGCTACAAATTAGTTCCCAAATGCATTCTCTTGCTCTATGTAGATAGTTATCCCTTGATATTAAATAGTCCTCCCTTAAAGTAGTGTGTATGTTGTGTTTATATAGGGATATATTGCTCAAATTTCGACACTAATGAACTAACATGCTTACTAGTACCTAAGGGAATGGGAGGGAAATCATAAAGACCGACCTCGAGCCTCTAAATTAGAACCAAATGTAAAGGGGGCTAAGGAACAAAATTTGAGCATTATTTCTTTTTGTATTTTTAATAAAAGAATAAAAACTACAAGTACTGTGCAAATATTGAAAGAAATGAAGAGGATTCACCAAAGAATGTGACGCAAGAATTGATAACGGAGTTCGGCGCTTGAGGCCTACGCCTCCGGTCCTATTGAATGGGACCGATCTATTAAAATCTTGAAAATAATTCTTTACAAAGAATTCTACAAAATTTTGACCTTCTCACAGTCTTCCTCTGTCTGAAAATAACAGGGGTTGCTTTTTACATCTCCTCCAAATTCCACTCCTAGCTCAAGTTATGAGCATTACAATAATTTCACACAGTCCCGAATGCTATACAAATATGATAAACCTCCTTTTATATTGTTTCCAAACAACTAGCATGCCGGTTAGGCACCTATACTTTTGGATGGGAGGTCAGCTGTTCCAATCCCCTCCACTTCTCCTCCTTCTCCTTAGGCACATTTTAAGAGTTTTATCCCACATTGTGGGGGCGTGAAAAATGGAATGCATTTAAAAATGCATGGAGGGCGGTTTTACATTGGCTAAAGAGCCACCTTTATGCTTATGTGGAGGGCGCATTATATGGGGCATGCATTTCTTGGGGATGGCGCATTGTTTAGTTTTAGGCGCTAAAACAATCCCAAGAAATATGCGTGGTAAATGGATACAGTTTAATGCGTGAAAAATGGTATAATAATGCGTGGAAATTGGAAATAGATAATGCGTGGAAATGGTTAATAACAAATAGGCGTGGATAATTTAAATAATGCATGCCTAAATGTCCCACATGCATGGCGCAAAGGCAAATATAGGAGTTTATATACACAAGTTGGTTTAATGATTAAATGAGAAGGAGGCCAAGGCACCCCTCCATAATCGAGTGTGTCGAACCTGGCTGAGGGCCCCCAGCCAGTAAATAGCGGGGTCCATTTGTCCGAGAACGAGTGTCCAAGACCGGCGTTCCAAAACCCATTTTTTTAGTACGTCACACAATTCATCCACGTGTCGCAATATAATCGAAACACTTGGCGAGCGTGCACACGTCCAACCTGCACAAAACTCCAAATTTTTCCAGTTGCCCAAAAATTTCAGCGGGCTATAACTTTTGCAAACGAGCTCCGTTTCCTGCAAACAAGATGTCGTCGAATCGTATAATTTTTCTCCACGCTTTAAAAATGACTGCAACTTATTCTGAGAAGATCTTAGATCGGTGTTTCTCTGAGGATCCTCTCGATCATTCCTCCCCACCGAGAAACTTTTGACCCCAAAAGTCAACCTAATTGGTGAATAGGTGAGGGTATTTCTCCCTCACCTTCCGGTTTCCATCCATTTAGCCTTGTTCGATGCATGCCTTTGAACCCAACACGAAGATACTCAATATCACCCTTCAAGTTCTTACTTTCCCGTCCAAAATGATGTCTTCCCGCAACTCATCAAGATACTCAGAGAGCAAAATCATCAATGGAAGGCATAATGTTAGAATCATCATGATCAACAATCATAGGTGTTCATACAATCTTAAATTCTCAACATTTACAACTGAGTATATTTTCATATATGGAGGTAAATCTAACCAGAAAGCGTTGTTACCAATTTTTTCCAATATTTGGAACGGACCATACCGTATAGGTTTCAATTTTTTACCTTCACCTGTCATTCTTTCCTTGCTGATGTGAAGCCAAATTAATCACCAACTTTGAACTTGTGATCAGTTCTATGTTTATCATGCCTAGCTTTGTACTTAGCCTGGCTTTTCTCCAATTGTTCATGGACATACCGATGAACTCGTTGTATTCTCTCGCACAAATCTTTTAGCCTTGCTCAATCACTGCACCATTAACAACAGCTTTCATGTCCATAATATATATCTAATGGAGAATTAGGCAGATATCCATAACAAGTCTCAAATGGAGACTTCAAAGTAGAAGAATGTAAGGCACGATTATAAGCATGTTGCACATAATAAAGATGTTCATCCCACAATTTAGGATGTTTGTTACTATAGCCCCTAAGTAATTGTACCACTGTGCGGTTTACAACCTCTATTTGACCATCACTCAGTGGATGAAAAGCAAAGTGCTTTTTTTCGCTTTGTGTCCATTAACCCCACAATGTTGACCAAAATTCCCAAGAAATCTAGAATCCCGATCAGATATGATTGAAGTAGGTAAACCAAAATGAACCCAAACAAACCGAAAGAATAAATGTGCAGCTTCCTCACCAGTTATTTGTTTAGTACATGGAACCAACACACACATTTTGCTAAATCTGTCCACTACCACATATAAGTAATCATGTTTTTTCCGTGTCATGGGCAAGCCTCCTACAAAGTCCATGGAAACACTTTCCCAAGGCCGTGTTTGAAAGAAGAGGAGTGTAAAGTCCTAATTTCTTCACACTTGGCTTGCTTGGGCACAAAGAACACATCCCTTAATATATCGGTTTACATGTTCATGCATTCTAGGCCAATAGCAATATTTTTGTAAATGTGCAACTCGCCTTACTAACACCAAAATGCCCCCAAATAAGAGAAGTATGTGCTTCCCTAATCATATGCACACGCTCATTTTCTGAATACAAAGTTTTCCAAAATGATATAACAATCCTTCATGCAAATGATAATCTTTTTCTCCTACTTGTTTCCCACTTACTAGATCCTCATACACTTCTCTAAAATCAACATCATTTGCATATTGTTCCTCAGAACTAACATGAGCCAAAGAACTATGCTGCAAAAGGATAGATGCTACTACCACCGGTGGTCCTGATAACATGTCGGCAACCTTGTTTTGAATACCTTTTTATACCTGATTACAAGATGAAATTGTTGCAAAATCCCATCCACCGAAATGTCTAGATCGCTGCAATTTGGTTTGTGTTTGTAAGTATTGAAGCCGATGGTCAAGATGGATAATTGTTTCTTTTCCCATTAAATAATGCTTCCATTTTTTAACACTTTGAACCAAAGCATACAACTCTTTATCATAAGTTGGATAGTTTCTTACCGCACTTGTAAAGGTTTCTGAATGGTAACACACTGTCGCTTGTTCTCGCATCAAAACTCGCCCCCATCAAGTAGTCACTAAGATCCGTCTCAATCTCAAATGAATGTTGTAAATCCGGAAGTGCCAAGATCGGAGCGGTACTTATCTTCTCTTTCAGTGTATCAAATGCTTTTTGTTGTTTTCCTCCCCACTGAAAGACCTGTTTAATACTTGTCAAAGCATGCAAAGGAGATGCAATATATGAGAAGTTAGCAATAAATTTCTCCAAGATCGAACCGCACCTAGAAAACTTCTAACTTCCGTCACATTTGTGGGTCTAGGCCATTTCACAATAACCTCTATTTTTGCAGATCAATTTCAATTCTCCATTTCCTACAATATACCCCAAGTAAATTAAAGATGTTTTTCCAAATTCACATTTTGACATCTTCAAATACAATTTCTCTCTCCTTAGTGCATCTAAGACTTTCTGGATGTGTTTAATATGTTCATCCCATGATTTATCAAAATAAGAATATCATCTAAGTAGACAATAACGAAATTATCAATGAATGGTCTAAAATTTCATTCATAACTCTCATGAATGTCACGCCGTGCATCAGCACAAACCAAAAGGCATCACTAACCATTCAAACAATCCCTGTTTCATTTTAAAAGTAGTTTTCCAAACATCACCTTCTACAATTCTTACTTGGTGATAACCACTTCTTAAGTCTAACTTAGTGAAATAAATTGCATTCCTTAATTGATCCAGTAAATCATCTATTCTAGGAAGAGGGTAACGATTCTTTATAGTAATCTTGTTTAAAGCACGGAAATCAACACACATTCGCCAAGTGCCATCCTTCTTAGGAACCAATATAATTGGTGAACCACATGGGGATGTACTTGGATGAATTATACCTTGAGCCAAAAGTTCCATTACCTGTCTCTTGATTTCCTCGTTCTCTACTACTGACAACCTGTACATTCCGATATTGGGAAGAGGTGCATCCCAAGCAATCAGTATCTCATGTCAACCCTCTTTTGGGAGGTAGACCTCAGGATCCTAAAACATCATCAAAATGAGAAACAATTTTTACCAATTCATCCTTATGTTTTAGATCGCAAGTCTCAAAAGCCATCTCATTTTCTTTTTCCTTGGCTTTGACCACCATGAGCACAAAACTTTTGCTTGAGTTTACAAGCCTTTTCATTTGACTTGCAGTTACTAAGGATAGATTATTCTTTTCACGATGAGCTCTAATAATAAACTCAATTCCATCCTTTACAAGCAAATATTTATTTTCTTCCCTATAGAAGATTGCTTTACGATCATACAAATAAGGACTTCCCAAAACCACCCCACAAATATCCAAAGGAACTACATCCAATTCAACCTCATCAATAAACTTGTCTGTAATGGCAAATCTGAAAGTACAAGTTTTAGTTACTCATAGCTTTGATCATCACAAACCCAGCCCAAAGGATAAGGCTTGGGATGTGGTTTAGTTTTGAGTCCTAGTTTTAACAACCTCCTCGTAAATTAGATTAGCTTGAGATCCACTATCAAAAAGAGTATCAATTTTCGTATGCTTTGAAATTACTCTAATGTGGAAAAGCTCATTTCTTTTCTTATCGTCAGGTATAGTTTGTTTACTAGAAGAAGATGCAACATCCGTAGTGCTATTGTTGGAAATTGAAAGAGTTGATTTACCTCAAAACCCATAGCCGTGATTTTGGTTTCATCACCTGAATCAACCAAGATCATGCACTACGGTGTTTGTTTTCTTTTCTTTTCCTTTCTTAACCATCCATTTAGGCTTCTTTTCAGGATGTAATTTCCAACATTTAGACTCATCATGGTTTTTTTTACAATGATTACAAAATGGTTTTTCATCTTCCTTCTTAACAAAGTAGAGTTTGTTTTATGCTTACCCTTTCCTTTTCCTTGTTCTTTCGAACCTTTTCCTTCAGATTGCTTGTTCTTCTGATTAAAAGAAGAGAAAGAGGACTCCTTTGTCATTTTCCCTCGTGCTTCCAGATGGGTTGCTTGAACACATACTGCATCAAGATTAGTAGGACCTAAAACAAGTATCATATGCCTTAGATAACTATGCAATCCACCAATATATTTGAGCAAAGTTTTTCTTCTGTTTTAGGAAATTCCTGCACTTAGAGCCCTTTTCCTAAATTCTTGTGTGTATTCTTGAACACTTTGTCCCTTAGTTTGTCTTAATGTTTTCCAATCCATCATAGCTTGTTGCTTATAACCAAGAGGATAAAATTGTTGCCTAAGATTTGAAACAAATTCAGACCAAGAAGTGATTTCTATACCTTTGTTTTCTTCCACTTCCTGAAGCTTACTCTCCCACCAAATGAGTGTTGTTCCACCCATCCGAAGAGTTTCCAGATGAATCTTTGCTTCATCATCAACAATTCTCTGAACCCTGCAATATACTTCTATTTGCTTGACCCAGTTATCCAACTTCTCTGCATTTAGCTCTCCAAAGATACATAGGCAATTCAAACTTGATATCTAACTTTAATGAAAGAAAATCAGATTTTAAAGAGTCTCTTTTTGGAATGTCAAAACTAGAGCTTTCTTCTTTCTTACCTTCTCTAGTCCCCTTTTCCCTTTTCCTATCTTGGTACATTTCTTCCACCATTTCCTTCATCTGTTGGAAGGATTGACGAAAGTTTTGTTCCACTTCCTCTCGATCCGCCATTATAGGACTTCGAGATCGTCTGGTACCAATTTTGGGATCTCCTTCAACTAATTCTCCTTCACCCTTCTTAGATCGAGACCTTGTTAACATCCAACACACAACTTGCAATCCAAAACACGTTAAACTGAACCAAAAATCAGTCAAAACCAGCTCTGATACCAATGATCTGAAAACCAAATTTAACTAGCAATTGTGCACACACATTTTTCTTGCTTTGTATTGATTTTCGATGTAAAATTTGAGCATTATTTCCTTTTGTATTTTTAATAAAAGAATAAAAACTACAAGTACTATGCAAATATTGAAAGAAATGAAGAGGATTCACCAGCAATGTGACGCAAGAATTGATAACGGAGTTCGGCGCTTGAGGCCTACGTCTCCGGGTCCGGTTGAATGGGACCGATCTATTAAAATCTTGAAAATAATTCTTTACAAAGAATTCTACAAAATTCTGACCTTCTCACAGTCTTCCTCTGATTGAAAATAACAGGGGTTGCTTTTTACATCTCCTCCAAATTCCACTCCTAGCTCAAGTTATGAGCATTACAATAATTTTACACAGTCCCAAATACTATACAAATATGATATACCTCCTTTTATATTGTTTCCAAACAGCTGGCACATTGGTTAGGCGCCTATACTTTTGGATGGGAGGTCATGCTTCCAATCCTCCACATCTCCTCCTTCTCCTTAGGCGCATTTTAGAGTTTTATCCCACATTGTGGGGGCATGAAAATGGAATGCATTTAAAAATGCATGGAGGGCGGTTTTACATTGGCTAAAGAGCCACCTTTATGCTTATGTGGAGGCGCATTATATGGGGCGCATTTCTTGGGGATGGCGCATGGTTTGAGTTTTAGGCGCTAAAACAATCCCAAGGATAATGCGTGTGGTTTATATGAAATATGCGGTGCGTGAAATGGTATATGTAATGCATGCGTGGAAATGGAAAGTAGATAATAATGCGTGGAAATGGTAAATAATAAAAATAATGGGGATAATTTAAATAATGCATGCCTAAATGTCCCACATGCATGGTGCAAAGGCAAATATAGGAGTTTATATACACAAGTTGGTTTAATGATTAAATGAGAAGGAGGCCAAGGCACCCCTCCATAATCGAGTGTGTCGAACCTGGCTGAGGGCCCCCAGCCAGTAAATAGCGGGGTCCATTTGTCCGAGAACGAGTGTCCAAGACCGGCGTTCCAAAACCCATTTTTTTAGTACGTCACACAATTCATCCACGTGTCGCAATATAATCAAAACACTTGGCGAGCGTGCACACGTCCAACTCCGCACAAAACTCCAAATTTTTCCAGCTTGCCCAAAAATTTTTCAGCTTGCCCAAAAATTTCAGCTGGCTATAACTTTTGCAAACGAGCTCCGCTTTCACGCAAACAAGATGTCGTCTTGAACCGTATAATTTTTCTCCACGCTTTACGGTTCTCGTAATGGAATTCTCTTTCCTCTTTCCCACTAACGATGTACTGTGTGAAATTTTGGAGCAATAAATTCTATTTTGTGATGCATCTATCCATCCTTTTCTTATTTTATTGTCTCTCCTTGCCTCTCATCATTGTAGGGTATATTGTGCATATTCTGATGTTTGTTGCAGGTCCTGGGAGCTTGTGTTTAATGGGTTTTAAAGTGGTTTTCTATGTGAAATCTATCTCTGGTCTGTGGTGCATCTTGTCCACCCTCTCCTCTGCTCACCTCTCTCCACTTCAGCAACTGAGATTGTGACCAACACTTCCCTTTTCTTGGTGCTATCACCTCGTTAGTGTAGGATTTCCCTCTTTATGCACTTTCTCTCTCCCTGTCTCCTTGGCATTGTTAGGATAGGTATAGTTAGACATCATTTCTGCATTAGGAGTAGTTTAGCATTAGGATCAAGAAGAAGAAGCCAAATTTCTCTGGAGGGCCATCTCAAGTCTACAAGTCCCACAGCTTGAGAGATGGTCCCATGTTATGAAAATCACATCGATGAATCACCTTAAAAATCAGATTTTTAGAGCTCAATTGGGGGTCTTGTGATTTCACACTAACAATGACCTTATGTGCATAGTAGAAATGAATCATGTGTTTGTAACATGGTATTGAGTTTTCTTGAGTGTTTTTGTTTGAGATTGGTCCATGTTCTATCTGTGGTGTCTCTTTTACCGTATAAGGATGGACTGCAAAATAATATAAGTATATTAAATATGTATGATAAATGAAATTAAACTTTAACTTAGTGAATATGAGAATAGAATTGCATATGAAAAAAATTGAATCAAGGATTGAATAAACCTAGATGTCGTGAGAGAAAAGATAGAATTGTTCCTATGTGTTTATTTCCTTGGATATGGTTTAACGAGATAAGAGTAATCAATTCTCAAACTGGTTTGAATAAATGGGGATTTAGGTATCATATCACTAAAGGAAAAGGGTTGGGATAGTTATGTTGGAAGCATAATGACTGGTGGTGAATTATTCTTTTAAAACTTTCATTTAATTAACCACATGCACAATTGTAAACCTTTAAGCATTAATATGATTAAACCATGCACATTCATACATACACATGAGAAAATGAAACAATACCACAAGATATTAAGTGGTAAACCCTCAAGGGTAATAAAAATCACTAGACCTATACATATATTACTCAACACAAAGGACTCATGTGAAAATTAACACATCACAAGAGATTTCTTTAGCGAGGAACCAACCCCACAAGGAGCACTAACCACTATTTAGTAGTGAGCCCACTCTAAAAGGATGATGCAACCCCCAAGATGACCAATAACCAACTAAGACACCAAAAATTAAGATCACTTGATGATCTTATTTCAAAACCAATTGATTATGATCAACTTGTTCAACTCATACACCTCATACACTTATCAAGACACACCTTCTTCTCCTTCACTCATACATGCACCATATAGTACTGATTAGGTCAAGTGACCTTGTAGCTTCTTCTCCTCTACCATTATTAGCTTCTCATACCTCTTTTTGTCTCTTCTCTAGAGCCCTCTTACCTCCTCACACTCTTTCTTTTATCGTTCAAACTTCCATAGTCATAACTCTCTCAAATGAGCTAATATAACTCACTTTTATACATGATTCATTACTCAATACCTCGTAGGTAAAAATGGACCATATGACCATGCAAGGTTAGTCATCTAAAACATATTTAGACTCATTACACATTTATACAAGTTACATAAGGAGACCATATAGGTTGGCATAAGCCTTACAAAACAAAACATGCCCAACTAGGCCTAAAACATAGTCATCTCTTCCAATGGTCACATTTTGAACTTAAATAAAATAAGGTAGCTCCATCATGAATCCAAAATCTCTGAACATGTCATCAAAAACCTCACAACACCATATACATGAATAATAAATGCTACAACCTTCATCTTCATCATGACTCACTCCATAAGACAAGCTCCATCAATTAGGTCTCAAGCACCTACTTATCAATCTTCAAGAATGAGTAATTTCACACCTAAAAGAAACTATTCATGAAACATTTGGCACATCAACATAAATGTATTGACCACTTCTAGCTCATAAAACTCATACCAACTTCCAATTAAGGGCATAAGGCCCTAGAATGCTTCCTCCTCTGAAACTACTCAAAACTACATATAGGACTCAAGAACCAGTCTTGAGATATCTGACCTCAAACACCTCAAAAATAACTTCCACACTCTACACACATGGAAAATTTCAACAAGGACCGTAAAATCCTCCTTAAGCACTCACATGCATATGTCACATGAATAATATTGCACTTGCATACTTGTTCCACATACCTTCTTGAAAATCCTAATTGGGCTGATTAGGCCATTAGGGCTTAAGCCAAAATACATCACTTATGATCAAAATAACAACTCTAACACATCATATGTGACTTAACCAATCTATCCATGTCCATATAATAATACTACACCATGTAAAACAACACAAACCCTTTTAGACCTCCATCACTAGTTTTTGGCTCCTTAGGCCATTAGCAGTAGGGACATTTCAAAGACATGTTTCACCAATTTCTTGCACAGAACTTGTCCAAAAATTTTCATGATAAATTATCTTACCTCTAAAACTTAAGGAAATAATTGGTTTCACTTCATGAACACTGTAACTCATACTTGTATCGTAAATATTCACACAACGAGAGTTTTTTTGTAGCTTACCATCACACCTGGAGCATGCCACCACCACAAAAATGAGATCTGATCAATTCTCTACATTATTTAACCTTCATACTATCCTTCCAAACTCATTTCATGGCCAAACATTTCATATCTCTACCATCGCTATGAAACTAGGGTTTTTAGGAGGGTTTAAACCTATTTGGCTTCTTAGCGAATCGTTGATAAATGATTGGGCATCATTTTACCTCATTTTGATTGCAAAAAACTCTTAAATCCATGCATCAAAATTGATGAATGGATCATGTCCCCATACATAGTCTCGCACATGTGAATTAGCATTCAAAAGTGATCATCAAGCTTGGAATGAAAGTTTTGAGAGCTCGATAGAGCGCATAATAGGTTTTTATGCTTGCTTATCATCCTCCTGACCTCAAAATTTGTAAACACCTCTATAATGACCTCCTCCATGATTTATAATTCTCATCCATGCTTACTCACCTCTAAAACACACCATGTTATCTGATTCACCCATGCATTCTTGCCTTGTCTTCTATGTCTTGCTTCAATAGGACCTTGAACATGCACTATACACCTGAACCATGAACTTGTACACCATCCAAACCTGCTATGCAATTTCACAACACTCCTCACATGACCATACTAAATTTCATTGGACATTTGGTGTCATTTCATGTTTGTACTAGGTCTAGGACTAGGCCTATAATGGCTTGATTCAACACATGCCTAGCTTAAACCGACTTGTTCTTCATCTTGTATACTCACTAACACCTATCTACCACATCTCTTTTAAAATGTTAGACACCATAAAAACCTATGACCATGAATGTAGCTTACTCACTAGAACACACAACACCTTTCTTACAATAACCATGCATCAAGAACATGTATACACTAAGACACCATGCCACTACAACACTTCATGACACCAAAACACCTCACTACCAATCAACCTTCACTCATTTCACCTTATTTAACATCAATGACAACATCATGCACTCTCTTATGCACACCAAGACACCCTTTGACATCAATGCTACTTGACATCAATGACAACAACATGACACATGTCCAAAATCTCCCCCATTGTCATTGATGGAAACAACCTTCAAAAACATTGATGACAACCAAACATGTAAGCACCTTCAAGAAACTCTTTTATTGTTTCTAAGTACATTATCCCCTTTCAAATCTAAGAAAAAGGATATTATAACAACTCTACTTGACACAAATACAAGAATGCACACATACTTACTTACTCCCTTGGTTTATACTTACTATCTTGATAACAAGTGTTGCAGATGATCCATGGACTTAATATTCAACCCCGCATATTACTCCACCTATAAAAATACACACCACTTTGGTCTAATGCCTATCATATTGTTGGTCGTCAAATAGGACTTTACGAAGAGCAACAAACAGGGACAAGAAGTCCCTCCTCTTTAATGGGAGAGGTTCCCTTATTCGAAAACAAACCTATTTACAAATATACAAAACATGATTTTCTGGTTAAACTTGGATATTACGAAAGTGTTTTCTATAAAGATCATCAATTACAAAAGGACTGAGGAATGAGAATATGAGAATGAGCAGAAAAGGCAACATGCAGAATTATAGATAATAGAGTAATTCTTTATGTATGTGAAGTTACAGTGAATTGAAACAAGATCACTTGTATCGTATAAATAAGATGGAATTTAAAGACACAAAGTTCTGTAAATAACATCTGCTAGAACACAAAGTTTCTTAACATAACACAGATTCATTAATCAAGGACACAAAGTTCCTTCTTGGTTATACAAGATCACCATGCTTGCAAAGTTGGAGAGTATGCAATCGGCAAGACTAACAAACTAGAGACAAATGATCTTCACAAAAATTAAATGAAAGCTTAGGGATAACAGAGATCAGATAGACAAAGAATGGAAAGCCCTTCTGTATTGATTTCTTTATGATCTATTTACACTTTCAGAAAATAAACCAAGTTCTTCCTCCTTTCAAAATGGCGTGGAGAGGCCATTATATAGCTTACAAATCAGTTACTCTTTGTAACTACTTCTTTTAACTAAAGATTAGTTAAGGATTGCCAATCGCAATACCTCAACTAATTACAATGAATTCGAGAAAAAGAATTAGAAAGGAAGAGAAGAAAACGGAGAAGAAGACAGGTGGTTAAGACTGGGAGGGACCCACTGACTTCAAAATTCACTGCCTGAATCTCTTCAATGCCTCGGCTATGTCTCGCCATGGGGACCGATGTGTGTTGGTCTGTAGACTCGAGACCAAAATCCGAGACACTTCTCCATTTCCTTATCAAACTAGACATGAGTATGATAATCTTTATTTACTTCTTCAATGGTAGATTGAAGAGAGTAGATCTCCTTCATTTTCTCTTTGGAGATGGAGCTTTCCTTGAATAGATTATCTTTGACAAAAGCTCTGAATTGAGCTTTGATTTCTTGCAAGGAAAGGGGCACACCAGAAGTTTCATCCTGAAGATGACAATGTATATCTTTGAAAGCTGATACAACCAGTGTCTTGAAAGCTTCACCCTTCTACCAGCTATTCTTCAGCTCTCCCAAGGCCTCCTCCAAGACTTTGATCTTCCACTCCACGCTGTAAACCTAGGACTTTGACAGATTATCCTTTGCATCATCAAAAACCTTATTCGCCAATAAAATGTTCTCATCTGTCTGTCCCATGAGACGGAGGTCTACTATGCAACTGCTCCAGAGTTTGAGCTCTTTATCTATGACCCCGATAGTGGAGGAGAGCTTCTGTTGCAAATTGTTCACCTTTCCATGGAGTTTGAAAGCTTCATCGATGAAGTTCAATCCTGCAACAAGCATATCTTCCACCATGGCCTCCATAGCTCTGCCATAGACATAATACTTGTGCATATCTTTGATACTCTGTACTTCATCTTGGCTCAAAATTACAGGTGGTGGAAGAGTAGTCAATGGGGTAGGGTCCAAAACTTTGTCCTTAGACAAAAGAGATTTGATAAAGCCAGTGAGAATCTGGGCTTGTTCCTCCAACTGTTCAATAGTTTGCTGCCCTTTCTCTACCCTCCCAATGACTCTTGTGACTGTTTCCTGGAGGTTGTGGATCTCACCTTCAGGAGTAGACTCTCCCATTGGAATTCTTGAGAGTTCTAAATCAGATGCCTACAAGTCCTACTCTGATTTGTCCACTGTAGGCTTAGCAATCTCCAGGAATTGCTGACCTTGAGCATCAGACACTATTCTGGAGGTGATTTTGGCTTTCTTGGCACGAGAAGGAGTAGTGCCCAACATGGCTGCCACAGCATCAAAATTTGGCCCTGAGCTCCGAGAGGAAGATTTCCTCTTCCTACTGTCAACAAAAGGTTGCACCCATGCAAAAGAGGAAGAGGAAGCAGCAGGAGGGCAAGAGGACCAAGAGACATAGAGCTCATGATGCTCAAGGCTTGCATGCACCGTGGTCTCAAGTTGAGATGTGAGTGGGCGCTTGAGACAATTGCAGCAAAGAATCAATAGCACTTTGAAGTTCAAAGGCTCTGACTTCCTTATCTTTATCCGTTGGATCTTCAGGAGCATTTGCAGGGGCTGGCATTTCACTCTCTTCACTTTCACTGAGAACAATGATGTTCTCTAGTCCCAAAGGCACTTCTACCTATTTACTTTGAGGATCTTTTTCCACAGGCTCCTTCTTAACCTCTTTGAGTTTCTTCTGGTACACTTGAGTGGATGAAGAAGGAGTGGAAGCTGCAGGTCCTTGCGTTGATGAGGCAGGAGGGGTTTGCACAGGTGTGTCTGATATGGGAGTCGATGCTTCCCTCCTTGGTGTTGAAACATCCTTGGAAGAGGATTCTCCTGAGTGCCTTCTGAGCTCTCGAACTTTCCTGTCAAACCAGACCTTAGTCCTGACTAAGACTGGAGCAAGGATCTCAAATGCATCATCTTTTCTTTCCTGTTCCAATCCAAGTCCTCCAAGGGAGTGTGCTTAATCACATTGTCATACTCATATGAGTATAGATCAGAATTGTCATCCTGGAGTCCTTCAGGAACTTGGTACAAGCCGAGTTCTTGGATCAATTGTAGAGAGAACCTGCCATAGTGCCTCCTTCTAGCTTCAAAATCATCTGCATAGTCAGCCCAATAGTCTTCTCAGATTCTTTCTATGATGATATATTATCTTGATGTTCTGCTCAATGAACTTCTTCAAGTCGAAGCAAGTTCTTGGTTTAAAGAAATGAACGGTGATAGGAACCAGGGCTCTTTCTATGTTCTCAAGGTCCGTGGCTGTTTTTACAAGTGTAATTTCCCAAAGAGATGGGAAAGTGCAAACCAGAAATCTTCTTGTCTCTGCAGGTTCTGTGCAATTTATCTAACTGCCTACATACTTCTATCAAGGCCATCTTATCACTGCAGAACATGGGAAGCCTCAGAGGGGTGCTCTCATAGCCAGCAAGCCTGATATAGGAGAATTTTCTAAATTGAATAAAATAGGCACCGTAGTGCGATATCAGGTTCATGGCTTCATCTGAAAACCTTCTAGCAGTGTCACCTCCAAGCAGCCTGACCACGTACATGGTGAAAGCATCATTTACTCTTCTAAAATTGCGATTGCTGGTCTCTAGGGTGAACTGCGGGCAGTAGGCATATATAGGATCATCCTTGTGGGCATCAATGTAAGAAAAACCAAACCATTGTCTTGATGCCGCCAGAGTATACATCAGGTACGAAGTCATGTAGAACTTCTTCGTTTGTTGTACATTGGACAGCTGCTCCGCCAAATTCATGCTGATGATTTCCGCCCAGTTGATATTTTGAGTTCCCTCGCACACCATGCTGATGAGCGGGCACATCCAGAAATGGAACTCGTTAGTAGAAGGTAAGCCCATAACCCGAGCCAGTAGGATTATGAAATCTGACAACTCTTCATTGAAATCTGCTCGGAAGAGAGTCTTGGATAGACGAGACGCTCCCTTCTTAGGGTTTTTAAGCCATGACTTCGCCACCCGCGCCTTGTATTTGTCGTTGTCTTGATTAAACAGGGCCTGTGCTTGATCCCGGGAAACAACTATGGCATTATCCATCTCTGGGATCCTCAAAGCAGTGCTAATGGCGGCAGCATCCAGCTTGGCGATGAGTTCCCCGTGTACATTGGTTAATTCGCTCGAATCAGGGTCGAAGTGAGCTCCGCATGAAAGCACCAGTATCAAAGACACTGCACCGAGATCGGGAAACCTCCAACGAAAGCCAAACCGCTGTCGTGAATCATCTGCGCCATTGGTGTAGGGCTTGCATCTGCCATCCTTGCCCAAAAATCACCGAAATCAAGATGACGAGCTTCACTGTCCCCAACATTGGAAACGGCAGATTCTAGTGGCGAGATTTGCTCCTGTCCCTGAAATTTGATCTTCATATTGATAGTAATTCGGAGGACAGAGACGCGAGCTAGACTTCGGGAAAGAATTACAGAGGGAAGGGATACACGTGCAGGAAATTAGATTGCAAGGGTTCGAGCAAAGGATAGCATGAAAGCAATGTGAAAAATGCAAAGGGGGTTTGCTCATTATATAGCCGATTAGGAGAGAGAAAGACAATGAATGCGCATTTAAAACATACCTACCAATTTGAATAAGCATGATATTCGGGTAGAGCGGGAAAAATAAGCACGAATGGCACTTGGTTCATTTGGGACATGTGAGACGCGAATGCGTGAAACACGCGGCTCGGCCGATTCGGGCGAAGCGAGGAAAAGATGCACAAATTCCTTTTGGGACATACGGACGAAGGACGCGAAACACGCGACTTACCGGATCGGGCAAAAGGTGACAATAGGTCCGGAACAGTTTGGGACATTTGGGACGCAAGTGCGTGAAGTACGCGGTTCGGTGATTCGGCCGAAAATGGAACAACTTGCACAATTTGACTTGGGACATTTGGGACGAAAAAGCGTGAAGTACGCGGTTCGGGTGTTTCGGCCGAAAATTGAACAACTTGTCCGATTGAACTTTGGGACATTTGGGATGAAAAGTTCCGACGGGCCCGAAAAAGACAAACTTCGGGAAATCGGCCGATCGGGGAACAGAGCGCACTTTTGAACTTGGGACACGCGGGACAAAAATGTCCGACAGGCCCGAAAAACACACAAAATGACCCAAAAACGTAGATTTTCTCAATTTCACGACTTCTAACATTTTTAGTACAACAGCAGAGAAGACACTTAAACTCAAAATTTTGAAAATTCACTTTCTTAAGAGCAGGGAATTTTGAGTGGACAACACATATGAATCTTGACTTTTGAATCCATTTTGGTTAGAAACATCAACCAAATCAAACAAGGTCCTTTTTAACTTCTTCCTTTCCTTTATGATTCTTTGAAGCAACACAGTTCCCCCTTGACAAATACATTCTTCTAACTAATCCTTAATGAACCAACTAACTCGAAACCAATAGATTGATAAGTGACATATTAGAGCACATACCTTACTCAAGTGGAAAACATCTTGGATATGTGCCTTCTTGTGACTGGTCATTGACTTAGGAAACCTTAATGACTCAACTCAGCTCCCCTAGGATGATGCATCCTCCTACATATCATAGACACAATATATAACCTAATTCATACATCTTTTCTCATTATTTCAAGTAATGGAACCGAATCCCCCTTGGTTCATTCTGATTGACTCAAAGAGTCCTTCATCTGCTTTGGCTTCAACCTTAGTGAGATCAACACACAAAGTACCTTATTTCTCCTTCATTTTGGACAACAACTTTTCACTATGATTTTCTTAAACTCTATTTATCAATTGAAACTCGGCTTGAATGAAAACATGCAACATTCATTCATGTGTTTGATGGTCTCGATCAAGTAATCATATAGAATAAAAGAG
Organism: Taxus wallichiana var. yunnanensis; assembly: GCA_018340775.1. Taxonomy (NCBI): domain Eukaryota; kingdom Viridiplantae; phylum Streptophyta; class Pinopsida; order Cupressales; family Taxaceae; genus Taxus; species Taxus wallichiana. The sequence goes on from CM031237.1 coordinate 763,571,214, forward strand.
ACTCTTATTTACTTGTCCTTGTAATAGAATCTTCAACTCTATTCTCATGTTTCTTAAGCTGTCACCCGATGCCCTCCCTCTTAGAGATGATAATCAAATTTTTATACCTTATTGAAGCAATGAGTTACTCTATCATACCTCTACCAACATTTTCAAACTACCTATATGAAGCACTTATTTGTTTACACCATGATTTCAACTCTTGAAAATCAATTTCTTAATAGTCTAACTACTTGAAATACCTCCAAAAGTACTCTTGAAGGATGACACAACTCCTTAGGACTATCACGAGACAAATCATGTCCCAACACAACTCACATAGTAAATTATGAGCATCACATACCTAGATGGGACACTTTATTCAACCATACATACCTAAATAAGATCTTACAAGACACTCTTCATATTCAATACACATGCTACAGTCCTTGAATCACTTTACATACTCTTGATACATCATACAAAGAAAAATACCATTTTGACACACCTCATGACAACATAACATACACCAAACAACAAACCCATGGATTTAAAATTAAAACCTTGTCACAAAAATCCACTCTTCATTAATTCATTCAAGATACATTGTCACCATGTTTCCTCAAGTGATGAATGTCTCCAAGAAGCTTATTAGAGACACACATTTCAACTGGATACTTTCAACAATAAAAATACCATTTTCCTCATGGGACATGTCACCATACTTAAGAGTCCACTTCCTTAGTTTTTGTGTCTTCATCTCTCCATCATCCACCTAGTAGTATTCTTGTGTTGATAGAAGGAGTTCTTGAGGTTCTTCAACAACAAACAAGCTCCTTTGATTAGTAGGATCATCATGGCTAGAGCAAGTTACTTTAGGTTCTTCCTTTTCTTTCTGAACATGGTTAGACCTTACATATGTCTTCCTCTCATAATATTCTTCCTCCATTTGCAATATCTTGTAATATTCCCAACATTGTTACAATTAAAGAAAACAATATGATTCTTACCTCTAGGGGATTCATATCTCCAATGATATTATCTAGCAATATGCCCAACATAGTTACAATTGAAACAAACAACAAGATTCTTACCTTCATCTCTCTAATTTTGTCTAGGTGACTCATGATGATAGTATCTAACAATGTGACCCTTCTCATGATAGTTATAGAAATTATTGTCTCTTGATTAATATGAATGGTCATTTCTACCATTTCTCCATGGATAATAATTCTTGACTTCCCTTCTACATTCCCTAGCTTTATGACCAAAAATGTTGCATGAGTAATAATAACCATTGAACTTACTTGAGAACCTCATTGCATTAGGTTTTCTTATGACATTATTGTGAACCTTGATATCCTCCTTGGCTTCAGCAGGTCCTTAAATTGGCTCAATATTCTTCTCTTCCTTCTTTTTTTCTTCTTTGAAACCCAAACCAGATTTTTCACTAGAGGGTATTTGACTGTTCAACAAATCATCAAGATCATTAGTTCTCTTCTCAAGTCTTTAGTACATATTTATCTTACTCGAGGATAGTTCTATATCTGATTGTAAGGACTCCATAGCCATATTGAACTTGATACAATCATCCTCCTTATCCTTGAGAATGGTTGTGAGCATCCCAATTTGAGTTTCTAACTTTGTGCATAACTTGGTACATTCCTTTTCCTTGGCTTCTAGATTTTTTGTGCCCATTTCAAGTTGATATTTTAAATTTTTATGGATTTCTTCAAAATCCTCAACATTTTTATCAGTCTTCTTTCAAAGAGACTAATTTTTTCTTCATAGTCCTTATTTGATGACCTCATTTTCTGATTCTTCTTATTTTGAAGCTTTATCTCCTCTAAGGCATTTCATATTCAACCTTGAATTCAACTTCTTCCTCTTCTTCATCTGAATCCCAACCATCACCATAAATCATGGAATCTTCTTCTTTGGAGCAACTGGCTTCTTTTTCCATGAATAGGGTATCAAAATTATTATCCTTGACAACTTCATCCTCACTCTCAGAAGTGCTACTATCACTGCAATGAAAATAACTATTATCTTATTTCTAGTATAAATTATTTTCTTGTTCTTAGAAAAATTATTCTTACCCTTGAACAATCAAAAGTTCTTATTTCTCTTTCTATAACTATTGGACTGCTAGTCTTCATCATGAGATACCTCAATTTCTTCTCACTCTCAACCTTATGCTTTATAGGCTACCTATTGGAAAAATGTCCAATCTTACCACATTTAAAACATTTCAAAGGTAATTTACCCTTATAATTACCTAAAACACGTATTCAACTTCCCAGTAAACATTTCAATGAATTCATCATCATCAATATCGGAGCATCATCATGAGTGTTCTTATTATCCTTTTAATTCTTCTCAAATTTTAATGTAACCTCCTTATTGATAGGTTTTGTATCAATGGTCCTCATCTCATAGGTTGTCAAAATGCCATGGAGCTCATCCATCAACATGGTACTCAAATCCTTGGCTTCTTTAATGGCTGAAACTTTAGCATCAAACTTGGGAATGAGTGATCTCAACACTTTTTCACCACTACATCTTCATAAAATTCTTCCCCTAATCCTCTGATAGAATTGACTACTTGATCTACTATGAGAAGGTATGTAGAAATTGTTTCTTCTTCCTTCATCTTCAAAATTTCATACTAACTTCTCTATGTCTGGAGCTTTACCAAATTTACCTTAGTGTCACCTTTATAAATGATCTTCAACTTGTCACACATAACCTTAGCTGTAGTACACTACATCACCTTGAAAAACTATGATTCTGCCAAACCACACAAGATAGCATTCATAGCTATAGAATTATCATTTCTAGCCTTCTTACCTACAACATCAATTGGAGGGGTTTGAGGAATGGTGTATCCATTCACCACTAACTACCATATATCACATCCCAAAGACATGATGTGAGTTCTCATCCTAATACTCCAAAAAGCATAGTTTGACCCATCAAAATAGGATCGTTGCTAGAAGAGAAATCATTTTGTTGACTTGCCATTTTTGTGCTTTAAAGGATCTCCTTTAAGTAGTTACACTTGCTTCAAAAGGACCTTTCTCTGATACCAATTATTGGAAGCGAAATGACTGAGAGGGGAGGTGAATTAGTCCTTTAAAAATTTCATTCAATTAACCCTTCACAATTGTAAACCTTTAAGCATTCATATGAATAAACCATACACATTCAAACATACACATGAGAAAATGACACAATGACACAAGATATAAAGTGAGAAACCATCAAGGGGAAGAAAACCCAATGAACCTATGTATACATTACTTAAAATAAAGGGTTTCTATGAATATTACACACATCACAAGAGATTTATTTAGTGAGGCACTAACCCCACAAGGAGCACTAACCCCTATTTAGTATAGCACCCACTCTACAAGGAGGATACAAAACCCCAATATGACCAAGAACCAACTCAACCACCTGAAAATGAAGATCAATTTATAACCTTGTTTCTCAACCAGTTGATTGTGATCACCTTGTTCATCTCATACACCTCATACACTTCTCAAGACACCCCTTCTACTTTGCTCATACATGCACCATATAGTATTGATTAGGTAAAGTGACCTTGTAACTTCTTATCCTCTTCCATTATTAGCTTTTCATACATCTTTTATACTCTTCCCTAGAGATCCCTCTTACATATTCACACTCTTCATTTTCTTTCTCAAACTTCCATACTCTCAACTCACTCAAGTGAGCTAATACAACTCACTTTTATACATGATTCATGCCTCAATACCTCATAGGTTGGAAAATAAGTATATAACCATGCAAGGTTGGTCATATAAAATATATTTAAACTCATTACACATTAATACAAGTTACATATTGATACCATATATGTTGGCATAATTCTTACAAAACAAAACATTAATAATTAGGCCTAAAACATAGTCATCTCTTCCAACGTTCACATTTTAGTATTTAATGACACAAGGAAGATACATCATGACTTCAAAATATATTAACATATCATAAAAACCTCTCAAGACCATACACACACACACACACACACACACACACACAACAATGAACTCTGTAACTTTCATCTTCATTATGACTCACTCCATAAAACAAGCTCCATCAATTGGGTCTCAAATACCTAATTTTCAATCTTCAAGAACGAGTTAATTCACACCTCAAAGAACCTCTTAATGAAACAAGTGACACTTTAAAAGAAAGGTATTGACCTCTTCTAGCTCATACATATCATATCATCTTCCAATTTAGGGAATAAGGCTCCAAAATGCTTCCTTCTTTGAAACAGCTCAAAGCTTCATCAAAATTAACTTCCAAACTATATCACTACATGGATCATTTCATCAAGGACATGAAACTCCTCCTTAAGAACTCACATGTATATGTCACAAGAATAATATTTCACTTGAATACTTGTTCCACAGACCTTCTTGAAAATCCTAATTGGACTAATTAGGCCATTATGGATTAAGCCAAAATACATCACTTGATCAAAATAAAATCTCTAACACATCATATGGGACTTCACGAGGCTATCCATGTCCATATAATAATACTATACTATGGAAAATAACACAAACCATTTCAGACCTCCATGATTGGTTTTTACCTCTTTAGGCAATTAGAGGTAGGCACATTTGGCAAACATGTTTCAAAATTTCTTGCACATAACTTGTCCAAAAAAATTCATGATCACTTATCTTACCTCTTAAACTTGAGGAAATAATTGCTTTCACTTTATGAACCTCAACTCATAACCGTATTTGTAAATATTCACAAAACAAATTTTTTATTGTAGCTTACCATCACACTTGAAGCATGCCACCACCACCAAAATGAGCTCGGATAAATTATCTACATTCCTAAACCTTCATACTAGCCTTCTAAATTCATTTCATGGCCAAAAAATCATATCTCTACTACCCTATGAAACTAGGGTTTTTAGGAGGGTTTAAACCTACTTGGCTTCTTAACAATCATTCATAAAGGATATGGCATCATTTTACCTCATTCCAATTGAAAAATAATCTTAAATACATGAATTAAGATGAATGGATTAGGTCCCCATGCAAAGTTTTCATGTGTGAATGAACATTCAAAAGTGACCATCGAGCTAGGAATGAAAGTTTTGAGAGCTCGACAGAGTTCATAACAGTTTTCATGATTCTTTATCATACTCTTGACCTCAAAATTTTAACACACATCTATAATGAACTCCTACATGATTTATAATTCTCATCCATGCTTAATCACCTCTAAAAACACCATGCTATCTAGTTCACCCATGCATTCTTGTTTTGTCTTCTATAGCTTGCTTCAATAGACCTTGAGCATGCACTATACACCTAAACAATGAACTTGTACACACTCAAAACATGTTATGCAATTTCACAACACTCCTCACATGACCATACCGACTTTCATTGGCCATATTTACTTCATAAGTCATACCATGCTTGTATTTGGTCTAGGACTAGGCCTATAATGCCTTGATTCAACACATGCCTCACATAAATTTACCTATTTTTCATCTTGTAGAATCACTAACATCTTTATCACATAGCTATGAACATGTTATACACCATAGAAACCTATGACCGCCTTTGGATCTCACTCACTAGACCACACAACACCTTGCTTGTAATAACCATGCATCAAGATCATGTATACACTAAGACACCGTGTCACTATAACACTTCATGACATCAAAACATGACACTAACAATAAAATTTCACTCATTTTAAATTATTTTACATCAATGAAAACATCGTGCATTCTCCTATGCACACCAAGACACCCTTTGACATCAATGTTACTTGACATCAATGACAACAACATGACATTTGTCTAAAAATATAGGATTTTACCTCCACCCATTGATACTTTCTCATATATAAGTGTTACTACAGTGGTCACAAACACAATACAAACTAGCCACATATGACACATTGATCTAGGAATATCAATGCACCACATATTTCCTAGATGTTACTCCTTATTTGATACCAATAGAAAAATATGTAAACCGAGAAATAAGAGTAATTATCACCCTTACTCAAAGTATTCACTTGCCACTGATTTTTTTCCTATTGTATTGAATAAGTAACCTATAACTAAGTATCTAATACAAGATTTTGATAAAACTTGTCACTGAGAACATATTCAACATGTAAGGTACCTTTTTTATTCATAAATAAAATAATGTCCCTAGTGAGACACTAGCGATAACTATTCATGTTTGCAGACTGGTGCTTATGTCCCTTTGGACTTTTTGGCCCAATTATGATCCTAAACCATTTTTTTAGGGTCTGTTTGGTAATATTTTTATGTTTACCATTCAATTTATTGACTTCTATAATGTTGAGAGGGTGAAATAATCACTAGATGATTTTCCACACTCATTTAGGGCATGTGAGATAAATGAATGCAAGCGCGACCTAAACAAGAAAATTTGAGGTTGATGTGCACATATAAAATAGACCTCATGTAGGGGAATAGGGAATGTTCATTCTAATAACCATGAAAAATGTAAAAAAATGGGGAAAGATAGCATAAAGTGTTAGTGAAAAACAAGCATGATAGAATTTAATAGCAACTAGTGAAATATGTAATAACACAATAAGAGATCAACGTTGTAGATGATAAAAGACATGGTAAATCACTCATGATGTCATAACAAAATTGAATCCTTCAAGACTATACAATCAAATAAGCAATCAAAATTAGTGAATAGCTCACAAACAATGTCAATCAAGAAACATGCATAGACAAGACATAAGTAAACCAAATAGGCATGGTTGTAAGTGAACCTACAAGTACAATGCTACACATGAAGCAACTATTAGCATATTAGAAAAATTTAATAGTATGTCACAATTCATACAACTTAAAATAGGAATGAATTTGGTAGATATTGCAACGATGGGACCCGAATATGGAAGAGATATGGAAAGGTAGATTCCCCAAGAGTCTCGGTGGGACTAGTAGAGAATAGTGTCAAACATCATGCATCATGTAATATTTGGTAGATATCTTGTATTGACCTCAAAGTACCATGTGAATGTGCATGTATATATGTAAAAGGATAGAACATACTATGAATCAAACTAACATGATAGGAAAAATGTAACATAGAATAATATAAGCAAGAAAGGATACATGCAACCAAGATCTAAGATAATATTTTTGTATTTTTTTCCAATATTTAAATGTTTATGTATTATTATAATATGAAATACTATGACTAGGGGATGCGAACATGGTTTCCCCCTAGTGTATGTGTGTAAAGTGAGGTTCATGTAGATAGGTGTGCCCACAACGGTCATGTTTGAACCTATAACAAAAGTGTGCCATTATGTAGTGATGGATAACATAAGATGTACCAAAGAACATTGTCAACATAATGAGGGGAGAATATTATGGAGTCCAAGATCCCAAATGCACGATTATTAAGTGTAATGACATAAAAACTAGAATAGTTGGAAAATTGGAAAGTAATATGTGTAATTTGGAAATACAGAAGCATTAAATTTTTATGTAGTAGGCCCCTATGACTATATAAGAAACTGTAGACATACATGTGGAAAGAGGGAATTTATTTCCCTAATGGATATAACAGATGAGGTGTAGCCATAGCATATGATTCATGCATATAAGTTTGTAAAATGAGAGAGTGAAGAGAATCATGAATCATTATCAAATCATCACACTTTGTTCTTACTTCATTTGATGAGGTTGTGGAAATTAATTTAATAATGGAATCAACAAAAATATTATCATTATAATTGCATCGAGATTTGAGCCAAGAAAAATATTGTAAATCCATGGTCATGATGACATTTTAAAGGGGGATATGAGTGTCAATATAAATTTCATCATGTAAATAAGTAGCACTATAGTCCATCACAAGAGGATAATGATGTGCAATGTAAGTAGTTTCTTCATCATCATGTATTAGAGGGATATCACAAAGACTTTGGAGTCTATCAGAGCATTATCAATGGAAGAATGTGTGACAAGGGCATTGTATGCCATGACATGAGTAGAAGGGATTACATACATAATATGTAACCAAGGATGGCCTAAAAGGATATTATAATTGATGTTATTCAAAATAACATGTCATAGAAATTTAAGGGTGCATGGTCATATAGTAATAGGTAGAAATATTTCTCTCAATGCTCACTTAGGTGTGTTATTAAAGCCACAGATACATATAATAGATGGAGTTAGATCAATAGCAGGAAGTCCTATTTGATGGAGAAAGGAAATGTTGCATATATTAAGACCGGATCCATTATCAACTAAAGCACACTTGACAATCATATAAAAATGTGAACCTAAATATGCAATGGAGGTGCATTGTCAACAATGTTTTGGGAATGAGCAATAGACTAAAGGGTATATTTTCTAGATGAAAATGCATGAGAGTGTGTAATAGCCGAGAGTGTGGGAAACCTATCTATATATTGATAATGATTCCTAAGATTCGGAATAATGAATGTAATATATTGAAATCCACAAGCAAATAAAGAAACCCTAGGTTACTATGGTTAGGGATATGATAAAACAAATAAAATATGGATTGTGTGTTAATCTAGGGTTTGATAAATTTATTTGTTCAACAAATTATTTAATGAAATTTAAATCTTATATAAGAGGAGTGAGATCAATTAAAATATATCAGAATATAATAGATCTAATATTAAATAAATATAAGTAACGAAAGGGTTAGATTGTCTTAGCTTGTATATGACTCTCTTAGCTGATTTTGGGCTTCAATAATAATAGAACATGATGGATATGGATTGTATGTGTTTCATTTTTAAAATAGTGTTTTTGTAAGTGTCTTGGATAAAAATTCCTTGGAGAGGAGAGGAATGTCTCGTGTGCTAGTTTCGAACCGGGTGTTAGTGTCCTAGCAATAGTTCTAGATATTATCTTTTAGGGCCTGATAAGCTCTCCTTCACTTCAATCTTTGTTACTATGACATATTGTAGGTTTTTAATCACATCCGAACCTGTAAAAAAACCCTATCTACTGCACAAATCTCAAGCACACATGATAGAAGAAAATATGCATATTCTGAGTCATACTTGACCTCATCGATCACCCCAATGTGATTTCACCAAGTGTTGCACTACATTTCAAACTCAATGTAGTTTTGGTGTGTGTGTATGTGTGTGATAGAATCATGTCCCTTGAATCTATGTTTCCCTTGTGTCATTCGCACCAAGATAGAGAGATACAACTACTTTTACCCCAAAATGAATGTGTCAGATGGAATTTAGAAATTTCCCTTCCTATGCAGTGAATGATGCAACCCAAATGTAATCCTCAAGTGTTGTTATTTTCCCAAGTAGTAGATAAGAAGTAATAGCCCAAATTACACAACCCCTTAGAATGGTACAAGCAAGTCATGTATATATATGATTCCTTTACTTGAATTTTGTCATTAACAACCCTAAAATCCAACTCAAAGTGGTAATATAAGTTTTAGAAAATATAATGATCAAAGTGGTATTAAAAGAAGACAAAAGTGCCCAAAGGGAATAATAGCTCCTGGGGACATCCTGCACTCTATTAGGAACTAGTTTCTGGAATAATCGAGGATAAAATAGTAAATACTAAGCTTGGTCACATGTTGCACAATGTCCAAATGTATAAGTTGTAATTCTAGAAAAGTAAAGGACAAAAGTATGAAAGGATCAAACTATGTAAAGTAAAACAAGTGTTAGTTATGTCTAATTTTATTGATTACGAATCATGCATATAGTTACATAGTAGATGTGTGATGTAATAGTACTTGTAGATACATAATAACACAATTTGGGTAATTATCCAGTCTCAATCGCATACTACTATTCATATGATTCCCAAGTAAGAAAAGTACTAATTAACCCATGTCTTTGGAAAATCAAATTTAACTAGCAATTGTGCACACACATTTCTTTTCTTTGTATTGATTTTCGATGTAAAAATTGAGCATTATATCCTTTTGTATTTTTAATAAAAGAATTAAAACTGCAAGTACTATGTAAATATTTAAAGAAATGAAGAGAATTCACCAGCAATTTGACACAAGAATTGATAACGGAGTTCGGCGCTTGAGGCCTACGTCTCCGGGTCCGGTTGAATGGGACCGATCTATTAAAATCTTGAAAATAATTCTTTACAAATAATTCTACAAAATTATGACCTTCTCACAGTCTTCCTCTGTCAAAAATAATAGGGGTTGCTTTTTACATCTCCTCAAAATTCCACTCCTAGCTCAAGTTATGAGCATTTCAATATTTTAGCACAGACCCGAATGCTATTCAAATAAAATAACACTCCTTTTATAATGTTTCCAAGCGGCTGGCTCAATGGTTAGGCACCTAAACTTTTGCATGGGAGGTTAGGGTTCAAATCCCCTCCACTTCCCTCTCCTTCTCCTTAGGCGGATTTGTAGAGATTTATCCCACATTGTGGGTGCGTGAAAGAAGGAAGGCATTTAATAATGCAAAGGGGTGTTTTGTTTAAGGGCTTTTAGAGCCACCTTAGCCACTTGGAGATGTGGGCATTTTGGTGGAGGATGGGCACATGGATATGTTGGACATAGTATTTTTAGGCTCCTTGAATAATTCTTATGGAGGTTAAGCCAAATAAAATGCGTGGAATATGGTTTGGCAATTAAAATGTGTGGAATATGGATATTTAAATAAAATGTGTGGAATATGGAGGTTATTTAATTGCATAGTTTAAATGGCATATCAATTAGTCCCACATGCATAGCAAAAATGCAATTAGAGGCATATATATACACAAGTTGGTATAATGATAATATGAGAAGGAGGCCAAGACACCCCTCCATAATCAAGTGTGTCGAACCTGGCTGAGGGCCCCCAGCCAAATAGCGGGGTCCATTTGTCCACGAATGAGTGTCCAAGACCGGTGTTCCAAAAACCACTTTTTCTCATCACACAAATTGTCCACGTGTCACAATATGATTGAAACACTTGGCAGTGTGCACACGTCCAACTTACACAAAACTCCAAATTTTGCCAGTTGCCCAAAAATTTCAGCGGGCTATAACTTTTGCAAACGAGCTCTGTTTCCTGCAAACAAGATATCGACGGAATCGTATAATTTTTCTCCACGCTTTAAAAATGACTGCAAACTTATTCTGAGAAGATCTTAGATCGGTGTTTCTCTATGAGGATCCTCTGGATCATTCCTCCCCAATGAGAAACTTTTGGACCCCAAAAGTCAACTTAATTGGTGAATAGGTGAGGGTATTTCTCCCTCACCTTTCGGTTTCCATCCATTTAGCCTTGTTTGGATGCATGCCTTTGAACCCAACACGAAGATACTCAATATCACCCCTTCACGAAGTTCTTACTTTCTGTCCAAAATGATGTCTTCTACAACTCATCAAGATACTCAGGAGCAAAATCATCAATGGAAGGCATTATGTTAGAATCATCATGATCAACAATCATAGGCGGTTCATACAATCTTAAATTCTCAACATTTACAACTGAGTAGATTTGCATATATGGAGGTAAATCCAACCGGAAAGTGTTGTTACCAATTTTTTCCAATATTTGGAATGGACCATACCGTATAGGTTTCAATTTTTTACCTTCACCTGTCAGTCTTTCCTTGCTTGATGTGAAGCCAAACCAAATCACCAACTTTGAACTTGTGATCAGTTCTATGTTTATCATGCCTAACTTTGTACTTAGCTTGACTTTTCTCCAATTGTTCACGGACATACTGATGAACCTGTTGTATTCTCTGCACAAATATTTTAGCCTTGTCAGAATCACTTGAACCATTAACAACAGTTTCATGTCCATAATATATATCTAATGGAGAATTAGGTAGATATCCATAACAAGTCTCAAATGGAGACTTCAAAGTAGAAGAATGTAAGGCACGATTATAAGCATGTTGCACATAATAAAGATGTTCATCCCATAATTTAGGATGTTTGCTACTATAGCCCCTAAGTAATTGTACCACTATGTGCGGTTTACAACCTCTGTTTGACCATCAGTCTGTGGATGAAAAGCAGTGCTCTTTTTCAGTTTTGTGTCCATTAACCCCCACAATGTTGACCAAAATTCCCCAAGAAATCTAGAATCCCGATCAGATATAATTGAAGTAGGTAAACCAAAATGAACCCAAACAAACTGAAAAAAAAATGTGCAGTTCCCTCACCAGTTATTTGTTTAGTACATGGAACCAACACACACATTTTGCTAAATCTGTCCACTACCACATATAAGTAATCATGTTTCTTCCATGTCATGGGCAAGCCTCCTACAAAGTCCATGGAAACACTTTCCCAAGGCCTTGTTGGAATAGGAAGAGGAGTGTAAAGTCCTAATTTCTTGTTACTTGGCTTGCTTGTGGCACAAAGAACACATCCCTTAATATACTGTTTACATGTTCATGCATTCTAGGCCAATAACAATATTTCTATAAATGTGCAACTGTCTTACTAATACCAAAATGCCCTGAAATAAGAGAAGTATGTGCTTCCCTAATCATATGCACATGCTCATTTTCTAGAATACAAAGTTTTCCAGAATGATATAACAATCCTTCATGCAAATGATAATCTTTTTCTCCTACTTGTTTCCCACTTACTAGATCCTCATACACTTCTCTAAAATCAACATCATTTACATATTGTTCCTTGTAACTAACATGAGCCAAAGAACTATGCTTGCAAAAGAATAGATGCTACTACCACTGGTGGTCTAGATAACATGTCGGCAACCTTGTTTTGAATACCTTTTTTATACCTGATTACAAGATGAAATTGTTGCAAAAATCCCATCCACCTGAAATGTCTAGACTGCTGCAATTTGGTTTGTGTTTGTAAGTATTGAAGTGGTTGATGGTCAGTATGTATAATTGTTTCTTTTCCCATTAAATAATGCTTCCACTTTTTAACACTTTGAACCAAAGCATACAACTCTTTATCATAAGTTGGATAGTTTCTTACCGCACTTGTAAAGGTTTCTGAATGGTAACACACTGGTCATTTGTTCTACATCAAAACTGCCCCCATTGCATAGTCACTAGCATCTGTCTCAATCTCAAATGAATGTTGTAAATCTAGGAAGTGCCAAGATCGGAGTGGTACTTATCTTCTCTTTCAGTGTATCAAAGGCTTTCTGTTGTTTTCCTCCCCACTGAAAGACATGTTTAATACTTGTCAAAGCATGCAAAGGAGATGCAATATATGAGAAGTTAGCAATAAATTTTCTCCAGTACTGAACTGCACCTAGAAAACTCCTAACTTCCGTCACATTAGTGGGTCTAGGCCATTTCACAATAACCTCTATTTTTGCAGGATCAATTCTCAATTCTCCATTTCCTACAATATAACCCAAGTAAATTAAAGATGTTTTTCCAAATTCACATTTTGACATCTTCAAATACAATTTCTCTTTCCTTAGTGCATCTAAGACTTTTTGGATGTGTTTAACATGTTCATCCCATGACTTACTGAAAATAAGAATATCATCTAAGTAGACAATAATGAAATTATCAATGAATGGTCTAAAGATTTCATTCATAACTCTCATGAATGTTGTTGGTGCATTGCACAAACCAAAAGGCATCACTAACCATTCAAACAATCCCTGTTTCATTTTAAAAGTAGTTTTCCAAACATCACCTTCTGCAATTCTTACTTGGTGATAACCACTTCTTAAGTCTAACTTAGTGAAATAAATTGCATTCTTTAATTGATCCAGTAAATCATCTATTCTAGGAAGAGGGTAATGATTCTTTATAGTAATCTTGTTTAAAGCATGGAAATCAACACACATTCACCAAGTGCCATCCTTCTTAGGAACCAATATAATTGGTGAACCACATGGGGATGTACTTGGATGAATTATACCTTGAGCCAAAAGTTCCATTACCTGTCTCTTGATTTCCTCATTCTCTACTACTGACAACTGTATACATTCCGATATTGGGAAGAGGTGCATCCTGAAGCAACTGTATCTCATGTTGAACCCCTCTTTTGGGAGGTAGACCTTGTGGATCCTGAAAAACATCATCAAAATGAGAAACAATTTTTACCAATTCATCCTTATGTTTCAGATCACAAGTCTCAAAAGCCATCTCATGTTCTTTCTCTTTGGCTTTGACCACCATGAGCACAAAACTTTTGCTTGAGTTTACAAGCCTTTTCATTTGACCTACAATTACCAAGGATAGATTATTCTTTTCACGGTGAGCTCTAACAATAAACTCAATTCCATCCTTTACAAGAAAATATTTATTTTCTTCCCTATAGAAGATTGCTTTACGATCATACAAATAAGGACTTCCCAAAACCACCCCACAAATATCCAAAGGAACTACATCCAATTCAACCTCATCTATAAACTTGTCTATAATGGAAAATCTGAAAGTACAAGTTTTAGTTACTCTGAGTTTTGCATCATCACAAACCCAACCCAAAGGATAAGGCTTAGGATGTGGTTTAGTTTTGAGTCCTAATTTCTTAACAACCTCCTCAAAAATTAGATTAGCTTGAGATCCACTATCAAAAAGAGTATCAATTTTTGTATGCTTTGAAATTACTCTAATGTGGAAAAGCTCATTCCTTTTCTTATCATCATGTATAGTTTGTTTACTAGAAGAAGATGCAACATTTGTAGTACTATTGTTGGAAATTGAAAGAGTTGATTTACCTTGAAAACTCATAGTTGTGATTTTGGTTTCATCACCTGAATCAGAACCAAGATCATGCACTACAGTGTTTGTTTTCTTTTCTTTTCCTTTCTTAACCATCCATTTAGGCTTCTTTTTAGGATGTAATTTCCAACATTTAGACTCATCATGGTTTTTTTTACAATGATTACAAAATGGTTTTTCATCTTCCTTCTTAACAGTAGAGTTTGTTTTATGCTTACCCTTTCCTTTTCCTTGTTCTTTCAAACCTTTTCCTTTAGATTGCTTGTTCTTTTGATTAAAAGAAGAGAAAGAGGACTCCTTTGTCATTTTCCCTCATGCTTCCAAATGGGTTGCTTGAACACATATTGCATCAAGATTAGTAGGACCTAAAACAAGTATCATATGCCTTAGATAACTATGCAATCCACCAATATATTTGAGCAGTGTTTCTTCTGTGTTTAGGGAAATTCCCAGAATTAGAGCCCTTTTCCTAAATTCTTGTGTGTATTCTTGAACACTTTGTCCCTTAGTTTGTCTTAATGTTTTCCAATCCATCATAGCTTGTTGCTTATAACCAAGAGGATAAAATTGTTGCCTAAGATTTGAAACAAATTCAGACCAAGAAGTGATTTCTTACCTTTGGTTTCTTCCACTTCCTGAAGCTTACTCTCCCACCAAATGAGTGTTGTGCCACCCATCCGAAGAGTTTCCAAATGAATCTTTGCTTCATCATCAACAATTCTCTAAACCCTGCAATATACTTCTATCTACTTGACCCAGTTATCCAACTTCTCTGCATTTAGCTCTCCAGTATACATAGGCAATTCAAACTTGATATCTAACTTTAATGAAGGAAAATCAGATTTTAAAGAGTCTCTTTTAGGAATATCAGAACTAGAGCTTTCTTCTTTCTTACCTTCTCTAGTTCCCTTTTCCCTTTGTCTATCTTGGTACATTTCTTCCACCATTTCCTTCATCTGTAGGAATGATTGACGAAAGTTTTCTTCCTCTCGATCCGCCATTGTAGGACTTCGAGATCATCTGGTACCAATTTTGGGATCTCCTTCAACTAACTCTCCTTCACCCTTCTTAGATCGAGACCTTGTTAACATCCAACACACAACTTGCAATCCAAAACATAGTTAATCTGAACCAAAAATCAGTCAAAACCAGCTCTGATACCAATGATCTGAAAATCAAATTTAACTAGCAATTGTGCACACACATTTCTTTGCTTTGTATTGATTTTCGATGTAAAAATTGAGCATTATATCCTTTTGTATTTTTAATAAAAGAATTAAAACTACAAGTACTATGCAAATATTTAAAATGAAGAGAATTCACCAGCAATTTGACACAAGAATTGATAACGGAGTTCGGCACTTGAGGCCTACGTCTCAGGTCCGGTTGAATGGGACCGATCTATTAAAATCTTGAAAATAATTATTTACAAATAATTCTACAAAATTATGACCTTCTCACAGTCTTCCTCTATCAAAAAATAACAGGGGTTTCTTTTTACTTCTCCTCAAAATTCCACTCCTAGCTCAAGTTATGAGCATTTCAATATTTTACATAGACCCGAATGCTATTCAAATAAAATAACACTCCTTTTATAATGTTTCCAAGTGGTGGGCTCAATGGTTAGGCACCTTATCTTTTACATGGAGGTTAGTGGTTCAAATCCCCTCCACTTCCATCCTCCTTCTCCCTAGGTGGATTTCACCATGGGATTTATCCCACATTTGGGTGCATGAGGAGGAAAGGCATTTAAATAAGGTTAGGGTGCAATTGGCTTAAGAGCCACCTTAATAATGCAAAGGGGCGCTTTTGTTGGTTGGATAAGGATGGCACATGGATATGTATGGACATAGTTTTTTAGGCTGCCTTGAATAATTCTTATGGAGGTTAAGCCAAATATAATGCGTGGAATATGGTTTCAATTAAAATGTGTGGAATATGGATATTTAAATAAAATGCGTGGAATATGGTAATTGCATAGTTTAAAATGGCATATCAATTAGTCCCACATGCATAGCAAAAATGCAATTAGAGGCATATATATACACAAGTTGGTATAGTGATAATATGAGAAGGAGGCCAAGACACCCCTCCATAATCGAGTGTGTCGAACTTGGCTGAGGGCCCCCAACCAGTAAATAGCGGGGTCCATTTGTCCACGAACGAGTGTCCAAGACCGGTGTTCCAAAACCACTTTTTTTCATCACACAAATTTTCCACGTGTCACAATATGATTGAAACACTTGGCAAGCATGCACACGTCCAACCTACACAAAACTCCAAATTTTGCCAGTTGCCCAAAAATTTCAGCGGGCTATAACTTTTGCAAATGAGCTTTGTTTCCTACAAACAAGATATCGACGGAATCGTATAATTTTTCTCCACGCTTATATAAGAGATCCATTACATCCATCTAGATCCATCACAAGGCACACAAGGGATGGTTTTTTGCATCACACTTCATAGGAGGTAAGTTCATTCTATTCCATGCACATATTATTTACATTATAAATCTTAGCTACTTACTCACTATTCCAAGTGTGACACGCATAAGAGCAACTTTGGGCACGATTCCACACACACACGAACTACATTGGAGTCCGAGATGTAGTGCATCGATCAATAGTAAGTCCATCATTTTGGCAGCTGAGGATAGTCTGACCCCTCATTTTGCATCTTTTTTTTAGGATTTGATTTCTATTTGAGGGTTTTACAAGTATGTTATTCATTGTAAGTTTCTAGTGACCTCGGCGATCGATCACATGTGCGAATCCATAGTGAAAAAAGGTGAGTATCAACAAAAATCTTGCGACCTTGAGAATTTAGGTTTTCGAGAATTTTCACACACCTGCACACCGAAAAAAATGCCTGGGCACCCATGATCACCCTTGTCCCTCTCCACGTGCCCCAGTTCAGTCAAATCATCCAAATCTACAATTTTACGGGCTCCATTGTGACAATCGGTGCTTCACATTTCTCTATTGTCTAGCTCTCTGTACTTCCCATAATCGATGAATCAACTAAGGCCTCTTACCCTTCTTTGCACATTAGGGTTTTATTATTTATTAATTTGTTTGTTTGAGTATTCATTGTTTTACTTAGTTATTATTCTTTTATTGTTACTATAACATTCAGATTAGGTAGATAAATTACATTTTAGATTAATCATTTTGGTGAATCCGAACTCGATCTTCGCACTCCTAGGATCCTCATTCTTTTATTGCTCATCTTTCTAGAGTCTTATCATCATGAGTATCTCCATTAATGATTTTTTGCTTATCAATCCTAAATTAAGAGAAAGAGTCAAAATATCCTCGCTACCACTCGCATTCCTGCTAATATGCATCCAGATTTAGTGTTTATCAAACATTTGTAGATGCCTTCTCTCAACATATTACTTTCCCATCTAATCCTCATGTTGATCTTACTATTTTTGATAATGACCCAACATTGCACATCATGATTCACATTTACAATGTGGGTGTTAAGCGTACTTTAATTGATAATGGATCTAAAATCAATCTTTGTCCCATGTCATTTCTTTAAAAGATTTTTATTTCGGCTACTAATGTTAGTCCATCATGTATTTCTCTTTATGCATATGATGGTTATATTCATCCATTCTTAGGTCACATTACTTCACCTTTTATGGTTAGACCAAAAACACTTAACACAATTTCCTTTTTCATCGAATTCCCCATCTCATACAATTTGTTTTCTTGGTAGGCCCTTGCTTCATCCTATGCAAGCAATTCCCTCTATTGTATATCGCTATGTTAAATTCCTACATGAGGGTATCGAGTATACTTTTTCTCGTGACCATCATCCATACAAATATTGTGACCATGATCCTAATACTACACTTCTTACTCAAAAAAATTGATAATACATCTAAAACTAAAGCCTATGGATTCTCCACCTCATTGCCACTACTTGAAGGTTATATTTACATGATAGATACTATCTCATATGCACCCTCACCTCCACCTACTACTACTTCTTCTATTATTATTTATCGGGGTTTTATCCAGTCTATAGACATCGATTCATGCCTGTACCTTCACATGAGTCATCTCCATTAGCATGCCCACCATTTACATGCACATTTTTCATGAATGACGCTTATTGGGAACATATTCCATTCAATCCTACTTTATCTGAATCTGTATGCACACATGATGGGTTGACTCAACTAGGATTTGCAGTTGATGACATTTATCCTCCGCCTTATGATCATCATCTCTACCATGGGTTTATTTGCATCACCACTGCTTATGGGCTTCGAGTCTTCTATCTCATAGTATTTCTTGCATGTGTTTCTCATACTTCTACAATCATGCTAGGAAAATATTGGCTTGATTACATTGGGGGCACATTAGACCCTAATCATATTGATATCTCATTTCCTATGCCTTTTGGTTGTGTGTTCATTTACAACAATTCTTTTCTTGGCTATACAAAAATCTCACTCGTTGGTATGCACATGGATGCCCATTACCTCCTTTCACTGATGAGGAATACGCTATGGGAATGTACAACTTCTACATCAATGGCTCCTTACTTGATCAACCTACACTATTGCTTATCAAGTTTCAGATGCTTCACCATTCAGTTTTGATCATGACAATGATGGCCTCTTAGATGACATTACTTGAACATACTCATCAACACACACTTGGGGGCATTACACTTATTTCCCCCTAGCATCGACACATGTCTAACATTCACCCTCTTACACACCTAACTTCTCTCATATCTAGCTTCATCCACTCTCTCACATCGTCATTACCCTATGATGCACTCTTGTGCTTTGGTTTACACTTGACCGTTGAGGGCATATTATACACATGAACCTCGGACACGCATATTAGACACTACACATAACACATCTTCATATATCATACAAAGTCTACATATACATCATCATCATCCTCAATATCCTATGCATCATCCTCATTCTCGTGTGGTTTTTACACCCACACATTCTACACATTCTACAAACTACATTATTCTAAATTTTAACAATCTACATACCTTGCATTAACACTACACTTACACACTACACAATCCAAATTACACAATATACACTTTACACATCTCATATATATTATGTTTTTATCATCACCATGTCTACCACACATATTGCACATTTTACTCATTTACTTTTATGTGTTAGACTTACTACCCAACAATGCACTCTAGTCCAATGGTTCATACTTGACTGCTGAGGGTCTAAATAAAAGTTGAAACTCACCTTATCACACCAACATCATTCTACAATTTGATCTTCACAATCAATCAATCAAATCAACTTTTCTTTTATCATCAATCTATGCACATTCTTAGCCATCACCTTATTCACCACATATCGTGATATATGCTTTTAGGATAAATCATCACCCATTTTCTAGCATCTTATCCATACATTTCATGATATATGCTTTGTGATACATCATCGCATTTTATACCATATTCATAGTCATCCATTTCATGATATACATCGTGTGCTACATCATCATGCTTACTAGCATCTTACTCACCCATCTAGTGGTATACGCTTTATGCTAAATCATCACACATTAAAAAACATCATCCCCATGTCACATTCAATATAATCACTTCACCAAACCTTTCGACATACAACACATCGCTCAAAGAAATTCCAATGACGCACTCTCATTTACAATTCATTCTTGGCTGCCGAGGGGAATAAATGAATGAACCTCATCTCCTACATACACATCCACTCGGGAGGGGGAATGTTGTTCCTATCATTCATACTACATTCCATTCCATCTCATCCACAACATACTACATATATTGGTTGCATGTACTCTTGCTTACTTATGACTTTACATGCACATTTTATTACATATGCTAGATAGATTTATTGTATGCTATTATCTTTATCATACAAACATGCACGTTCACTCACCTTTGTAGTTGTGATCACATATTATATAGATCCTTTACACACAACATGGATGTTTGGCGCAATACCTCGTACCAGTCCCAACAGGCTCTTGGGGGCATCCACTTTCATACACTACAGGTGCTATTGTTTCATTTTTACTTAGCACTTTACTTTATCAGATTATACACACCTTGACATACTTTTTATCTTTCTAACATGCTAACGGGTGCTTCATGTGCAACATTTGTTTTTCAAGACTATTTGCTTCCATGGTTGTCTATTACATTATTTTTGCTTGTCATTATTTGCGGGATTTTCCCTATGTCTTGTTTGTTCTTTGATTGCTTTACTACCATGGCTTTATTTGTCTTGCAACGTCGTGAGTGATGTACCATGTTTGTAACCCAATTTTCGGTCTCTCTGACTTTTTCATGGTTGTATTATCTTCTTGCATCTTATCTTACACATTGTTTGCTTAGATTACATTTCATCTTTTACATGAGTGTTTGTCTTTTATTGTACTAACACTTATTTTCCTAGCCACTTGTTTGCATGTGCCTTGGTTTCTACCAAGCACATTCCCTTCCCCTTGTAGGGAATAGTTCAACATAGTGGTTGGTCTTCTTTTGACCTCATACTACCTTCAAACCGATGTTACATGCAACCCAAACGAGGGGGAATTATTTGGGTGAATCAGTCACCCCATACAATATTATACAAAACATAGTACCTTATGGTACAACACAGTTTCAATTTCAAATAGGGCTCAAAATTAGACTTGGGTTCTTAGCACAATGACCTTTCCTAGATGCCTAAACCATGGGACAAGACATCAGCCTTTCTTGGATGCTTAAAACTAGAGGGTAAGCCAATGGTCTTTCTTGGATGCCTGAGACTAGGGGACAATTATACAATGATTAGTAGTTCAACACAATCTACAAAACTACATACACAACAATTTTTATAGGGAAGATAGTCCTTAGAACATGCACACCATCTACAGTGGTGTTTTACATAGTGAGAAGAAGTTAAAGTTTAGCGGACGACACTAGAAAATTCTCCCTACAATTCTTCCATTATAATGGCATGAGATCACCCAAAAAAATCACTGTCCACATCATCTACAAGATCCTTTCTACACCTTTTTATCATCATGGATCAAGTGCACATGTTCCCTTTTCATTTTCAGCATTTTTACATACTTTACTTACACACTTTTACACATATACATGCGTATTTGACTACTTGTCAACTTCTCTTTTGCAGGTCCATCCGTATGGGAAGTGGTAGTCAATATCACCACAACACCAAAAATAAAAAAATACCACACACATTGACATCAACAACAGGTAAATCGCAACGTCTACACATACGCTTCTACCTTATGTTCATTTTTCATCATCACTTCTTACACTTTCTCCTCCTTAACATCCACTTTTCACATTTTTATCACTCCACTCTTTGTCAAGTCCCTCGACACACTTTCTCGCATTGATTTACATGGTTATCGGGTAGGCATCTATATCTACTTTATGTTACTTGAGCTTTTACTCACCAACATAAAGTGGGGAAAATGTAGACACACAATCACACACTTTGGGTAGTAATCTATTCTTGATCACATACTACTATTCATATGATTCCCATGTAAGAAAAGTACTAATTAACCCATGTCTTTGGACACATTTCTTTGTGTTGAGTGCAGGGAATATAACTCAAGTAGAAGAGTGCATAAGGATTGGGCGCGCATAAACTAGATGCATGGGAAGACACAAATTTAGGGAGGAGCATGAGTGCGCCAAAACAATTTAAATTCAGGACTTAGCCACTTTTGCGGGTCAAGGCTATTTTTGGAGATGGAGTGTTGATCACATGATAAACTTAAAGACTTACAACTCACACAAGGTTATTTTGGGATATGCAGCAGTTCAAGTGCCATGCAAGGTCTTGATCTAATAATAGGATTTCTACTTAGAGTTAACTATAGGAAATCTATTATTAGAGCACTTGCATGATTTTGTATTCCCTTATAAAGGTGCATTGATATTGTTAGCATGTATCCCATTTTTAGAAGGTGCATGTGTATTGAAGGAAATTCCCCACCCCTATATATATATATATATATATATATATATATATATATATATATATATATATATATATATATATATATTGATTTACATGGCTTAGATGACCAATTATTGTAGAGTTATGCTACGGATTTGCTAGCACACATAACCATGGAGACTGTATCTTGAATGTATGAAGCTTCTATGTTTTGCAATATTTAATATAATGGATCATATTGGCTAGATATTGGTGTTAGATGTGATTGAATCTGGTTCTTGCATGGTAAATCTTATTATGATCATTGTTTAGTCAATATTTCATGATGGTTTAGATCTAGATCTAGTTCATGTATTGTGGTTTAATTGATTATCTGTTATGGATCTGAATATATACATGCATAATCATGCTAACATTTTGGACAAACAACTATAAAGAGGAACCTAGTACCCTTGCGTTCTTTGGGTGAGCGCTTATTTCTGGCTGAGTGATGTGCCAATGCGCCTTGGGATTTGTGGGTATACTCTAGGCTGCATCATTGGTTTTGTTTCGGGACCTATTTCTTAGCTATTTTTCAAGATGTTGTGTGATGAAGACATACCAATTGACCTTATCTAGTATTGAGGAATGGTTAGTAGATTTGGAAGAGGAGTATGCTCATAGATTAAACATCAAACCTAATTTTAATGCACACACGTGGGTTGAGCAAAATCTGTATTACTGTATATATGAGACCTTCTTTGTTATCTTCCTGATAGAATTGTACGAGTGGCTGGTTGCTTATGCATCAAAGAGGAATTAGAGGTTTCACACACTTGTTTGGATGTAGGAAGAATTTTAGGCCTTGTATGATGCAGATCTAATTTGGACACGCTTGGTGGATGTCTGGTTCCGTAGTGTTTTGAACAATTATATTCTAAAGTACGCAGTTTTAACTTACTCTTTCCTAGAGGTTGTTGAGTTTTAGTTTTTGCATGAACCTAGAGGATCGTATTTGCACGGTATTCAATTGGTGATCAAGATCCTGATTGTAACCTTGGATTTGGGAAAGAAGTCGATGGCTAACTAAACCTTACCACACATAGGGTAGAATCAAGTTTTGGTAAGGATGGCGGACCTAGCGGAAGAGAGACAAAGGGAAGAAAGATGACTTAAGTTCAATGAGGCACATGAGAGGGATCTAGAGAAGCAACATGAAGTTGCAGAATATATGACATTGTGGAGAGAGATGGTTCATGAAGGATTTGGGGCTCACGTAGAAGACGTGGAGCTAGAGCATCTGGATCTCCCCCATTTGGGAAAGCATGGTAGGGAACCCTCTTCAGCCTCATATGAGAGCGCACTGATAGAGATGACATGGGTCATGGGCCCGCATCTGAATCTACTTGGTAACCTAGCCCTTGCGTTTGGTTTTCCAATTTCTACAAAAATCACTAATTAGAAAGGTAGTGTGAGAAGTAGAGTTACAGTAGATAGAGTTAATTTGTAATCAAGTTCAAGATTTAATTAGGGATCTTATTCATCTATGATGCAATCATCATCTACTTTATTTAGAGGACCTATTAGAGGTATCTTTTCTAGTGCATCATCAACATAGAATGTAGGCATGCAAAACCTAGGCATCACATCTTGAAGTAGTGAAACTTCGTAGAGTATGGGCATTTAGTTTAAAACAACCATCATAACAAAAGGTAGGTCATCCTTTGGTCCATTACCTAGTATAGGAGGAGGCTCAAGAGGATTGGTAGGATCATGGGCCTCAAGCACTTTGGAGGATCTTGTGGATCTAGGGGTGGTGGAAATACAGGAGGAAACAGAGAAGGCTCTGCATCGGTGAGCAAGGTCTGCACCAACCTCAACAAATTTATATGGAGATGTCTCTCCATATGCTAGAGTATATAGGTATTGAAGATGCAGTGAGCACATGCATATATGTGGGAGATAATGTGGTGCACAAAAGGGATTATAGCTCTAGAGCGCAAGGCAAGCCAGATTCACAACTATGTTGTAGGGACGTGCACACATACGTTAGTATAGAAAGTTCTATCCTTATTAGACTTGTGTAGATTATACAATGTTGCGAGATGATTTCTTAAAGTAATTTTATATCCCTGAGTTTGAGAAAAGAAGCATAAGCTTTCTCAAAGAAATCAAGTAGGGCACTACTGAAAGTGGTTGGTATTATGATGCTCGGTTCAAGACTCATTTTTCTAAGTTATCTTATGACATAAACATGAGCTAAAATGTGAAGTGGTTCGTTGGAGGACTGATCACACCTTTCAAAAGGGTGATTTCACATAAAACTTACATAGATCCATGTAAAGCACTTGAAGCATCTTTGTGCATTGAGGTGGTAGGAAGTGTGGACACATGAGTGAGCCCATTCTTGGAAGCTTAGATTGCAGCAATGGTGAAGAATCAAGAAATTATCTATTAATTCAGCGCATGAGACATGCAATAGAATCTGGTGTACGGATTGTGAAGTAGAGGGGCATACTAAGGATAGTTTCCCTTAGAAATCGGTGCACTCCTTATTACTGGATTGTGAGATATGTCACTTAGACCACGTTTAAGCTAGTGCTCATTATTTCAGTGCGCGATAAGAAAGAATGTGTCCAGTTATTTGTAAGATTTGTAGGTCCTCGACTCATGATATTGAAGATTGCAGGTTGATCGATCAGATCCATGATGCCATTGATGTTGGCGTAAGATAGACTGGTGTTGCAAATAATTCCAAGGAAAAGGGTGAACATCATGACTATGATCATAGTGAGGGGCGTTCTGATGGTGGTCGTGGTAGAGGTTGAGGTTACAAAGGTGGATTTTGAGGTCAAGGTCATGGGGGAGGAAGGAGTGATTTCCCTCATGGAACTTGCTATACATGTGGATCTCCTGACCACTACAGGCACAAATGTCCATAGAATATTGTGTGTTCTTTTTGCATAAAGAATCATAGTTATGAAGAATGCCCCGAATTGTATGAGCACTTAAGCAAGAAACAAAAATAGGAAAATAAGGGTATAGGAATGGTTAGAGTACAATGCACCATGGAAGACAAATGGATGCCAAAGTTAGTGCCAGATACGAATTGGTGCCTATGAATATTACTACACACGTTCGAGGCAAACGCACCAGGAGACTCTGCAATAGAAGCCTACTATTACTAAGGAGTAAGTCATGTATGCCAAGTATCCAGAACCGATGCATCAGAAGGAGGTTTATCAAGAAAAGATGGAGGTAATTTGGAATTTATAGGGTGAGATACCGTGTTTGAAGGAACAATCATGGAAGTTGGAAAAAAGAAAGCAGTTGATCTCCATTAGGCAGATGTTGATGAATTGAAATAAGTTTACAAGATGCTACGCCAAGAGAAAATTATTACTTTGTTGGGGAGATGGTTGAAGGGAAACACTCCACGTGCTAGTAATGAACATGAGAGACAAATTTTTCATGATAATCTTCCTCCTGGAAGTTTGGATTATGATAAGGAGATTACTCTAAATGTTGTTTCGATGGTTGGATTTTGAGTAACATCTTGATTGACATAGGTGCTAAAGTAAATGTGCTCAATTTGGATGCATGGGTTCAGATGGGTAGGCCTCCATTACAACCATCTTCTAATGTGCTAGTTCATGGAAAACCGAACTAAGGCAACACCCATTGGAGTTTTAAAAGATGCATCCATTACTATACAGGGGGCCAAGTTCACTGGGGACTTCGAGGTCTTAACACTTACAGAAGAAGACAACTTTCCCGCATTACTTGGGTGCCCTTGGTGTTATGCAAACAACATTGACTTGCATTTCAATAAGGGGTATATAAGCTTTGAGAACAAGGAAGAGTGTGTCATCATACCTCTAATAAATGGGAAATTTGTGCCTTATGTAGAGCCCTTAAGTGAAGAAGACTTGAACAAATTTTTGTGCACCATTCGAGATCCGGAAGTTCTTGAGCCATCAAAGGAAGGTGTTCGCCGATTGGATGATGCATAGTACACGAGTGATACTACAAGTGTTGCATGTAACAATTGGGCACACGACACTTATGAAATGGTTGGGCATGAAGTATAAAGTGCATCTACATGCTTCAATAAGCCAATCAAGATATCGAGATTTGGGAAACAACCAAATACAAAAGTACATAGGTGAAGATAATCCAGAAGTATCTGTGTTCTCTATAGAGGTTTAATAGGAATGCCGGATGGAAAGAATGAATATCCTATTATATACCCTACACGAGATGAAAACACATTGGTGGATTGTTCACAGGATAGTCTCTTGGAATGGAGAGAAGTAAGGATTGATTTATATGCTCGGTTTCTAAGAAGTAATGTGCCTACTTAGATCTATGCATTTCATGGTAATGATCTTGTTCAACACCATGTTCAGCAATGTGAGAGACTCTAGATAGCAGGAAGAAGAAGTTTTTCCACCTTCGTTGTGGGTGCACAAGTTTTATTTCACCTTGTGAGGTTGCACGTGCACATGGTATGTCTATGCAGAGTTGAATAGAGTGACTGAAATTGGAAAGAACTTGTTGAAGGTATGACTCAAACCTTTGATTGATTTTCTTCTAAACCCCAGTAAATGAGGCACTATAGGTTATAAAGTGCTTAATTATGGGAGACAGTCAAAGACTACTGAGTTACTTAGGATTTTTTAGGGAAATCAGACCTAGGGGCACATTTTGAAGAGGAAGAAACAAATGCTGAGCAGCTAGGACATGCCTTCCTAGTAAGAGAAAAGGGTAAGATGATTTACATGGTTGATGATGAAGAGGTAGAGAACCTGGACATTGAGAAAAAAGAGGGTACACGTGAAGTCTTAGACAGTGCAGATGAGAAGGCACGTGCCTACCATGAGCCTATGAAGACCAATAAAGTAAACATTCACATGGATACTAACCTAAGTAGGATATTATAGGAGATTAATGGTCTGACTCTAAGGTTGCTAAGATCATTGAGTTATTACATGAATTCCAGGATTTTTTCCTAGAGGATATCATGAATTGAAATGCGTACATGAATCATTGGGAGAAATGAAGATAAAGCTAAAAGAAGGTGCACACCTAGTCCAAAAGAGGCCTTACATGATGAATCCGAACTTGCACATCAAGGTAAAAGAAGAAATTGAAAAATGTTAATTTCTAGAATTATTGTGCTAATTGAGGAGTCAGAATGGGTAAGCCCTATGGTGATCAACATCAAGAAATATGGTAGAATCAAGATTTGTGTGGATTACATGGAGTTAAATGCTGCATGTGTGATTGATCCCTTTCCCACACCCTTTACTGAGGAAATCTTGGAAGGCGTTGCAGGGCATGAAATATACTCCTTCACTGATGGATTATTTGGATATCATCAAGTGAGGATAGCTATTGAGGATCAAGAGAAGATGAATTTCACCACCGAGTGGGGAAGTTTTACATACACGGTTATGCCCTTTAGATTAAAGAATGTGCCTGTAGTATTTTTGCGCATAGTGGTACATGAATTCTAGGATTTTATTCACAATTTCTTATAGGTGTATCTAGATGATTAGACAGTCTATGGGCTCATGAAATATCACTGTGATAATTTGAGGCTGATGTTTGAGAGATGTAGGTAGTTGAGCATCTCCTTGAACATTAATAAGTGCATATTTTCCACCCCCTTTGGTATTTTGATGAGGCACATCATTTCTAAAGAGGGCTTGCTAGTGGATCTTGCTGAGGTAGCTGTGATTTTGGGATTGGAGGAACCCACTAGCCAAAGCGAGGTGCATGGATTCTTGGGGCACAAAAGTTACTATAGAAAGTTTATGAAGGGATATGCCAAGATCATCACGCCCTTAAAATATTTACTCAAGGGAAAAGGAAAGTTCTATTGGGGTGACACACAATACCACACATTTGAAACACTGAAGGAAAGGCTTACTACAACACCCATTTTGTGCTTTCCTTCATGGTCCAATCCCTTTCATGTTCATGTAGATGCCTCTGACATGGCTATTGGTGTCATATTATCTCAACCCTAGAGGGGATTATCGATCATCTTATTTGTTTTGCTATAAAAAAATTGAATCCAAAGAGTACAAATTATACACCAACAAAGCACGAGGCCTTGTCTATGATCTACGCACTCCATAAGTTTCGATAGTATTTGCTGGCTACACCATTTATCTTTTATACATACCACATGACATTGAAGTACTTGGTGAATAATCCCATTTTGCAAGGGGACATATGCCATTGGGTAATCAAGTACTTGGGAATTCAATTTTACGGGTGGTTAAGCCCGGTAAGAGAAATTCTGGTCCAGACCACTTATCAAGAATTCAATTAGGAGAGGATGCACAGAGCATTGAGGATACAATGTCAGATGCACATCTACTTAGGTTGAACTATGTGCCCTCATACTTGGAAGATATTGTTGTCTTTTTACGTACAAGTGTGGTGCCCGAAGGAATGAAGGCTTTAGAGAAGAAACAACTTGTTATCCGTGTCGCACCTTACATGTTGATTAGTGGAGACTTATACAAATTAGGTCGTGATGAAGTTTTATGCTAGTGTGTACTAGAGCATGAGCGCACAACAATAATGGAAGAGGCTCATGGAGGTATTGCAGGTGGACACTATGCAGGGGATGCCACCACGTGTAAGATTCTACTCGTTGGTCTATGGTGGGAGACTTTATATAAGGATTGCAAAGCATATTGTAAGGCATGTGACCATTTTCAGTGCCTTGGAAAGCCTAGGCAACATGATGAAATGCCTTTGAGGCCTATTACTAGTGCAGAACCTTTTGAGAAATGGGAAATTGACTTTGTGGGCCCTATTTCCCCAGCCATGCATAGGACAAGATCACGCTACATTATAACTTGTATATATTATCTTACAAGGTGGGCGAAAGCGCACCTACAAATAATTCCACAACAAATATAGTAGCAAGGTTTATGTGGGAAAATATTATTAGCAGGTATGGATGCCCTTTAAGTTTAACAAGTGATAGGGGTACTCATTTCCTTAATGAGACTATCTAGATATTGTTGGATGAATTCATGGTTGCACACCATTGGAAAACCCCTTATCACCCTCAGGCAAATGGAACTGATGAGGCCTTCAACAAGATATTGAGCCATACCTTGACAAAAATTTGTGATGTTGGAAGGCAAGATTCGGATGACAAGGTTTTTGCGATACTATGGGCATACATAAAAACCTATAAGAGGTTGAATAAAACAACACCATTTCGATTCTTGTTTGGCACATAACTGGTTCTCCCCTTGGAATTCATGTTACCCTCTTTGTGTATTGTGTGCGTAGGAGGTCTAGCTGATGAGAAAACTTTGGAAGAATGTATTCAAAAATTTGATGCAATGGCTTTGATGAAAGGTGCGCCATAACAAGATGGAGTCAGAAGAAAGAAAAAGCCAGGCAAAAGGAATGACATGACAAACACATCAAGGATAAAAATCTTGAGGTTGTGAAAATGGTATTTCTGTATGATTCAAATTTTTTACGCCATCCTAGAAAGCTTAAAGTGCATTAGTTGGGACCGTATGTTATCACTCATATAATTGATTCAGCGCTTTCTAGTTAGAGGCACTTTGGATGGAACACGGTTTCCTGGTTACTTCAACGGGAGTAGGCTGAAGCCCTACTATAAATAAGTCTTCTTGGTGTTTGTAATAAGGTAGTATTGCCATTTAGACTAGGTTCCCTTTAATGCATTTCCTTTATATGTGTTTCCTTCATCATTGCTTTATGCTTTGTCAATTTAGTTTAGTGTTTTGTGTAATAAGTGCGCTTGCACACTAGAAGTTGATTACTATCTTAAGTGTTTTCATGCATAGAGGACTACGCATACCCTTAGTGTGGGGTGGTTTATATACATGATTCATTGCCAAGTTGAATATGGTTTATTTTCATCTGAAGATGGGTATGCATAAGGAAAATTTTGTACAAGTGCTTTTTGGAAGGGTGCTGATAGGAAAAATTGCTCCTAATGAAGACCACAGATGGAAAAATGGACGTATAATGTAATGTGAGGTAGGCTGCAGAGTGGAAATTACTTAGAAGAAGGCATAGTGACGAAGTACTTTAGTGCAGAGGAGCACACAAGAGGAGGTATGTGGCCAAGAAGTAGAAAGGCATGCCGAAAGTTACTATGACTTGTGTCATGAAGATGTACAACGCGAAAAAGTTGGCAAATGATAAATTAATGTTGGGATCGGTGGTAGGTGGAGGAGTAATAAATGTGGTAACTTTTTCAAAATCTATATAAGGATGCAATGCGGGTTCATTTTTACCTTTGTTATTACAAATTTTTGAGTGAGCTATTTGTGAACGAGCTAGTGAGATGTTGTTGAAGTGTGGAGAGCTAAGAAACTAGGTGTTGTGATCATATTTATGCACGGGATTGACTTGCGCTCCCATTAGAGAAGGGTTTGAGCAAAGCAAAGGTGTGTGGGGAGGAGAAATCAAGCACTAGGATTTGAATTGAAGCTAAGTCACACTTTTTTTCTTGCTAGGGCATGTGAATTAGAGTTGCAAAGCTTGAAAAGGTACAAAGAACACATCTTTCTAGATATTATGGCACCCAAACAAGCACCAGGAACATGTACAAGGGGAAAGAAATAAAAGGATGTTGAGATTGAGATCGAGGATGCCCCCAAAAGTAGGTTTTCTAAAATGTAGTACCCAGAGGAAGTAATCATGGGTCATGATTGGGATTCTCATGTCCACCGAAGAAAAGTAAGTGATTACAACCATAGGACAATTGATAACAAAGAGGAGTTGGATGTGTTGCTGAATAGAAATTCAAACAAATGAACAATATATAACATGCATGTCTACGATGATGCTGGGGAAAAGATCTTAAGAAAGGTAGGGATTTTACAATTGTATGAGCTACCATATTTTGGAAAACCTGAAAAGCTTTACCAGTGGCTCATGAGCAGAGTCTATGAGGAATTTTTCTATTTTTCTAGGCAACGAATGAGGATCATAGTGCCCTTGATTGGAACTTTGACAGGTTTGAAAATCACATTTACAGAGGTGAGTAATGACTTAACATATAAGGTAGCAAAGTTATAGCCACCAGAAAGGAGTTGGGTTATGCAAAAGGTCCATGTGGCATGGATATTTACAAGCTAAGGAAGTATCCAGTTATACAGGAAGCTGCACACTTGTTGACAAAATTGAATGACTAGGAGAGATGGTCACAAGTGAACACTATGTGGCTACATATTGTGAAGAAAATGTCAAAAGGGGAGACCTAAAACTTGGCAGGATACATTGCTTTGAAACAATCATTGAGGAGAAAAGGTGAGAAGATAATATTTGGCACTATTTTTCTCACTTGTATTTGTAGAGATTGGAGTGCCTGATGGGCCAAAGAATAAAGTCTAGGAGTACCCTGCGGAGAAGAAATCTCTCACAGAGAGATTTGAAAAGTATCTATGTGAAGGATCCATGAGTGGCCCATTCAAACAAAGGGAAGAGATGTGGTACGCACAACTTCACATGGCATTTAAAGAAGAGTGGAGAATACCTAAGGAGTTTCCCAAGGCGGTAGGAAAGTTGACACAGTTTGCAGTGTACCAACATTTTTGCATCACACATTTCACGATGAAGGACAAAACATGGATTCCATGGTGCAAAATTCCATATGCCTTTACAACCTGGTTCTTTCAGACATCGGTTCATATATTTACAAACATGCACTGACTGATATATAATGCAGATAAGGTAGACTATGACTACCACACTCTGCGGAAGACTTACGCTTATCCAGGTAAGTTTGCATACATTGAAAGATTAATATCTGATGACATAACTATGAATCCTATAATTTTTGTGATAGGAAACAGTGGGGTAACCTTGATATACCTTCAACTTAAGCCCAGCTGAGAATGAAAAGTATGTAGAAAATGAATTCAAACTGCCAGGCCCACCTAAGGGGAAGCACACAGTTGGCACTCTAGCAAATGAACAACCTATTTTACCCATTCAAGAAGAGGAAGAAGAAGAAGAGTTACATGAATACAGTGGGGGGTTAGAGCATAGGGGTGCATGAATACCAACTGATAAAAAGGAAAGCGAGCGCATGACTACTCCTCCACTACAACAAGATGAAGAGGAAGTATTGGAGATTGATGCGTTGGGAGTTGATACAGAGCAAGTTACCGAGGAGAAACAATTCAAGAGGGTGTTTAGGAGAACTAGGACTCAGGGCACAGGGCTCATCACAACCTTTGAGAAGGTCACCTAGGCTTTCACCATAGAAAGAAGCACTTGAGAAGAAGAAGAGGTAAAAATTGAAGCTTCAGGATGGTGAGGAGGATGAGTCTGGAGAAAGCGCGCCTAGTACTCCACTACAACTAGAGGATGTAGAGGAGTTGTTATCTCTCGAAAGTGCACCCTAGTAGAGAGATGGTTGTAGGTGTTCTAAGCTTACAAATGGATCTCTCTCTTTTGTAGATACAATGGAAACACCTCAAGTCTATGGGTATACCTATTTTGAGGTGAGTCTCCGGTATCAAGGCCGGTTCCTTCTTGATGTATCCTAAACTAATTTTCTGGGGTTTGAGGGTAAAAGATGACTATAAATGGATTCAAAACTGGGGTGATACACCAAACTTGTTTGAGGTATTTGACTGAGTACATGCACAATTGATATGAAAATGGATTCTAGATGCACAAACCAATAGTTTTCAACAGAATATTAAGGCAAACACTTGATGCATTGAGGGAAAGTTTCACAACAATATTGTTAAGCTACACATGCACACTAATATTCATGCAGAAATTACTAAATTTTGTAACAAGGTAGGATGATTAATCAAGGAATTTGACATTCAAAAGAATTAATAAGACATACACAAGACTGCAAATAATTGGAAAGGAAAAATATACTTCTCATTCAAGGGGAAAACTAGAAAAACTACTTGGCAAAGACTCCTGTGTCCAAAAAGTCCTCTCCTTTTTTTTTTTTTTTGCAATTCACACAATATATAGAAATAATTATTCATCCCACCCTTCCTAAAAATAGACTAAAAATTATACTCGCCCATGCATCCTATTTTTACCCTTAATAAATAAAGGAATAAAAATAAGCATGCTAATACAATGAGGCATTAATAGCCTTTGGTTACAAAAATACCACTTGGTCAAACTATAATTTGACTATTCTATTTTTAATAAATATGGGTGAATAATTCTTCTAAT
Organism: Taxus wallichiana var. yunnanensis; assembly: GCA_018340775.1. Classification (NCBI taxonomy): domain Eukaryota; kingdom Viridiplantae; phylum Streptophyta; class Pinopsida; order Cupressales; family Taxaceae; genus Taxus; species Taxus wallichiana. The sequence goes on from CM031237.1 coordinate 763,605,113, forward strand.
AATACACCTTGTTTGACGAGCAAGACTTCTCCAATGTATTCAATCTTTGTCCTTTGCTCTTGGTGTGACATCTGCAGCTCGATCCACTTGCCTCCTTGGATGCACATGCAAAATAATATGTCCCTGTAAATATAATACTTTTGTTTTATTCTCAATTCCCATGTAGGGACCATTGTGAGCACCTGTGCAATAATATTCAACTCTTATTTGTGGAAAATAAGGTAATAAGTCCTCCAAAAGGGCTCTTGCATTCTGATGTTGACCTATGTTTTATCTTCTTGTGATGACATGGAATATTATTATGATTTGAAATAAAGAAGGGGTCACCTTTTGAAACACTGCCACACTATATTCTCAGCCACCTTTTGATTTCCATACTATATCACCGACCCCTTTCAATAATTCTTCACTATATAAAAAAATTGCCCCTTTATCTTGATTTGGCATAGACATAAGTTATAATGTTGTCGATTTTGGTTTTTGTGGTATTAAGGTTTTAGACCTTAGAAGGTCGAAAGCAATGATTTTTAACTAATGATGTGGGATGGCCCCTTTCCACGATGGCCCGACCCTTAAAAGTTTGTCGTTGGCAATGATTTCAAGGTTTTAACTGCTGTGAGATTAGGGTTTTACCAAGCTCTGTTTGACCACTATTTTTTTTATCGTCGATTCTTGTACTTGTTCCATTTCGAATGTTGATCTTTCTGACCCTCGGTTAGGGTTTTGGTTTGGCATTTAATGTGGTCAGTGACAATGCAACCATGGTGGTTTGCATAGGATTTGGTGATTATCCTATGGTCGTTTGATCTCATGTTGATTGATTCTCATCCATCGATTTTAAACTCAGGTTGAGTCAGAGTTGATGATGTCTAGTTCGATGAGTGAATATAGATTGACCATGATCAATCGATTCATTTGCATTTTTCATTATCTGGGAAAATCCCTGATAAAAATTTTACTCGCCACCATTGTTGAAGCTTTTGAGCTTGATTTGGTTCCTTTTACGGGTTATGTATTGAACTTTACTACATAAATCTTTGATGTGTGACTACCATTCTTGATCTTCTCGAGCTTCTTTCTCGTGAGGCTTTAATCTACGAATCGTGGAGAGTGAAAATGGGGCTCCTTGTATCTCTGAAACTTTGTTCATACCTTCTTTGCTTGTGATCATGCTATGAGAAATTTTCTAGTTTCTGTGTTTTCATCTAGCAATGTGAAGTTTCTTGTAGCTATAAATACATATAATGTGTGGCTTTTGCTTTGTTTAAGCTTTGTGTGGTTATTGGGTATTTCAAGCTCTCGGATCTAAGAATGCATATTCATCTTGATTCACTGCCATCTATGGGAGAAGGCAAGCTCTATTTTTATGCTTGTTTGATCATGATATTGTACTCTCAAAAATGACACCATCTGGTTTACTCTGAATTGGGTGTAAATATCTGTTGATACTTCAAACTTGCTTATATTCTAGTTGAATGCTTCATTTTTTTGTATTTCATATGAGCTTCCTCTTTATAAATGGGTTCATCATGATTATGTTTGTGTGAGAATGGGAAGTTCTGTATTGTGATTTCATGACTTCTCTACTTTAGATCTATCCTCGTGACCCTTTCGAAACACTATTTTTTTGGTTTTTCTTACTTCAAGGTAGATGGGGTTGTATATCCGAAAACTCATAAGTATTCTTTATCCTATGAAGCAACTATTTGATCTTCTATGTTTTAGACCGTGATTCTGAGAAAACTAGTAAGCTCGGCTTCATCATTTTGAGTTGGGGTTTTGATTTCTGCTTCAAGCCATATGTTTAGGCATTTTTGAGCTGATTATTGTTGTCTTCTCGTCATGGAAACTCTACCTGAGTGCTTTTACTTTTGTTCCATTAGAAGCTTTGAGCTCAAGATCTTGCTTATTTTACAATGACTTATGAAACTCTCTACTTCTACTCTGTTTATTAATGAGTTCCATCAAACTTGTTGTCAGGAGTGTTAACTCATTTATACTATGCGTATGTTAACCTAGCTCTGAAAGTTAACCTGTATATCATGTCGTGATCTGGAAAACTGTATTTCCTCTTCAAAATTAAGACTCTGAAGTAATTTTCTTTTCAAAATTCTCTTGTTGTATTAAGACCTGGATATGTTTGTATTATCGGAGCTGGAACTCTATTTCCTATATAGTGGTTGAATCTTTACCAATTTTTTGTTTCTATTTTGGGAATGGTGTTTAGAAACTTGAATCCCATATAATTTTACATTTGCTGCTATGTGTTTGATTGTACCCTTCTCAATCTTGACATCATTATTTCATCCTTTTAATAACTTGGTGTATTAAACTTTATGTCCTTCAAAATTGTTTCTAGCTTTATTTTCACAAAAACTTAACCAATCAGTTGATACACTTCCTAACTCCATATGGTTGTAAGTTTCTCTTTCGAGCTACGTACATTTGATGAAAAATTTGCTCTGGATGTACTAATTTCTTTATTTGGGCTATGAACAAACCATTCGATGAGATGATTCTCAAAAATATGCAATTACAGTTGTATCTGATTTTTTTAAATTTCTGAGTGTAAATTGATTCTCAAAACTGTATTTGTGGTTTGTATGATCAAAAGAAAGATGGAGGCTCTTTGTTGAATGTTGCTTCATTAGCTCAAGAATTCCTGGATATAAGTACTATTTATTCTCACATGGTGATTGTAGTGAGCTTTATAATTTGTTTTTAGCCTCTGAAACTCTAATACTACCATTGTTTTAATTCGTATATATTCCTTTAGTTGTTTATTCTCTTTTGTAACTTCTATCTTTGTATTTTCTAGCACTTACTCATCTTCTTATAGCTCTCAATACCCAAACATATATTGATTCCCCTAAAATTATCCTGATGAGTGTAGATGTTGGATCTTTGCAATACATTATTTGCCATGTTGAAAATGAATTATATGAACTTCATACTTAAAACTTGTGTTCAGATTCTTTGAACAACTACTTTGAAAATTCATAATTTTTGGATACATGTGTGACTGTTAAAACTCAAGTTGTTGATCATGTTTTATAACATTTTCCCTCTAAAATGTGATAATATTGAACTCTGAGTTTGATCATTTTCCTCGTAACTTGATGAAGAGTTGTACTTACTGAAATAATTAATGATATACTCTTCTTTCTATGAATGAAACCCACTACTTTCTAAAATTGGATTTTGAGAAATAATGTGCCTTTTATTGCAAATAGTTCCATTCTGGACTCGGATCCCTTGCCATCTTGAGCTCATATTTGTGCCTTTTCTATTTAATTGCATTGTCTATACTCCATATTGAATCTTTCTTGATGAAATTTGGAAAATACTACTTGGAAATGTGAATTTGGTATTTGATTAAGCTATAACACTTCTTTTCTTTAAGTTGGTCACTGTATCCTTCATCTATTAAATTATGGCTTGTTGTTGAAAGTTGAATTCTGGTAACTATTATCTTTGACCATACCATGCATTAATTGCTTTTTGTATTACTATTTGATTTATCTACAACTTTTAAGCATGTATTAGTTTGAAATAACATGATGGAAAGATGTAAAATGTCCATTTTACATGGCGAAGCCTTGTCAAAATTTTCTTAGATTTCCTTTTTCATTATGTTTCAACTGTAATCTTGTCTCATTTCATTTAACTTTGGCCTTATTTGAACTGTAATGAATGTACTTTCCTGATTCAAGTTACAGAATGTATCACTTCCTTCTTCTTACTTGTATCTACACATTTAGATAAACTGGTTAGAAAACATTAGGATTTTTGGCCTCTCTTTTATTCCATAGTTTTCCTCTTTCTGAGTGAATAAGTCATGTATGCTGCTACAGAATAGTGATTTTATCAGTTGTTCCTTTGATCCTCATGTAATTTGTACCTCATGTTGTTAGGAGATCCACTTGCATGAATTTGAATAGTATAGGAATATGGATCAACCCTAAGCTAAAAATTGACAATTTTTTTTGATTTTCGTGCATAAGTGCCATTTGCTAAGAAGTGAGGATGAAGATGGAGAAAGATGGAGCTAGAAATGCATCAACTAAAATGAAAGGAACCTAAGACAATGATGGGTTATTCCACGCTCCTTTACTTTATTTTTCATGCATATGTACCTCTTACTTCAATAGTTGTAATTTACTTTGAGTTACATTCCACGGCTTGTGTGGAACATTTCAAATTCCTTATGAATAAAACATTGAATTCTGAAACTGAGTTATGTATTTATTTTTTCATTTCAGCTTTGTATATGGATTGTATGATGAATTAAGCAACTCAATAACATAATTGAATGTATTCAATCATGAAGGAAAGAACTTTTAAAATACCTGTAACTTTTATCAATGAACTCTGACTGTTGCACTCTACAATTATGATTATTGTTCCAAAACTTAACACTTCATCTATTATGCACTTCATGTCTTCATCAAGATAACACAACTGTCCTTTGGGGCTTTGTGTTCTTTTGCTGAAGATAATCATGAAATTACAGACTATGTGATCTGTTACATTTTGTAATAGCACACATAGCTGCAAATTTCATGTAATCATTAATTAATCCAACAAGAACAATATTGAACTAAAATAATCTACCCTAGCTTAGGTTCACTTCACCAATGCCATCCATTATAACAAAGTTTTGAGTTGACCATTTTTGTAGAGTGCAAAATTGTTAACAAGAGCCTCGTGATAAGGAGGTGAAGAATAATGAAAAGGAGCCAAGAATACTTTGGCGGAAGTTGAAAAAGGTGAAGGCCCGATTCTGGATTCAGGCACCCGAGTTCCTAAGGGAAAGAGAACGAGAAAGGAGAAGGAGAGTGAGGATTACATGACTCCTATGTTAGGATACGTAAGTGATACAAGTAAAATCATACATTCCCGATTTTAGAGCACAATAGAGTAGAAGGATCTATATGGTTGGGAGTTAATGGATGCAAATATGGCCAACACGTGCACTAGGAAGAAACTATCTTGGTCCATGCAAACTCACATGGACGAGCCAAATTTTGATGTGTGTGAAGATTCCTGTGTGTCACGCCGAATGAAAAAGTCTATGCATCTCCAACACATGAATATTAAGCCCACGACCATGTCAGATGAGTAGGTAAGTAATGCCTTAGTAAAGATATCTGTAGAGGTTATGCATAGGAACATAGATAAAGCGGCAACCAATAGAGCATTATTTGAAGACATCAAGGAGAAGAACGAAGAAATAGAGCATCTGAAATCGGAAAGGAACAAGAAGCAACAAAGAATGAATCATTACTCAGTATGGCTAAAGAAATTGGAGATGAAATTCTGAAGGTAAGACCTCATCTAGAGTCTCATCTTCCTCAGAGATACCCCTCTGTAATGCACTATCTGCACACACTGGTAAAATTGGTCATCAATGAAGGGCCCATGCGTGTGCCCACACCAAAGGATCCTGAAGAAGAAGCAACTAGAGCCAAGGCCACTATTGCCAGAAAAAATTGCAAGTTATGAATCTTTCTTTGCAGACCTTGAAGGATGAGCTTAAGAAGGGGAATCAAGCTCTGAACATGTGCGTAGCTCTAGACGTAATAATTAGGACGAGGACCCTTGAAGAAGATAATGCAGTCCTAAAGGCTATGAAGGATGAGACACTTGGGTGTGCAGATAGACTTGCTCTAGTGAAAGAAAAGTGTGAAGCCCTCATAGCAGCCCAAGATCCACACAGGGACAAAATAGATGAAATTGGGAAGCTTATAGCGCAGAAAAATGGACTCCATGGAGGAATAATGTCAAGCATGGCTAACATTATCAGGGTTCTACAAAATGAGAAAGAAAATATGACTCAAGATGAACTGGACACCATTATGATAGACATCCCGGAAAAAATAGGTGAGGCATTGAGTGATTAGCAGACATTGGAGGTAGAAATTAAGAATGAATATCCAGAGTTGATACTGCCAGTAGAGGAGGAAAGCGTCGAGTGATGAATCATTATTTTTGTTGAACAAGTCTTTATTCTTTCATTCATTCTTATTTTCTTTGAAGATATAAGTGGGATTTCCCATTGCGAGGATGACAATGCAATTAGTGTGGGGTAATGTTGAGCACAAGGAATATAGCTCAAGTAGAAGAGCACATAAGGATTGGGTGCATGAAATTAGACATGTGGGAAGGTGCAAATTTAGGAAGGAAATGAGCGCGCTGTAGAGCAATTTGAATTCAAGACTTAGCCACTTTTGAGGGTCAAGGATATTTTGGAGATGGAGTGTTGAGCACACGATAAACATGAAGACTTGTAGCTCACGTAAGGCTATTTTGGGATATGCAACAGTTTGAATGCCATGTAGGGTCTTGATCTAATAATAGGATTTCTACTTAGAGTTAACTATAGGAAATCTATTATTAGAGAACTTGCATGCGTTTTATTCCCTTGTAAAGGCGCATGGCTATTGTTAGCATGTAGCCTATTTTTGGAAAGTGTATGGGTGGTGAAGGGCAAGTCTCCACCCCTGTGTGTGTGTGTGTGTGTGTGTGTGTGTGTATTGATTTACATGGCTTAGAGGACCAATTATTTACATTCTTCATCTAGTTATTTTCTCGATATTCCAAGCGCAACACATAATATAAGAGCAACCTAGGTCACAATTCCGCACACACACACACACACACACACACACACACACACACACACACACACACACACACACACACACACACAAACTACATTGGTCCGAGATGTAGTGAAGTGCTCAATAAGTAATTCCATCATTGTGGCAACCGAGGACAATTCGACTCCTCATTTTGTATCTTTCATTTTTAGGATTTAATGTCTTTTTGAGGGTTTTACAAGTCTATTCTTCATTGTGCAAGTTTATAGAAACCTTGAAAATCATTGTGCAAATCCATAGTGACAAAAGGTGAGTTTCAAAAACATCTTGTGACCCTAAGAATTCAGGTTTTTCGAGTATTTTCATAGACCCGGATGCCTGAAAAGGCCTAGGGCACCCATGGGTGCCCCTATCCCTCTCCAAGTGCCCGAATCAAGTAAAATCCTCCATATTTGTAATTTTATGGGCTCTAGTAAGATGCTCAATGCTTTCACATTTCTCTTTTTCCAGCTCTGTACTTCCTAGATATCAAGAATCAACTAAGGCCTCTTATCATTCTTTGCACATTAGGGTTTCATTATTTATTACTTTAGTTTCTTGAGTATTCATTTTTGTACTTAGTTATTATTCTTTTACTATTGTTATAACATTAAGATTAGGTAGATAAATTACATTTTAGATTAATCAATACTAAGTGAATAACTTTGTGTCTACAACTACTAGGCTTGATGGCACCATAAATAAGGGTGTTGTGTTGAGCTCGAATAGACTCCACACTTTTGAAATCCAACATCCTCCATATAATTTAGTATTTTTAATGCGTTTATAATGAAGTGTATCTTTTGACAATGTAATGCTTTTTAAAATTTGATGAGTGGACCAAAAATTATGTAAAAACAACACATATGTGTTTGGCGAGAAATGAAGACACTAATCAAAGTATGTAAGGATAAAAGCCTTAAATTATTTATATTTCAAAAATAAATATGTCGTTATAAATATAAAATGAAATTTGACGTCGTAGTGGTGTTTTTTTGGAATATTTTCTTAAAACATATGAGCCAACAAAGAGAAGATTCTAGAGTTTTACATTTCGTGTTTTTCTTCGCAAAAAAATTTGTTGTGCGTGGAATGGATAGTCCAACCCTTGGGCTTAGATATCCAAGTCAAAGAGTGGGTAAATTTTGAGCCAAAGAAAACATAATATGCTTGTGTTATAATGAGTTCATTTTATATTGTCTATGAAAAACTAGTTTTACACAATAAAAAAACACTCGCATTAGAACACTACCAAGTTATAATGCGCTTACATTATAATGTTATCAATACATAACACAAGTGTGTTATGTTTAATATTCATCTAAAATACTTTTATGGCCATTTATCGGCCTCCCATTTCCATGCATTTACTCATAAGCATCCATGCAATTATTAGGATTAAGAGAAAGGAATCACAAGATATATTCCAAACTATAATCCTTAAGAAAAATAGAGTTTATACATGACACTAGAGGATTATTTAATCATGAATATACAATCAATAATGGTTACATATATAATACCCCTTGATTTAGGGTATGTTCCAAAATCATCCAATAACAATGATATTTATGCCTAGTAATGATTACATTTTTATCAATGGCGGATCCCTACTTATATGTAAACCATAACACTCATTAGTTTTAACATTTTAACTCATCAAAATATAGTTCATAATGCCATAGTAATAGTTAAGAAAAAGAGAGGATACGATATGGCAGCATTCGGATATTCAAAAAGTAAGGAGTAGACAGATTTATAAGTATATAATCACCTATATGTAAATAAATAGAGGTCACGTGGAGATGTTTCACCAAGAAACTATAAGACCTATCTTGAATTCATTAGTTATGGAGCTCCAAACTTCTACCACTAGTGATCCAAAACTCATATCCAAATCACAAGAAGAAAATACACCAAAATTTTCCACTCTATCTTGGGTTAGAAATAAACATATTGTTTATATAACATCCATGATATGTCTACTACAAAGGAATATTCAAATAATAATAGGTTTCATAAATCCATATTGTGTTGCATGATTCTATAAAACTCACATATTCCCTTTAGTTCCATTTCTTCATTGCTACATGACATGATTAGAAGCATAACAATGAGTGCTTTCTCAATATAGGTTGAAAGGAGCCTTAGAAATCCATGTTAGTTTGTTTCCTCTAGAGTTATGGCTTTTGAATTAGTATTCCCAAGTCAAGCAACCTTTTATCTTATTTAAAATTTAGGGTTTGAAATAAAAATTCCATACATGCAAGATGAAAGTGTATAAGGCTTTCAAAATAGGCCAAACAACCACTAAATTAGTTTGTATATGATGATAAAATAACTTTACCATGTAACTTGGTAGTAATAGCTATAACGAAAAGAGGTGCTTTTCCTTGCAAGTCAACAAATCCCACTAAGTGGTGATCATTGTTTATCGACGTGCTTTATATATTGCGAGTGATAGAAACTAAATCCATGCTCTAAGTAGAAATTCTTTCTAAATTTATTCAATAATAATTGAACAAATCTTAAATTGAAAGAATTCCATATAATTGATCAATAATATTCCAAGTGTTTCCTCTTCACAAAAAATTGTTATTTAAATGGTATTAAACAATAACAATAATATTACTCTTTTATTTTTTCTATTTTTCAATGTTTGTTTTCCTCTTTAGATCTTTGGTGAAACAATCATGAATCTTTCTTAAAATATATAAAATGTTTTCTAGTTTTGTTAACTAGTTCAGTTCTTACAATGAATGAGTATAAACAAGATTATTTAGAGTCGTAGAAGTAATTCTAAAATGTATTGAAGAGGCCCATCTAACTTGGGTGGTAAGCATGTATTTAAATATAATCTTAAACTTTGTTATAAATATTGTGAAATTATAGAAGGGGAGATGGGAAGGTTGAGCAAGCAAACATACTGCGTCCTAAAACCAATAGACCATTATCTTAGTAAGAGGGTCACTTCTATGTGAAGTCACCCCTATTGATATAAGAATGACAATCAGGGCCGACTTAAAGGTCGGGAGCACCCTAGGCAATAGTTTGAGTGAACGCCCTCCTCACAAATTTAGTTAATATTTTTTTATATAAATTAAATACATAAAATATGTCTATATTATTTTATTTTTAAATTTACATCATGGTCATAATGAAATAATAATAAAAATATATTAATTAAGTATCACATGAGGATGAAAAATATTTCAAGGATGGAAAACATTAATCGTAGTAGATGCACAGAATGCAAAAAATTCAATATTTTATACAAGGCTTCTTACAATTTTGATTTAGCCATATCAAGTAGGTGACATGAACTATACCCTGAAATAAAGCACCATTTATTTGTAAAGAAACAAAAACGTTTATGTAGCTCCCATGGTTTTGTGAAGAGCCGTATTTGGACCAGTCCTATGAGTTCCTCCATAACAAAATAATATAATTTTTCCCCAAAAAATTAAGAATAGAAACTAAAATACTTTTTTCCTTCAACTATACTCACCTCTACTAGATACATCAATGACATCATAAAAAATACATTAACCTTTTTCTAGAATAAACTACACACCTACATGATCTGGAGCTACATCAGAGAATCGGCAACAATACCAATAAAATCGTATGTGCTTATAAATATGTGATATTTTCTTTTACTTGCAAAAATATTACAAAACCTTTTTATGTGTATGCGTGAAATTTATGTTACTATACAATAATATCTATAAATGGGTTTATCAATATTAAATATTCAGATAAATTATTTTAAAGTTAAGTTCTAAAATTAACATACAAAAAGTAAAATTTTAGATTCAGGCGCCTCCTGATTACTGGCGCCCTAGGCAACTGCCTACTTTGCCTAAGGCTTAATCCCCCTCGATGACAATATATTGATATTTATATATGATATTGTGGAATATGTTCTTGTAATGTAAGATAGATAGCATGGACAACTAAGTTGATCGGGATGAACTGTAATATCAATAATTTATAAATAATTATTTTTTAAAATTTAAAATTGTTTATTAATTATTTTGAGTAAAATATGGACCCTTTCTTCCCTTCTCAAAACACTTCTTGTGTAGGATAAAATTGATTATGTGGCGAACATCTTTAAATAAATAAATTTAAGAGTAGCAGTTAAAATATAAAATTATATAAAACCGTAAAACTGCAAGGCGCTGACAAAATTGGTGCCCTTCCATACCGATACGACCAGTAGATTATTGAATATGAGAGTGACTCGCTGTGACCCGCTTGCGGGAAGTGTGCATGTTAATTATATATATAAAAAAGTAGTGAACGACCGAGGCATTGCCAGTGTGTATCAATAATTCAAGAGGTGACCCAATCCCAAACAGACGGAGACTAATTGCAAGCGTCGTTTGCATGTGAGGACGCGGCGTCATTCCAAGCTTGGCTCTCACACGGAAGAGACGTTACTAATTAGGGGTCACGGAGAGGCATTCATCTGTACAACGTCAACTCACAATTAGGTCACTCAAATCTAATTCGGTGAGCATTGTCCTATTAAAACCAAGGGTATTGTGGCGGAAGAAGCATTGTCCATTTTCCAGAGCATATTACTTCATTCGTTATTTCTTTCATATCGTGGTCTGTACAAGTTAATAAAAATGGCAGAGAATGGGAGGGCGAATGTGGGGCGTATGGATATAGAGTCGAGAGGGGGAGGAGAAAAGTTTAACTTTAAGCTGGCGGTGGATTCGGAGCACAAGGCGACAGAGTTAAAGCTGCTGTCGTTCGGCAATCCACACATGAGAACGTTTCACCTCTCGTGGATGTCTTTCTGCACGTGTTTCGTCTCCACCTTCGCAGCGGCGCCGCTTCTGCCGGTTATCAGAGACAATCTCGACCTCACCAAGGGAGATATCGGAAACGCAGGGATCGCCTCCGTGTCGGGTTCCATTTTTTCCAGATTGGCCATGGGAGCTATATGCGATCTGTTGGGCCCTCGCTACGGATGCGCCTTCCTAATAATGCTGGCGGCGCCCACGGTGTTTGGAATGTCGCTCATATCCTCCGCCGCAGGGTTCATAGTGGTGCGCTTCCTCATCGGATTCTCACTCGCCACCTTCGTGTCATGCCAGTACTGGATGAGCTCCATGTTCAGCACTAACATCGTCGGCCTCGCTAACGGCACCGCCGCCGGGTGGGGGCAACATGGGAGGCGGCGCCACTCAGCTGCTTATGCCTCTCGTTTACGATTTAATTCGCACTAAATTCCACTCCACTCCCTTCATTGCGTGGCGCATCGCCTTCTTCGTTCCGGGCTCTTCCAACTCTTGATGGGTATCCTCGTCCTCACACTCGGCCAAGATCTTCCCGACGGTAACTTCCAGGCGCTGCAAAACAGCGGGGACAAAGTCAAGGATCAATTCTCCAAAGTAATTTCTATATTGCTTAATTAATCCTTATTAGCGTACTATAAGTAACTATAGCTTTCTTTCTTAATTAATTCTTACAATGTGTATGAATTGATATTGCAGGTATTCTGGTATGGCGTTAGCAACTACCGAACCTGGATATTTGCACTGCTCTACGGATATTCCATGGGGGTCGAGCTCACGACGGACAATGTCATTGTCGAGTACTTCTTCGACAAATTCAATCTCACACTGCACACTGCAGGGATCATTGCAGCTTCGTTTGGGCTGGCCAATATAGTGGCTCGCCCATTGGGAGGATACCTTTCCGACACGAGTTCTCGCATGTTCGGAATGCGAGGCCGTCTTTGGCTCCTCTGGATTTTGCAGACGGCAGGAGGAGTGTTCTGCATTTGGCTAGGCAAAGCAGGATCGCTTCCCCTCTCTATCGTCGCCATGGTCGCCTTCTCCGTCTGCGCGCAGGCTGCCTGCGGGGCAACATTCGGCATCATTCCTTTCGTTTCCCGCAGGTGAATACATAATATTGATGCTCATATAATGATGACTCTAATTAATTAATTAATTAATCAATCACTGGTCATCTCCAAAATCAAAAGTATATATTAATTGCATTTACATGATATTGCAATTTGCAGGTCTCTGGGTGTGCTTTCGGGCATGGCAGGTGCAGGAGGGAATTTCGGGTCGGGGCTAACTCAGCTCCTCTTCTTCACGAGCTCGGCCTACTCCCACGAAACCGGAATCATGCTGATGGGAGTGATGATCGTTGCGTGCACGTTGCCAGTGTCTTTGGTGCACTTCCCGCAGTGGGGAAGCATGTTTTTGCCCGCCTCCAAAGCAGACAGTGCCACGGAGGAGGAGTATTACGGCTCCGAATGGTCTGAAGAAGAGAAACAAAAGGGTCTCCACCAAGGGAGCCTCCGATTTGCTCACAACAGTCGTTCTGAAAGAGGAGGACACGACAAAACATCCCACACCATCGCATCTGCGCCCTCTCCACCCTCCGCTTCCCGTCTAATACCCACGCTTGAATTTGATGTCCCTCTTTTCTTAGTTGTATTCTTACTCTACTATGTCATTCATGTTCGCGTGCAGTGACGTGTAATACAGATACTTTTTTATATAAAATATAAAATACAAATATTGATCTACGACTTTTTCACTTTTCAAATGCGTTTCTACATTTAAATTTAACTCACGTTACAATGGAAACTTCGATATGACGAAGTGTAATGCATTAAACAATTGTGATGGAGGAGAGCATACGAAATAGAGATGTGTTGAAGTTTGTGTGAGGCAGACAAAATTGAAACACAATATGTTATTGAGAAACTATATTGTTGGTTGTGTATTTAGTGGTTGCCCTTTTTCTTTCCAACTTAATCAAATATATTTTCAAATTAGCATATTTATATTATATAAATATATGTAATATATGCCAAGAGGTATATATTACATATATTTATATAAATATATAGGTGTCTTGTGAACTTCACCTCTCGGCATATTTTACATATCATGTTTTGGTTTATGTTTTTGTATATGTAAAATATGTCGAGAGGTGAAGTTCACAAGGTACCTATATATTTATATAATATATATGTAATATATATCTCTCTGTGGTAGCACACAGACACACACACACATGCTAGTAAGAGAACCACTTTGGAGATGCATTATGCGAAAAATAATACCAAAAATAAAGTACGGAAAATAAGGGGGAATTTTGTTCGTGCATGAATAAAATAAAATATCTTACAAGGAACATCATAAATGTATTTAAATAAGGAACCATATTTGTCTTTGGAGAATGAGTATGAGCAAAAAAATCAAGGTCTATAATGCACGAAGTTCTTATGGATTTTATTAGTAACCGTATTATCAAGTTAAAAAATACAATTTTTTTCATACGAATTGAAATGCGTAATGTACATCACATGTAATGACAAATTCATAGAATGAAATGTGTGTTACACATGGTACATTATTTATATTCCAAGGACATAAGTCTTTTTCCTCAGCTCTGCTTTTCAAAGTAGTTTTCCGTTCTTCATTTTTGCATAGCGCTCATATGAAAATGGCGGAGATATTCTTAGACTCTGTAACGACTTCACTCGAGAGATAGCCACAAATGTTAACCTCAAGATTCTCTTTCTTCAATATCAATCGTAGCCTCGGAAAGAGTCAAACCTTGTGATTTATGTATCATCAATGCCCATGCCAACCATAAGGGTAATTGGTGTGTGCGTCCCCTCTGTATTGGTGTAATTGGGATGGTATGCGGAGTTCTATCTTCAAATGGTATTCCTAAGTAACTATCAAATTCAACCATTACATATGTTGGCGGGTTCGGTGGACCACTACCAGTGCATATACTATGCTTCAATATATTCCAGTTGCTCCATTTACAAACTCCGCTTCTATCCAAAGATTGGATGTTAACATAACCCTTGCTTCAAGAGAAATTAATAATTCTAAATCAAGTTTCTCATTCTGACCTCCCAAAGCAAGTGTTGGCAAGACTTGTTCTAGTTGTAATGCTACGTGCGATAGGGCTTTTCAATGAATGCAATTTTTGTTGTTGTGGTTATTCACGTTAATCTTTGTCACCATCAGGTGAATATTATTATAGAATTATTCGTTGCTATCTTTGTCTAATGCAGAACTTGTTCTACTCATTAACAACATCCAATCATCCAGTGTCGGATTCGCATCTCTGAGATTGGCCAAGTTCTCGAAAACGCTTTTGGTCTTCATCTTCTCCTCCTTTCCTAAATACCTTATCCAATGTAACAACTATTCCGAATGCTTCCCATAACAGCTTTGCACGTCTATTACTATCATATGGCGGTTTATCGGTAACAGGAGGAAGTTGCCCCAAATCTCCTACCAAAATCATAGAAACACCACCAAAACTCATGTCTGCTCTTTTCAGTGGAATGCTTGGATTTTAAGTTGGGAGTCCACATTTTCTTTCTCGACTTAATCAAATATATTATCAAACTAGCATGCTTATATTATATAAATATATGTAATATATGCCAAGAGGTATATATTACATATATTTATATATTATATAAATATATAGTGTTTTGTAACTTCACCTCTCGAGCATATTTTATATATCATCTTTTGGTTTATGTTTTTGTATATGTAAAATATGCCGAGAGGTGAAGTTCACAATATATTTATATAATATATATGTAATATATACCTATATATTACATATATAATATATAGGTATGCTAGTAAAGAACCGATGGAGATGCATTATGCGTAAAATAATACCAAAAATTAAGTATGGAAAATAAGGAGAATTTTGTTCGTGCATGAATAAAATCAAATATCTTACAAGGACATCATAAATGTATTTAAATAAGGAACCATATTTGTCTTTGGAGAATGAGTATGAGCAAAAAAATAAAGGTCTATAATGCATGAAGTTCTTATGGATTTTATTAGTAATCGTATTATCAAGTTAAAAAAATACAATCTTTTTCATACGAATTGAAATGTGTAATGTACATCGCATGTAATTACAAATTCATAGAGTGAAATGTGTGTTATACATGGTACATTATTTATATTCCAAGGACATAAGTCTTTTTCCTCCTTTTCGCTTTCAAAGTAGTTTTCCGTTCTTCATTTTTGCATAGCGCTCATATGAAAATGGCGGAGATATTCTTTGACCTCAACGACTTCACTCGAGAGATAGCCACAAATGTTAACCCCATTGTCTCTCTTTCTTCAATATCAATCGTAGCCTTGGGAAAGATTCAAACCTTGCGATTTATGTATCGTCAATGCCCATGCCACCGTAAGGGTAATTGGTGTGTGCCCCTCTGTATTGGTGTAATTGGGATGGTATGCGAGTTCTATCTTCAAATGGTATTCCGAAGTAACTATCAAATTCAACCATTACATATGTCATGCGGGTTCGGTGGACCACTACTAGGTGCATATACTATGCTTCGAATATATCCCGAGAGCTCCATTTACAAGACCTACTTCTATCCAAAGATTGATGTTAGCATAACCATCTTGCATCATTAGAAATTAATAATTCTAAATCAAGTTCATCATTCGTGACCTCCTGCCAGCCAAAGCTGTGTCAAAGTACTTGTTCTAGTTGTAATGCTACGTGCGATAGGTCTTTTCAATGAATGTAATTTTTGTTGTTGTGGTTATTCACGTTAATCTTTGTCGCCATTAGGTGAATATTATTATAGAATTATTTGTTGCTATCTTTGTCTAATGCAGAACTTTTTCTACTCATTAACAACATCCAATCATCCAGTGTCGGATTCGCATCTCTGAGATTGGCCAGAAGTTCTCGAAAACGTTTTGGTCTTCATCTTCTCCTCCTTGCCTAAATACCTTATCCAATGTAACAACTATTCTGAATGCTTCCCATAACAACTTTGCACGTCTATTACTATCATATGGCGGTTTATCGGTAACAGGAGGAAGTTGCCCCAAATCTCCTACCAAAATCATAGAAACACCACCAAAACTCATGTCTTGCTCTTTCAGGGAATGCTTGACGAAGTCGGAGTCCATGTTTTCTAGCAAACTTTGTCCGACGAAGCTCATTTCATCAATCAATACATATTTTATGTGGCAAATCTCTTGTTGGAATGTTGCAAGTCTCGATCCCTCCAATTCTACAAAATCTGTAATAGGGATTCGAAGTTGTGAATGGATGGTCAAGGTGCCAATATTAAAAGTCAGTTGTAACTCCTATCAGTGCAAGCAATAAAGAGGAGAACGCTTAGGGATGATGCATCAAAAGTGCTCCGATTTAATCACACCAATCAAATAGGATTTTCTTGCTTCCGTTATTCTTTGAACTATCATGAGCAATGGAATGTTATTTCGATGTTGATTATAATGTGTCATTATTATATCAAGTGCTTGTTTTTTTAGCACCCAAGGTGTCGTAATTGAAATTCGGGGCTAATTCATCGTCTATAACTAACCCATTATCTTTCATGCTACTTATGAATTTTATCACTTTACTTGTGTATTATTCACCTCAATATTCATCATTCCATGGTGTTTGTCTGTCAATATCTCTCCTTCCCAACATATCTATTTTCGTTGCTTGCAAAATTTGACCATGATGAAGCCTACACATGATTTCCCATTCATGTTCTATTGTATTCTGTTGAACATGTTGATTAATTTCATCTTCAGAATTGTTGTTATTTTCAACGTCTTCTACTATAGTCCTCCTTTCGACATGCCATGGATTATAATGGAACAAATCCTAGTTTGAACTTATTGAATCAGAATCATGTCCGATATCTCTCTCTATATCTCAAACGGCTTGTAAAGCAACAAATCTGACCAACAAAAATCAACCCATTTATGAGATTCCCACGAAGGGACAGAGGAAAACCTCGGGAACACTCTCACAATAGCTGCCAAACTCCTGACCTCCCACTTGTTATCCCGTTTTCTCCTTGGATTATATGTCCAAGATCTAGTGGCATCAATAAGAGACACACTTTCCATGGAAAAAGGCCTATTCTTGTACCCATCAATGAAACTTTTTGCATGTTCTTCATGGTCATCTCCATCAGGTGTTGTTACTTTTTTGAACACCTCGCACACAACATTCAAATTGACAAATACTCTACTGCTCTCTACCAAAGGGAGCTCCAACAACATGTGACATGTTTCTTGTGCACCAATGTCTCTTTCATAAATTATTTACTTCCCCACACCCGAGAATTTAACAAATTAAATTAGTAAAGTGTTTTGTAACTTCCCCACACAAATTTTACAAATTAAAATTAAATTAGTAAAGTGCTTTTTAAAAATATCACAGACACAAATTTCAAATTTCATGGCATCACATCGAGACTCCTCCACTCAATATATATATAAAATGAGAATGCCTCTCAAGATAATAATGATGATATTGAAGGTTACAATCTCAATTCGAGTAAAGCAATAACAAAGGTGAATTATTCTATCCTCCATGTGCAAAAAAATTATGTTTAGTGGTGTTGATAAGATATGATTTTGTAGTGTAAGAAAATGTCAAATACACTAGCGTGTATGTACTGTATTAAAAAGACAAAATTATTGTACAACATTTATATTTCCTCAATAAGTCATTGGTTTAAATTATGGCTAAACATAAATCCTTCCTAGAGATAAGCCATTACACAATATATTTCTTAAATATTTGTTTTGGCATTGGGAAATTACTCATGACTAATTTCGAATTCAAGTGATCTTACACATTCTCTCACTTTATTAGATTACATTTACATTATTAGATCGACTCAATAAAATTTATATAGGGTTTAATCTCCTAATTCAAAGAGGTTTATATAGTTATTGCTTTATTAACAATTATTTAGTCATTTCAATCATAACAATAATTATTAAATAATTTTTAAATTATAATTTATGTTTTTCTATCTATACATCATGTTGTAACATGATTTATTCATATAAAGAAATGTTATACTATATTTTTTATTATCCTATGTTGAATCAATGTAGTAGTTAAATTAGTGATAACCACAAAATATGGTTGGTAAAGGTGGTTTTACACTAGAGCTTTGTAGACCATAAATTTAGGCTATTCTCCACACTTACAATGCCAAAAAAAGCTCGAATGAAAGAGTTTTCATTATGGATTTAT
This sequence comes from Taxus wallichiana var. yunnanensis, assembly GCA_018340775.1. Lineage (NCBI taxonomy): Eukaryota > Viridiplantae > Streptophyta > Pinopsida > Cupressales > Taxaceae > Taxus > Taxus wallichiana. Next base: position 763,623,823 of record CM031237.1, read on the forward strand.
ATTTGATGCTTCATCCTCAACGTTTTAGGTTATTAACACTCATTAAATTTGAAACAATTAAATCTCCATGTATCTAATATAGAAGGAAAGGTTTCTAATCCCATCGCACTTTTTCCAAGTGAACTTCATCGCTACAAGAAAAGTCGTTATTAAGGTTTGAAGCACATCCCGATGCTTTTATTATTTTAGTGCTTACCCCATGGTTCAAAGCCCAATAAAAGATAATAATAATAAAACTTAAATATAACTAGTTGGTGTATATGTATGGAGAGAAGGATCGACTAATCACATCATAGAGTCTCCTTCACTATCTCGCATAAAATAAAAATCTCATATAGTCAAATTTCAAACTCGCATATGTTAGATAAGAAAACTCTAATTTTAGGGTTCTTTTAATAATTTCATTTGTCAATGACCCTTGGGACAAAACATTGATCACCAATTTTCCCAACTCGATGATCCATTTCTCCAATGTGTGTCATAAACAACCACCAAGGATCCCATTTAGAAATGCATATCAACATAATTATCATTTCAAATATTCATAAAAGAAAAATAATATTTTTGTATGCATTCTTGGGTCCTCGATGCTCTAGCTCATTATTAAAGACCAATTTAATATGAGTAGTAGAATTATTTTGAATGGTTTGAAGATTATAATTCATTTTCTTTATCATCGCTCTTTGTATTAGTTTGAGATATATTATTTTGGTTATGGTGGTGTGGGTCATGAATTTGGGAGGGGAGATGTTATGTCAACATATCCATTACCAAATTCAATTAAAAAGACCAACAAAGATAGAGTTTTAATCTCATGTTTGAGTGGGAGTAGTAAAATAAATGTGACATCGAGAGGCTCAACATAATAATCTTATAATCTATCATCATTCACAAAGTATGAATCAAGCTTCAAAATTATGAATCTATATTCATGTTTTCTCTTTAGAATTTGTAGTATGTGAAATCAAACAGACCTAAACAATATGGTCTTATCATATAGAGAAGATAAAACATGCAATTATGTCAAGATTGTGCTTCATACAACATGGGTTGGAGATTCATATACACAATGAAAGGACTAAATATGAGCTCATTTCCCCTACCTATCACAACCCTGTTTTTTTAAACCATCGGCATCATCAAATTAGATGTGATCAAGCTCAATATAAATTTCAATATTCTATAGTTAGAGTTCAACATAACTATGAGGTAATTATCACTTTAGGATTTTAAATCCAAGACTAAGACTCAAACTCCATAGGAGTGAAAGGTAGATTTATTTTCCGAGTGTCCTCGCTAATATGATGCTATAAAATCATCATGTATTATATTCACGATTTTAGTTTGAATTTGATTAACAACCCCACACAACGGGAGACTCTAAAACTAGCAATTACATCAGAGGGCTGCAATGTATACATTTATAGGTCAGCAGAGCCAAAACCGATACATAGAGTTAGCAAGGGCAAGAAGGCATAGAGATTAACAAACTAATGCTATGTAAATGAATGCAATCATGAAGCATGTGAAAATAAATAAATGAAATTTCCCTAACAAAGGAAATTCATTTTCCCATTTTTTTCGATCTCTTTCCATTAATATGTGACATAATAGAAATGCAGGAACTTAAATGTTAAACTAAACCACCAAAAATAGCATGTTGTCATGTACAAGTAATTTTCCTATAATCCAAATCATAGAATAATAAAATGAAATATTTGATCTTTAGAAGCACAAATGTAATCATACTAAATGATATGTGAAATGAATACAATCATTCCTTTATCATGGCATTAAAGAATGAATTTTAAGGAAAGGAGATATATGCACAATTCCATGTAAGCAATATATAATTACACAATGTAAGTGCCAACTTAACTCTTCAATATTGTAGATGAAGACATGAATGTACAAACTTTTACAAATATGGTGTGAAATGAATGCAATCATTCCGAATTATGGTAGCAAGAATGTATTTCAAGGAAGTGACATATATCAACATTTTCATGCCAAGTTAACAAAACAATGGTCCCAAAGAATGAATGCAATTAATGAGTATGTGAAAAATAAAAAAGGAAATAGGTTTCCTAACGAAGGAAATTCATTTTTACTTTTTTCTCGAGCTATTTCCATTAGTATGTGACAACAAATGGAAAACATGTCCAAGAATGAAAAAATGCAGCACATATTAGATGTTAGAAAAAACCTTTGAAAATAACATGTTTGCATGTACAAGTAATTGTCCTATAATCCAAATCGTAGTAGTGAGAATAAATGAAATATTTCATCTACGCAAAGCACAAGTCAATTTACGTATAAATGAAAACAAGAATGTAAATTTTTATTATAGGTAAAAGAGGGTTAAGGGGACCCTATCCCATATAATAGGTGGAGACAAAAATGTAGCAATGACGAACAAATAAATCTACCTCTACCAGGGTGCAAAGAGAGAACAAAAAACAACACATCTAAAACTAACAAGATAATCAAAAACAATAGCAAAGACAAAAGTCCATATGCAAAGAGCTCATCCCTGAGACCCCTTCCCATGGGATCTTAAGTGCATCTTAAGGGGATTATTGTTTCCTTTCTTTATTTTGTTCACAAATTTCCAATCCTTTTCAATATTTGGATTTTTTTCATTATTATGGATTAGAATCATAATTTCAATATGCTCCTTAGAATTTTGGATCCCTGATGAAGCTAGAGGAAATGATCATGTACTTCCTTTTTCCAAATTCACCATATCCATAGGACTCTCAAGATCTTAGTGCAATATATCTTTTGAATAGGAGGAAGCACCTCCTCATTCTCAAAATCTAAATCAACATCTTTCTTTGATTCAAAATCTAAATCACTATTTGACGGGTCATTTACAACCAGGTGGCTAGGATTTGAATTCTTCCACCAAGAGCTTCTAATTTTAACATGTTTTCTACCCATATGGAAATCTGAAGCTAAATGACCAAGAGAAAACCGATTCTACATCTAAAAGGAAACCCTTCATAGTCCAGATTTTGTGTCCAAATTCTATCCTCAACTTTAAGTTCAATAGTGGCTGGAAAATCTATAGAAGTATCCATATCAACCAATATTCAAGCATATGTAGTGTGCTCATAATATTCAGTCTTTGGATCAATAGCCAAACATTTTCCTAAAGTGTTACCTATAGAGGTTAAGCAACTCCCCATCCAAAATTGGAGGGGCAAATAAGGAAGGCGAATCCAAACCGATTTTACATGGAAAGTATTAGATCACCAAGTTAAACAAAGGGAACCATGGTTTCATAAGTAGCAAATGGGATTGAAACTCCCAAACTCTTCCAAAAATCAAATCTCTATCTAAGGTTTCAGCAAAGACAACTATGAAAAACCCACGTGAAGTAGGGTAAATATCAAGCTTACCTTCCATGATGGGACCCCAATGGCTTGACATCCATTCATGAAGAGTAGAGTAGACCCTGAAAAAAATTGTCAATCTACAAATCAAGCCATTTTTCATAAAGAAAGCTTTCAGATTGCACAACCTCTACTCCAAAACTAACAAAGGGGTAGACTTTGCATAATCCATAAGCTTAGTGCTATATTTCTTGGGTGCCCTAGCTACTTGAAGAAAGATTTTACCTCCCACAAAGCCTCAGGGGACAGGGGTCGATTTTTAGGTTTTTCCCAGTGCTCGAGACACCAAAATAGAGGTAGGAAGTTGTCGAGACCAGCGCAGAAGTTTTATATCATGTGCATTGGTGCCACCAATATAACCCACCCCCGCAGACCTCTCGCCATCCTCAAGACATGCCTCCATCACAAAGAAGGCGTCGACCACCAACCACGCCCTCAATCATAAATCCGCTTCTGCGTCACCCATCTCGCAAGAATGTATTTTAACGTGGAGATATATCCACAATTCCATGTAAGAAATATATAATCACACAATGTAATGCCAACTTAATTTTCCACTATTGTAGATGAAGACGTGAATGCACAAACTAGATTGAAACTTTTATAATATACACCATTAAGGTCTATTATTATTCTTTTTTTTAATTAAAAATTATCTTTTTCAAATCTCTTGTGGAACGACATGTCTTTTGGAGAAATGAGGTATTTATTCTAATTCTCTTTCTCTTTCGATCTCAAGCAAATGCTTCACCCCGATGATGGTTCCAATATTGTAATCGAAACATCGAAACTAATCCTCTCTACGCAGCGGATCTAGAATTTCCATCCTTACATTTTAACCTGTGATATGAAGCTTAAATATTTGAACACCAACCTATTCAAATGGCATAAAATGGTGAATAGAACTTAGTTCATACGACTATAACAAATTATGTACAAGTGAGACAAAGTAACCCTAAAGCTTATTAACTAGTAATTGTACTAAATGTTACAATAGACATATTGATATGGATACTGATGGAAAGGATAAATGAAATAACTAAATAAAAGAAAATATATTTATAATATATGAAATGCAAATGAAATAAAATAAGGGATATGGAGTGGAAGGGTGGAGATTAACAAGTGGGAAACAAATTCGAGTACAACAAAATAAAAAGTTGTGAATCATGAAATGTAATTAAAATAAAATAAGATTATGTCGTTAAAAACTATCGACAACCTCTTTATTCAATGTATTCAATTATATTGATGTCTAAATTAGACAATATCTTTCATATTGTCCACTCATATTCCATTTTTATTTCATTACTCTTGCAAGTTACACTTCTACTACACCATGACAATGATAGAAATATCCACCCTTTATTGCTGCCATGTTAACCAATGTCCATTATGTTTTCTATCACTGCTAACCAAAAGGTATTGTATTTCTTATCATTTTTAAAAAGGTGAATAATTACTAACCAAAAGAAACTCACACCAAAAACCATGGAAAATGTCAATGGGCACCACATAATCACCCCACTATCATTTTGAAATGCACTTACTATGAAGATGTTTTATTTGGTGGAGTTAATTAAGACACGATTATAATTGTAGGTGTACTCAAAATATGTTTTTATCCATAGTATCAATGATTAACAACAAAGAAATTTGTAAAAAGACAAATTCTAATGAAGAAGTTTTTCTCTAAAAAAACGCACGGAATAACAAGCACAATTAAAATTTGGAGCAATAAAAATTATAAGTACAAGTTCATAGTTATATGGAAAACACCATAATTAAACAATAGTGAAAAAATAGATATTATTATTGCAAATAATATTGAAAATGATACAATCCACAAGAAAACCCATAAAATTATATTCTTAATTTTAAAATTCAATTAAACTTATCCATGTGCCATACCATTATTTTCAAATTGTACATACTAACATTACACTACTAGAAAATGAAAATAAATAAGTGACCTTCATTTACTTAATATACTTACACATATCAAGAGAATTTATCATAAAAGACAAAAATTAATTATAAAATTGCAATTAGTTTAAATTCCATATAATTTTTTTCCTATTCATGAGGACATCAATAGAACGTAGAAATGTAGGGCATTATATCCCATTTGAAAAGAGTAATATCAAGTGGAGTGAATTGATTGAATCATAAGGATTCCTTTTGAAGATGTTCCAAAGATAAAATGGTTTACGATCTATATAAAATTAAAAATGAAAAGAGAAAACTTTATTATTTCATAATGTTGGGCTTTTGGTGACCATGCATGTAATAAACTTAATAAATAAGAAAAATATAGTAGAGATCTAAATGGTAACAAGACATGCACAAAATATTGACATAGGATTTAGCTTGGGAATAATCTTTCAAATAAAAAGTAAGTCATAACCTTGATTAAATTGTATTAACTTCAAAAATATCTTTAAACAAATACAACATGAAGTCATCAAGGCTTTGATACAAGACATACACACAATACTCCACCATGTTCAATATGCATCCTTCAAGACTTACATGCATAATTAATCTTATTCAAGGTTGTAGTCTCCCAATCCTAATCCACACTACCTTCTCCCTTACCAAATCTAGACCAATCCTACTATTTGTCAACCTATCAACATGCTCGTATTGAATAAAATATGTGCCATAAAACTTTCATTGTTGAATCGTATAGACTTGTCCAATTTCTTTATCAATTTGGCATACAACAAGTTCTTCTCTAATCTTTTCTTACAGCCTTTAGCTATATAGCCATTGGTTATTTATTTTTTCCTATCCTAGCCTCGATAAATTGTGGCCATTCCAACCATGTTTTACTATTATTTCATTGTCTCTCTAGAAAACCTTTCTAATGAGAGAGCATGCACTTATATAGAAGTGCATCTCCTTAAAATAACTCTTTCTCATCGAGCACTATAAGTGTCCAAAGGACAAAACCTAAAGTTATTTTTGAAAGCTAAGCCCTAGATTTTTCCACTTAGACACATGTTGCAAGCTAGTTAAAGCTCCACTATATTATTCACGAGAATATTTTTCTTTATATACAACAATCCAATATAACCAACCTACCTAAATTTTCAGTCAGATGTGGAAGAGGAAAACACATTCCAACAATCTCCCACTTATTGACCACTTCTATCGTAGAGACTACGAACTCCATCTTCAACAACATTAGATACTAAGTAAACCCTGGACACACTTCCTTTGTCATAAATCTAATACCTTCACCTATGTCTCCACCATATTCAACAAAGTAATGCAATTAATTTTCTATCTTCAAAATTGTATAAAATTCTTATTATTACTTGCTTTTGCACTAACTTATTAAGAATGGGTATACATGTGCAGTATTCTAGTATGACATATCCAAATACCAAATGTGGATATTTACACTTCTCTATGGATATTACATAAGTGTCCGAGCTAACGATCGATAATCTCACCTCTAAATACTTCTTTGAAAAATTCAATATCACATTGCATGTTGTAAGGATTATTGTGACTTTGTTTGGGATGAAAAATATAGTGGTTCGTCCATTGGGAGGATATCTTTCCAACAAGGGTTTTCATGTAACTGGAATGTGAGGCAATCTTTGGGTCCTTTGGATTTTCTAGACATGAGGAGGCGTGTTTTGAATTTATCTTGGTAAAGTAATATCACTTCCCCTCTCTTTTTGTTTTCAAGTGTAGTCATTCTATTGTTGGTCCAAAATCGTCGCTTGGCGTATCTATGGATAGACGAGCCAACAGTGTGCAGGGCATAGCCCCTCTTTGAGTCAAGTGCGAAACTAGTTTATTGCTATTCTACCAAAGCGAATGCATGCAAGTCTCACAATATTCTACCTTCGGGGTTTGGGATCTCATCCCAGTAGGGATGTTTCTAACTGCGAAAAGAAAGGAATGAAAGAGAGGATGAAGAAAGAGTAGGTCCGAAGGGAGAAAAGAAATGAATTCCAAAGCAGAAAGGTCAGAGGGTTTATGTTTTGGGATTGGTAGTAAACAGAGCCAAACCTACTTGCATAAACGAGCAAAGCAATACTGATGAATAAATGACAATAAAACAAGTGGATCCAACGAGTAAAGCTACATGATCTAACGTAAGAGAGATCCAATGCAAATAACACACGTATTCAGCACAAAGTCTAAATATTGTATTAATAATTCTTTCTGTTACAAAAAGCTCAAAGTCTTTTCTCCTCACTTCTATTTTTCATCTGAAAGATATCCACCCATGCCCAATACAACAAGCACTAGGTATTTATAGAAGAAGGAGAGAAAAGAAGGCAAAAAGGAGCCAACCACCTATTTACAAAGATATTTACAAAATATCTACAAGGAGATACAAAATATCTTAAAGTCATGTTGACTTTTGACAACTTGATGGATGACATCATCTCATGGTGCAACATGGATGATGTCATCATTTGTGCCAACATACTTCAGATATTTACAAAAAGAAAGTCGAAGAAGAGAGAGAAGAAGAAGAAGCCACTATTCATCATCGTCATCCTGCACCCGAAAGGGAGTAGCTGCTTTTCTTCCGCTTGATTTTCCATTGAAATGCTTGATGTAAGAAAGAGTTAGCAATTTAAAGGCCTCTGGCGCATGGCACGATATTGCAAATTGTAGAGCTAAATGGGTAAGGCGCACAGGAAAAGGGGGCTCAGAGATAAATCAGCGCTTTCAAAGGGCGCATGGCGCATGGGACACCGTGCATGGTGCATTTTGTGTTGATGTAAGGACAAGTGCGCTTACGCCATTTGGATGTATTTTGTAAAAGGCGCATATATCTTTCATGTTGCATGGAATTTCGGTTTGCATTAAAGGAGAAAACAGTTTCTTTTTAGGTTTGATTCCCCTAAAAAATCACTGAGGGGTTGGCATATGGCTAAGCTCTCTTTCTGCAAGGTTCATTGTGGGATGAAATGGCTTTAAACCAAGGGGTTCCAAGCTATATATATATATATATATAGGAAAGAGCTTCCTCTACCAGCAGATCTGGAAAGAGGAGGAAGAAATGTGGAAGGACAGCAGGGGGGAAAGCAAAATCATGAATTTTATTCTTTTTCCAATTCAATCCTACCCACAAACAGCCAAAAACCACAAACATGAAGCAGAAAGGAAAGAGGACCTCTTACCCGGCTTTTATAATGAAGAAATGCACGAAAGGGGTCCACAAAGCGATTCGGCGATTGGGGCTGGTGCGGCGACAAGCTCGTAGAGAAAATCACATGTCTTGCATTGGACAATGACAATGACAGCGACGCGCTTTATATTTATAGGCGAGGCAGCAATAAATGCGCCACCAACTTTTTAAAAGGGCGCACCAAATGAGCTGTCGACATGAGAAAACATGCGCCCTTTGGCGCACTGAAAGACTTGTCAGCACGAAGATATGTGCACCTATGGCGCACCTGAAGTGGTGTTGACAGAGGAAAATGTGTGCCTTTGGCGCACCAAAAAGAGGCGCAACAAATGATCTGTCGACAGGAAGGCGCATGCGCCTCGGCGCACGCAGGGAAGCCTTAACAGGAAGAGGCGCACCAAAACCTGCTGACACAAGAAAACATGCGCCAAAGGTTTTAAAGGGGGCGCATCAAAAGTTGATGTTGCATAGTCATTCTATGCGCCCGGCCAAAAAGACCAAAAAACGACTAAGTTCGAAAAACCAGATTTCCCGGGAAGGGATTTTGCAACGTTCCGAACGCAAGGAGTCCCTAACGAGGGATCGGAACAAAATTTCGGTATGGTTATCTCGTAAATTTTGCCAATTTTACGAGATAACATATATCACGCACTTACTACTCGACATCTAGCCTCTAAATATGTCATTTATATGCATGATTCCTAAGCAAGAGAAATTTCAAGAGAACCTATTACAAATATCATTCTTAAAGTACTATGCACTCTCTTAAATTCCTACAAATAAGTAGCACACTTTAAGAGCATCCCCTACATAGGTCTCAAGCACACTCAATCGGGTAATGGAGTCACGCTTTAAAGTTAGAGACCCTCCAAGACCAATCACTATCATTATCAAGTGATCAATTTTCCATAACTAGTTACACCCATGTGTGTGTGTGTGTGTGTGTGACATTCCAAGTGGATTATTATGTGTGATTTGAAGCCTCTTTACAATATTACCAAAGTATATAGTGAATGAGTTGCATTTCAACTCGACCACTAACCTTTTGTAAGGTCTCCTACCCATAATTATGGTTTGAAGCTATCAGGCATCATATGAGGGTTTCACACATGGTTTTACATATAAGCATATTTTTAAGGTTCACTAAGGAACAAATATTTATAGATCATTAGCACGTAACCCTAAAAAATGCCAAACATGTATATAGAACCACCAAACGGTTCTATACACATGTAACGGTTTCATAGTTACTCAATTTTGCACTCTAGATTAAGACACTGGAACCACTTACAAATCATTTCCGTTGTCACTATCATACAACACTTTGTTAGATTATTTTCTTAAGTCTATTATTAGCTAATTGCACCATCTTTCTTGTATTTTCACTTTCTTAGCTATTGGTTATAATATTTTATCTTTTAAATTGTTAATGATAGTGTATCCTAATCTTCACATTGATATATAATTAATAATCTGAATATAAAACCTATTGTTAACCCTTACTTTTATGAATAAATAAGAACACACTAACCCCCAAACCCTTATTTATTTATTTAGGGTGTAATGATTTGGTGAACCCATCTTTTGATCCAATCATTATATCCTTTCTCAAACCCTAGTTTCCATGGTTTATATTCCTACCTTAGCACATTCATGGCTTACTCTACCATGCATTTCACTTATTCATCAAACAATGAGCTCGTAAGCCTACTATGTCACTATCTCGGTATAGGAATATGTGAGTACATTACCGATACCCCGATAATTTTTCTCACTATGAATGTGATGACACACATGAGACCTATTATGATGTGGTTTATAATACTTATGCATATGTGCATAATTTTTCAAACGCTTCTATTGATAATGGATACAAATGTTATAATGAAACTCTTCACTCTTCTCCCATAGAAAATACTACAAGTATATACTCTAATTTTCTATCTTTGCTAATAATATCTTCACTATCTCTACTCAATGTTCATAAGTGGAAAATTCTCATGATGACTTCAATCCTAATCTTGAACCCGTCACTAAAAAGGAGAAGTTCAAGTTCATATAAAATTTAAATAAAAATCCTCAACATATTGATGCACTTCTCTATATAGCTAGGGATGAATAAAAGAACTTACTTGAATTTGATATGCCTAAATTAATTGTTTTTTCTTCTAATCTCTCTACATCTACTATTGCCACATCTACTATGATATAACCCTTTAAAATGTTATTTTTTTATTCCTATGTCAACTACTATTCCTACATCTCTTGTGCATACCTATGGGACTTCCCAATCCTTGTCTACTACACATGCCCTCGAGCATTTTGTTCATAGTTTACAAGCCCAAGTATTATAATTAAAAAAAGTTTCCTTTAGGCCTTCTAATGTTATGGATATTATCTAATTTCTACAAAAACCACTTGCACCTAAAATAACATCTTATCTTTTCCTCTCGATCTTGTGTCACCTAAGCTTCCTATCTATAAGGGTGAAAGTGATCCTAAATAGCATTTTCACCTAATTGCACCACTTTCTTAAACTATGCTTAAAATGGTCAATTACTTACTAAGTGTTTTCCTATAAGACTTAAATATTATTTCTGTAATGGTTCTATAATTTACCCATGCATTGTGTATGACCTTGTATGATTTTGTCTAATCAATCGCTTCCACACTCTTCTATCAACATTAGTGACAATATTTCATATTCTCAAATATATAGGTGCAACAAGTCTCTAATAAATTTATTAGTTAATATGTTTTGTGATATAAGACTATGCTTCCTAAAATGAATAATATATTTATAAACAATGAGATTCAAGATTTATTCACTCAAAGTATCCTATTTCCTTACAAGAATTAGTCATGTTTCATGAATTTTGATTTTTCGATGAGCCACGTCACACTTTAAAGAACAAGAGGTCAAACACCTTACCATGAAAAAGAATAAGTATGTGGGTGAAATCACAATACTTTGTCCCACTTGGTGTTCCAAAAATGTGAGTAGGAGTTTGGGTGGGTTGGGATTTAAGGGGTGTTCACACGAACACCCTCTTCATGTGAACACACTTCACCTAAACTACCATGTAAGCCTGGAAAGGTGTTCGCATGAACACCCCCTTCGTGCGAACCCCTATTTATATATTTTTGGCAAAGCAAGAGTTTCTCACTTTTTCCTTTGCCCCACACTTTTTTGCACAAAGTATAATCACCCCGAACACCTTTGTGAACCGGCACGCCTAACGTCACCCGCACTCGTGTTTTATACTTTTGTTTTTGGTAAAAATTGGTTTTTATTTCCGTATTAATATTTCTTTCACAAGATTACAAGGCACCCAACCGGTTTTTGGTTTTTGTTTCGTATTAAAAATTAGTTTTTTTTTGCTTTGAGTTAATTTCTATTCTAAATCGGTAAAAATGTATTTTGATTTAACCAAATAATTTTCAAAATTCCTTTTGAATACCTTGGGAACCTTCTTAACAACCTTGCTTCCAAATTATAGACTCAGACTCTTCAATTCGAGCTTGTAAATTCAAACCCTAGCTAACATTCAACAAAGTGAGTGAGCCCGACCGAGTAATTTCTCTCCAATCCCCAACTACGCAACCAATCCCCAACTATTGTCATTCTTGACTTCACAAAATTAATACAATAATCAACTACTATACCTTTTTTGTTATATCAGTTCAATCATCCAACTAGGTGGAAGTTCATCACAAGATTAATACAGGACCTACATTTATGTTTTTCCATGTCAACATGACATGGGATCATGCAAACAAAGCATTTAAAGAGAACACAAACCCAATAAGCATATTATTCTTTTCATTTATCTGTAATTATATCTACAATTAAGTTTATCTTGGTCTGAACTACACATGATGCTCTTGTCAATGTAGCAAAAATTATATCAACACGAGCTTGCTTGATGTCGTTTGATCTAACTATTTTTATCGTGGAACCTTATACAATTACAACAGCAAAAGAACATAAGAGTGTACTACTACTAGTATCAGAAGTGGATTAATTTAGCTTTGATGAAAAAAATTCCTCTTGGGCAAGTGGAAAAGGAACAAAATGCCCATTACTCTGTCACAGTTTCCAATAAACCATTACAATCTCCAATAAACCATTACTTTGAAAGGATTATGGGGTTTACAGTTTCTTCCCCAATCTGACACAGATTTGTGAGGATGATTTCCTTGGTGTTCTCATAAAAGTATGTCAGTCCTTGTCAAAATTATTTGTGTTGAGGTCATGGTGTGTCAAGGTTTTGAAGTCTTCTCTTATCATGTTTGAATCTGAGTCTAAGCCCTTGTGTCATTTATTAAGCTAATCATGAAGCATGCTCGACTAAGATCATCCGAGTCTTGAATTATAAAGACCTTAAATCAAAAAATGAAAAGTGCTTTGACAAGTCTCTCAAATTTTATGATTTTGTGTATCATACATCATGAAAAAGGTCTCACTACCTATCTTTGAGATGTAAAGTCATGTCTTTGAAAATATCTTGCTAATTGTCAAAAGATGTTGAATATCCTAGTTTTACAAACTCTCACTGAATCTTATGAGAATCCCACAAGTATATTTACCATTGTTAAATCATTCTCTTATTGATCTTTGAATCATACAATACAAACTAAATTCCAACCTGCAACCCATACACAAACTTTGCATAACCTTAATCACTATTTACATCAGATATTAATATTTGAGATGTAAAGCTAAATAAATCTTGCTAAGTTCAAAAGATGGTCAAAACTTATGCACAATTAGGTATTATATATATTAGAAATAATATTTAATATACAAAGCATTCTAGATATTATTTCTAATATATATAATACCTAACTGCATAAATTTCAGCCATAGTACGTGGGTTTATTTAGCTTCGTATATTAATATATAGTGTAAATAGTGATTAATTTACACATCGTATATTTTAAGGAATTTTGTTTTAACACAGAAAAGTATATGTTTCAATTTTTTTTTTGAAAATAAATTTAAATTTATGTGAAATTTTATCAATTTAGGGTTTACGGTTTCAAAAAAAATATTCTAAATTGAATTTTACTTTCATTTTTTACAATTATGGCTTCTTCCTCTGCTAATTTGTTTGAGAGGACTGACTTAGAGATAGAAAAACTATCATCTATTCTTGAGCTTCCAACTACAGTTGGGAAATACAAAACACATTGTGAAAACATATTGAAATATCTTTAAAAATACAAACAAACTTGAAAACATACAACCCTTTCCAGCTGAGTCACTAAAAAAATTATGGATGAATTAAAATCAAGTGTGACATGCGATGTGGGATATAATGAGGTTGAAGCATACTTCCTGATAAAGCAAGTTGTTAAGATCTCGTGTTGGTCGAGTTATGTAGGCCAAAAGAAAATAAGGGCATATTATGTAAACAAATGTTCATGTCACCTTTGTGCACCCTTGATTTATCCTAGATTTGTGGCCTCTTAAGGCCAATTTCCTAATAATGACCAATTACCATTATATTTCATATTGATGCTACACGCTGAGGTTCACCTAAACCTAAAGGTGAACTATTTAGATATCCCTGATTATTTTGGGCAGGGGCATGGCCGCATTAGCAACAAGCCTACATATCGACAAGAAGGAGCTCCTCCTATTGTTGATGTCCGACATCTTGTAGAGAGGCCACGACCTTTCTTATCTTTCTTTCAGGATGTCATTTGCCTATCATTATGAGTGCCCATGAAGGTACTATAGAGGGTCTTGGGAGCATTGCTCGTGAGACCCAATTTATCTCTTCTGACCGTGTGGGTCAGTTCCTTGAGAGATGTGGTACTAGCAATGGATGAGCTAGTACCAATAGTGATGCACGTGGAGATTTCTAACCTCGTGCACATTTGATATCACATGATGACTTCAAGGGATTTGTAGATGTTACTCATATGTGTCGGCTAGGACGCATCATGGTTGTTGACTTGTTGTGTGCATATGAGCCGATCAAGGACAATGTGGCATTCCACTATCGAGGGTTTTGGATTTTATGGAGTAGAGTACTATTCATGGTAGTGTATCTTCTATTCGTGGTACTATCTACTGACAACTTCTATAGTTGGACATCCTGCTTTCAGGATCGTGACACCCGATGTTCAACACTTTTCTGCTTCGGTGTGGAAAATTAAACTTTAATTTAATTAAAATTTATTTTATTTCATTATTACTTTACAATTTATTATTATTTAAATAAATATATAAGATCTAATGTTGACATATAATATTGAACATTTACTTGTGTGTTTAAGATTTTGCTCTAGCATGCACGCGGTGAGTATTGTGGTGCTTCACAACCCACATCATATCCACATATGACATATACACAGCTCTTGAATGAGCCCAACCATGATATATCACTTGATGTTGAGGGCTTGAGTCATCTTGGCTCATTGGGCTCATTATTTGCTGGTGTTGAGATCATGGGTCAACCATAGATGGTTTTTAGTGACAATCCCATAGATTTGGAGACACATTCCACTTGAGGTATATATGTAGAGATTTTTTTTATTGTGTTTTAGATTTAAAATTTAATCTAAATTTAAATGTGAAATTAATGTTTTATTAAAAAAATTTGTTTATCAACTTCGTACATTTAATTTATTTTGTTTCATAGGGATCTACAGGATGTAGATTTACACATAGTGTAGATACTCCCAACATCCGCATGCGATAAATACCGAGCTAATCAGGGCCATACATCTTGGTTATATGATTTATTCAATTAATCAAGAAATAGTTGTATAATTTCTCTTATAAATTTTAATATGGTATGTTATAAATAGTTTCGATGTGTCTATTTCTTTTATAATTCACAGTACAATGAGATCCTAGTGACGGATCTCGTACTTGCCCTACTAGACGGCGAGACTATCTAGTTGATACATTGTACTCATTTTCATCATGTACATGTATATACACATTTACATGAGATTTTGATATATGACTTAGACGTGTGTGTGTGTGTGTGTGTGTGTGTGTGTGTGTGTGTGTGTGCGTGTTGATTTATCACATGTATCTTGTTGATCTATACACATGTATTTTATTGATTGACTTAGAAATGTGTTAATTGATTGATTTATGAGTTGTGATTACAACATGCAATGTGTTTATAAGAATAAAGTGACACTAGTATTATTTCATTTACCCCATATTCATTCCATGAGAAACACTAATGAGAGAACTCGGGTGATTCTCATTCCAATGAATGTAGTGTAGTGATCTAAAGTATAAAATCATCTCATACAGATAATGAAAAAGAACTCAATGGTGTAAATAAAGAAGGTGTTCACATTATCAAATATGATTCACACCATTTTACTAATGAAAAGATGATTTCTTCCTTGGGATTTCGATAAGAAAATCCAAAACAACCATCAAAACAAGAACTTCAAAGGATAGTCATATTATTTCATAGTCATTTTTAAAGTTCCTTATTTAGTTATGTATACATATCATCTTAAATGAAGTTCATTCATGCACTGAGAAGAATAAAATTAATAAAACTTCATTGATGATATTATGTCACAAACTCTAGTGTAGTTCTTTGAGACACTTCATGCAACGAACCATATTTCCTTCACAAAGATGAGACAACACTATAACTAGATCACAACATTCTAATCCAACATTTTCCTAAATAAAATACCATTGTATAGGTATAATTCCAGTTCTAGTGCTGAGTAAAAACCTATTTATTAACATACCTTCATAATCATCCTCTCCATTGAGAACTCAAAAATGAATAGAGTCATTGATCAATTATTAAATTTCTAAGTAATGCTATGTAAATAAGCACTGCATAGTATGGTAAAAATATGGTTCTCTAAGTGTAAATATTTAGAAAACTATTATGATCCCCATGTAGTTCATCATCATATTCCATGAAGCGTATCTAACCAATGATGAGTTAATAACCTAACCAGAGTGCTTGAGTCATAACACATGTATATGTATACCATATGAGACAAGATAGTGTCGTGCCCGCATTTTACACACACACAATTACAACAAGAAAATACCAGGATAATTTTTTTTTACTTACATTTCTCACAACACAACAACACAGCAAGGGCTCCAAGTACAAAAAACTCGACTCACATACACGCATGAAAACGACATAGGCATGTCGATGCCACACTTCTCGCAATGAATGAATACCAACAATGACCCAACCACAAGAAACATGACTTCAGGAACGGCGAACCCACAACACATCATTTCTTTAATTGCATCTTAGTTACGATTAACATTCTAAGAACATTATTGTGCAAGGATAGTTTTCTCCTTTTTCCATCTACAAGATCTTAAGTTCATTCCACTTTTAATTTACAGTTTGACCAATTTAGGTTGGCTTCCTTTATGCATCACGAAATTTCCATAACTTACTTGCTTATTTGGCACAATTCAAATCACATATACATTACTTAATTATCTTGTTCTTATGTTAAGAATATTCTTCTCAAACGTTTATTTAATGTTTAAAATTTACCCTTGCTACACAAGTGAATCTAACGTGATGTCAAGGTGAAATCTTGGGATTAAGGAAGACATAGATTCGAGATAGCTTTTTCCCCAAGAACATCCATCGATCACAGAATAGTTATTTCACTACCACGCTTAATAAAGTTCAATAACTTATGGACTTCCATTTATATTTATATATCTTTTGTTTTCTCGAAGTTTGGTCACACCAAGGCAATTTATATTCTTTGCAATGCATGGAAATGTTTAATTAAGTTATAAGGACTCCAAGAGTGACCTTAATCCTAATCTCCAATCTCGCTTTCATCTTATATATTATGCTCTTACATCGCACTATGGTCTCGTTTCTTAGCATTGTCTCAAAACAAAAGAGTTACGAAAGCACTTGTCGACATCTTAGATCCCATATCTTTGCATTACACGATTCCGCATAAGAAATATTCTTTATTCTTTAATGCCATAAAATGACATAACAAGGGATTAAAATTTCTAAGGTCCTCTAGAATCAACATCTTTCAACTCAATTTCATATGCAAGGAATTAAATTATAGTTTTCTACCCACAATTTAACATCCTAATCCACTAGGGTTTAGTTTAATTCCAATTTTTCACTTAGGGCTTTACGCTCTATTATAGATTAGAATAAGATTCAAAACATATTCACCCTATAAACCCTCCATAACAGATCAAAGCACTCTATTGTCACTAGCCAAAGATAGTACATATAGCTAAGAGGATCTATTCCTTAACAAAATTTTAAATGATAGAACCACTATTCCACTAGCTCCATAATGTCATCTAGATCCCACAAGAAATTCATTCTATGCAAAAGATTTATTTGACTTTGTTGTTCCTATATGTCTGGTTTATGTCGATGTCACTAAACGTATCTATTAAGACGATAAACCCCTTTCTTGGGATCGTATTTTCCTAAACTAGGATGTTCCATCGAGTGTAAAGGTTCGTTTGAAGGTCACAGTTTTCTACGCTAAGGGATTAACATAGGCAGGTTAGTTATATAAAAATTTTGAACTAGGGTTGACTGTTGTGGTTAGGCTCCTTTATTACATTTTCAAGGTAAGAAACACAACACCAATTATTAAACCAATAATAACACAATGAAAATTCACTACAAGTTATAAATTTCAATTCCTTTTGACATATATATTCAACTTTTACCATAACAATTTTGGGATCAAAATAACATCCATGAATAGTTACAAATTTCTCAAGCACTTCTTAATCTAGAAACTTTTACATACTACCAATTTCAACAATAAGTCTTTCAATATATTACAAAAATAAACAATGAATTTACTCAACGTCTTTTCGCCATCTTTCTTGCATCCCGCAAAACCACGTGAGCAAGGTATCGGTGATAAATCGTTGGCATGGCATCCACCCTAATCTAACATAATTATCATTTTTCAGCTTCCCATTTACATATGATAGTAATTACATTTTGCAATTCAATAAAAAGGTTCGAGACATGTATTCATTACATTTCATTTTGCTTCTTTTTTATAACCTAGAGAGAGAAAGAGAAGGGTAGAGAGAGAAAACACCGTTTTGTCAAAAGTTCTAATGCACACAATAGTTTTCATTATAGTGTTTTAAACAATTATTTACATATGTTAAAAGTTACCATAGTGGTTTGGCAACCCTACGAGGGTCCCACAGCTTTCCATTTTTATAATTTCTCACTAGCTACAAAACGTTCAAAACGGGCTTAAAGGATAAGAAACCACTTCCAAAAGTTATCTTCTAATGAGAACACACACCACGATTAACTTTCTACGTGTCCTCAAATATACCAAGAATTCATAAAGAATCGACTTGGAATTGGGGAAAAGTGAACAATTTGCATTTTGCGGCTAGTTTTCCTGGGGCCACCGGTCGTAGTTGGCCCAAAGGTGCAAATTGAACAAAAAAGTTAGCCCGATGGCTCGTAAAGCCACATCTAAAATTGACGTTCGATGGATGAGCACACCATGAGACACTTCCTACAAGCTCCCTTATGTGAGGAGAATTCAATAGAGTCGATGGGACCGAGAACGAGAGGACCATTTTCAAATGGCGACCGCTTTTCTGGAGCGACAAGTCAAAATTGGTCCAATTTGACCTCAAACAAGCGCGACCGGAGGCCTAAAAATGGCTTTGCCAAACTATCCAGAAGAGTGATTTTCCTTAAACTAAAATTTCCATGCAATTTTCTAGTATAAAACTAGAGTTTTGCAAAGACGGAAATGATTTCTCTTCCGCATTTCAAATGGTGATCCGTAACAAAGCCAACTTTCTAGATTTAACAACTTCCTATCGCTACAAAATAGTGTAACAGGCTCCTATAAGGGTGTCAAAAAGATCACAAATGTTCATTCAGGGTCAATCCAAGGATTGAAGTGACACCTCACATAACCAGGTACGTGAAGAAAAACTTAACCTCCCTTTTCCGGAGATATGAAGGTTACTTTGCGAGTCCCTAGAAATTGCAATTTATCTAATTAAACAAGGGAGCGATCAAGTCATTTACAGGGAACTCAACTTCATCTCAATTAAAAAGGGAAATGTAGAAATCTAGTTTGGTTGTGACGCTTACTAGATCATCACGACGTGAGTGAACAAGTTTATTGCCTTCCCAAAGAATATCGGATCTTGTACATCACGATACAAGGTTTTACTTTTTTTTTTAAAAACAAGTTTATTTTATATAGCAAAATATATGAAACTCCTTTGGTTATAAATTTTCATTTTGTTGCAAAAGAAAAACTAAAGAACATAAATTATGAGAGACGAGGAGAGATGAACCATGCCTGAAATGAACCGAGAGGCGTAAGTCAAGGAGTTGACATCGCACCGATTGGTTTCACTTCTTTACTGCAACCACTAAGGAAAACCCAAAAATAACATCCATAATAACGTTAAAATCAAAGGGGCCGCCTATTAGAAAATACTCGTGGCAAGAAAGGAATAGCAAGTGCCTCCAAACCAAGAAACAAGTCCGTGGTAAAGAGGTTTATCAAAGTGTTTGGGATAGCAAACAATTTCCATGTGTGTTATGAATCCATTATGTGCATATCCTGCAATCCTGGCATTCCATGAGACAACATTTCTTTGAGGCATTCCAACAAATAGTTCACACGCCTTTCCAACAAATCCATTTTGTGCAAATCATGAGATCATGGCACTCCATGAGACCGCATTTCTTTGAGGCATTCTATCAAACAGTTCATGTGCCTTCTCAACAAATCCATTTAGTGTATACCCTACAAATCATTGCGAGCTTTAGGAGATAGCAAAGTTGTGTGGACATACCTCCTCTCTCCATTATGCTTTGATGGATAACAAACCCGCTTCAAAGCTTCCATTTTGGCACATGCTAGAGTACGCTAAAGAATGTAAAGTAAACTCAATAGGTTGGAGCCCTGTTTGTTGCATGGTGAAACAGTGTGCCGCCTTTATGAGGAAATCTGTGTCTTCTCAGACACTACAAGAATATTCCTTGAGAGTTGTCTCGTTCTTTCATTTGGTCAAACATGAAACCGTGCCCCCCAAGTGTTTGTGACTACAACATCTCGATGCAGTAAATCCTCTAACTTTTATGCTTGAGCTGTCCACGCAGGTTAAGGGGGGGTTCATTTTTTCTTAACGTAGGCTGGGAGAAAGCCAACACAAGCCACACAGTCCAAGGCACTCCACGAGATGACATCTGGCCAGGCATTTTGACAAAACAAAACAAAAACAAAAATTCCCAAAGCGCAAAGATTCGAGTAAAACCTGCGACCCTGGAAAATCCATGAAACCACGTTTCCCTCAGGCATTTTCTAAACAAACAAAACGTCCCTGCCTAGCTCCAACTCTGATCCCTGGCACGTGGTGGAGGGTGAGACAAAATGTCTCTGGTTTTGCTCTGCCACCGCCCCAACTTGCCTATTCCAAAACACAAAAGAAAGAAAACCCTAACAGACACGTTTTTGAGCTTTTTCGCCCTACCTCCAATTTGTCTTATTTTATTTTTATATTAAATTATATATGTATTATTATTATTTTATTTTTATTTTTATTTTTTAAAATGTGTGGGCACTACTGAGATAGAGAGAGATAATATTATATTATATTGATCTCATGTCACATTTCATTAACTTAACTCAAGATTAGAATTTAAGGGTGGAGAAACATTGAGTTCCAAAGTATCATCACTTAGTAAGGAAATCATACATAATCAAGATCATAAACAAGCTCATGAATTATATATTCACACATATTATAAGGTCATAGTGTTATGTACGTCATAACAAGATTAAAATACAATCCACATATAAGGTTCTTATATACACCCATGATAGTCATTGCTAAAGTGGAAGAGTTTTACATGGAGTCATTAAGAACTCAAAAAAATGAAAATGAGTGATTTTACTAAAAAAATAATATGCCTCTATTAAAAATAGATTTTGAATAAGTTCTTTTTAAGAACAATGTTACATATTATTAGCTACCAACTAGATAAGGAATAAATGACTTATACTTCATACATATTTAGCTAATGATAAACACGCTTATAAACATGATCATTTCTCTAATGTATTAATGTTTACACTTCATAAGGTTTACTACAAACATTTTGTCACAAGGACCCAAGGTCCACTTTAATACAAAAGAGAAATATATATAACAAGTTCACATTAACCCCGTGTTTGAAATAACCAACATCATTAACTCCTTTAAATTTAAGTATAATTACAATCTAGATTATGAAGAGGAAAAATAAAACTTCATTACTAGTGTTTACACATTACCAACATTATTATCTATTAGATGAAGAAGTCATAAACTAGCCCAAACATCTATGGTAAACAATACTCAATGATTTTTGATATAAATATGTAAAATCTTAAGGCTTCCTACTCAAGCCAATCAGAAGAGTATAACACAATAAATTTCCCCTTTTCAAATGTATAGATATAGTACAAAAATACTAGGCACCATACCCATATAGTAAAAAACATAGAGTTTCTTACAAAGCACATTCATATAGAAGTGTATACAATATCTAGGATCCTTGAGGGGATCATTAGCCAAGACCTTACAACATAATTAATGTAATTTTTCCACCCACTTTAATCAATCTATAGAGTGATATCTTGGGTTGGGTCTAAGGACATCATTTTATAAGGAAAATATTAACTTCATAACATAAAAGTTTGCACAATAATGACCACACAAAAATTCCTACTCCATTATGACCAATACATTAAACACATTCTTTTACAACCAAGAATGAGTTCCTTCAACTTTGAAGATCATTCCTAGTTATCATTTATCAAGAAAATCCTACAATACCAAAAGATATGCCACACTCATACAGTGGGTAAACTTGATCCCTCTAAGTCAAGAGTCATATTTGTCCCTACTTTTCCATCTATTAGAGGACAAAAAGAGGGAGCTCGCACAATTCTTCCATTCACAAAAAAAGTATGCAACAAACTCTATCAAATAATGTAATACATAATGAAACACAAATTCAAGCAACAACTAGTGTAACAATCTATATATCTCTCAACCCACCATTCATAAAAGCCATTTAAGGGTAGGGTTTAATACCCATAATGCAATTAGGAATATAAGGACAAGATAAACCTTTTATTATCAATATGCAATACAAATACTAACAAACCTAACTAAATACTAAAAACACTAAATTGTACACAAGTTTAAAAACATAGCTCATGTGATACAAGTTAAATTCCGTATGTATTACAATCACCCTTATAATAATCATAACCCCGTGTAGTATAAGCTTAAATTCATAGCAAGAAATTTTAATCCGTAACATATATAGGAGGAGTGTAGTGCCCACCTCTTCTCGCAGTAGTTCTTTTCATTGACTCTTTAATTTTATTTGATGATAGACATGGATTTTAGCATTATTTAGATACTATATGGTTTCATTTTGGATCATTGATGACACTTGTAGTGATTTGGGTGCATATCGCCAAACTAGTATATGGATCATTATCTTAGCTTTTACATTTTATGGTTTTGGATATTAAGCAGTTATGGTACAAATTGGATTCATTTCATATGTGAAGGATTTACGTATGATTTTTTTGTATACTTGGTGATCGTTTGATTTGTAATGGCTAATTTGATGTAGTCATGTAATGCTTAGATGGATAGTATAACTTGAGTTAATATGGATGAATATGATTAGCAATTAACCAATTCATACTGACATTTATTGTCGTATAATTAGCGTGATTTATCCATGATTGATTTATTGAGATTATTTAATTAATATATTTTATCAAGTGGGTATGTTTAATGTTTACATTGATCCTGTGCATATTACAAGGCACAGGAGAACGTGGGTTTCAGGGTAGTAACGTCTTGAGTTACACAAGCGGCTGACTTGGCTGAGTCCTAGCGATTCATGATTGTGTGTATCTTTTTATGTTTGTGACATGTTCATGTTTGGGACACCATAAGTGATTCCAAATTGTAATTATGTTATTGTGATTTGTTTAGTCTTGAGATAAACTAATTTTGGGACCTAATGGTCCCCACATGTGTTAGAAGTGTATTAGGATTAATTAACTTTGTTATTAGGAGGTTAGGACCACATAATCACCCCTTGGGTGGGTCCCACTACCTCAACCCTTGTGTCATTTAGCCCAATATCGAATTTGGGCTAAATGTGGCAATTTTGGGGACCTCTTTTCACTTTGGGGTTCCCCTTTCATGGAAATGAACCCCTTGGACCCTACCTATGGGTAGGGGGTCTCTTTGCATGGTCAAATGGGATTTTCCCTCTTATTTTACCCCTCTCATGTCACCATTATTGTAAGAATGGTTGGTTTTTGTGTTTCTTAAAATTTGTAGGGTGTTGGATTTATTTACATTTTGGGGAATTTGGGAGATTACCTCCAAAATGGTTTTGTTTTATACTCATTGTAAATTTGGGAATCTTTTGTGGGGAGATGAGATGGGTGACACATGTCACCCTCTCATTTGAGAGGATTATATTGTTTATTCTTTTATACTCCCTCATGGAGAGGGGTTGGGATTTTTGGTCATTCTTGCATTTTGGAGTTGGATATTTTGGAGAGATCTTGTGGAGCTTGGAGCTTTGGAGTGTGTTGGATTGCTTTGATTTTGGGATAGCTTGATTGAGGTAGGCCTCCATGTATCTCTCTCATTTTTTCTTATGATAACTTAATGTGATTTTGAAATAAAAATGGTGTCAATATGTGTTTTGTGTGTTTGTTATGGGAATGTTTGTGGATTTGGTTTTATTTTCATTTTCTCCATCCATCATGCTTTGTGATGGATTTTGGAGTTGTTGGGGAAGAGGGAGGAAGACCCTTCTTCACCACATGGCTTGATGGGCAAGCCATGTTGGTCTTCTTTATTCCTCCCCTCATATGGTTTGATGTGGAGAAGGATTTTCATATGGTTTGAACTTCCTTCTCCATCCTTGGAAAGGAAATCATATATGGTTTGAAAAGCCTTCCAAGGAGGAGGCTTGGTGCTTGGGTTGGAGAGATAAGGAGGGAATTTTTGAATGGAGAGATAAGGAGGGTACTTGGAGATTATTATTGTGTTCCTATGGTTGGTTCACACTTTGGATTCATATGGGATTCTTTTCACTCTTCCCATTTTGGGGAAACATGGAGTTTTCCTCATGTGTTTGTTTTGTTTATTTGATTGTTGTGTGTGTTTCAAATTGTGTTTGTGTGTTTGTCACCCTTGTTCCCTTCACTTGTATGCATTCTTGAGGCTTGCTACTCTCTCTCCCATGGGCTTAGAGGGAGGCTAGCATGTCCTCAAATTTTTGGAGATGACATGTGATGATGCCATATGGTTGGGAGGTAACCAAGCCCTTTCTTCTTGTGCGATGAAGACTACTTTTGAGTCAAAAATGTAGATTTTTCTTAAAGTTTGGAGAAAAAAACATTGAAGATTTTGGCATGTTGTTCCCCATTTTAGGGAGGCTTATCCACTTGTATTTTAATTTGATCTTGGAATGATGTTGAACTCTTGTTTAGTAGTCTCCCATCTTGGGATGAATCGTGTATCTTCCACTTAAATATGGTGTATCTATTGTTAAGTTGTCTCCTTCCTCGATAAGGAGGTCAATGGTTGCATTTGAAAAGTTGAGTCTTTATCCTCTCTTTGAGAAGGAAGTATTGGGCTATCAGAACCTTGAGTCTTTCATGTTGAATTAAACTCCTATTTTTCTATGGAGTATGTTTGTGTACTTTGTTTTAAGAAAGTTGTGGGTGTACTTATGTTCATTGAAAAGATTATTTTAAGGATTGGCTATGGATTTGAAAGGAAGCATTCTTTTGTGTTGGATTAATGATTTACAGAAATGAATGCAAGTTTGGTGCATGAAAAGGGTTACCTTTGCTTTATTTGTTTTGCATATTTGATTTAGAGAAAAGAGTTATTTCTTAGTATTCCATTTTGTTTATCAATTAATGTTTTGCTTGCATGAGTTATGGAAAATAAGTGGGCAGATTTTAAGTTGCATTTCTTAGTATATGATAGTGAAAGAATGTGAAGTGATAATGTAGTTTAAGCCTTGATTCAACACTAAAGGAATATTTTTATTGTATCCTTTGCTCTATTACATTAAAACTTGGGAAATAGAATCATAGTAACACATGCTCTAAACTTTAGTGAAATCTCATATCCATACCTTCAAGACATTTAGTGACATGAATGATCAATAATGTATATTGATGGCTTTCTCTTGGGATAAACTTGTGCATCTTGTGCTCAAATGTGAAAATGTTTTAATCTATCTTCCACTTTTGAAAATTGGTATCCTTTGTTCTATTTTTTAGTGGTATTTTTAAAAGAAACTAAGAAAGGATTTTCAACAAAAATTAGTTTTCAGGAGGATATCTATCTTATTTATCTTTGATTAGATATTTCAAAGTAGACTTAAGGAAGTCAATTTTTATTGATTTATATAGAGCTTATATATATGTATGTATATATATAACACATATAGATATATATCTATATTTTCCTACCGAACTTTTAAATATTTTCATATATGTAAAAACCACATTGTAATCAAAATATTGTTTTATATAAATCAACTATGTATTCTTTACACACACACACACACACACACATATATATATATATATATATATATATATATATATATATATATATATATATATATATATATATATATATATAAAATATAACTTCTTTAAAACCCTCATATATAAACCAAATAAACTTAAGAAAATATATTGTGAAAATCAGTTTAAATTGAATCTCGGATTGTTATCGGAATAATGTTTAATAAAATAAATTTACGAGAGGGACATGTCGTTGTATGGCCACGACCTTACCCCCGCCCCACCCCCAAACCTCATGGGTAGCAGTGTGGCTTAGCCACACCAATGCTGTAATTTGTGGAACAATCTTATGTGATTTTGACTATGTTGATCCTTGTATATGTGATTGGGAGATATATGGAGATATTCTTATTTCTATTCATATGTATTTTTATGAGCTGAGGCTCGATATCCGAGTGCCAACAACTCGATGAGTACCCCTTTGGTGGCCGCAAAAGGGCCATGTAGTGATCGTAATGTGATATTTCTACACTCATATTTTATTCGTAATTGACATTCTTCTCTTTTCTTAAAAGAACCAATATGTTTTCTTGATTGATGTATTCTTAAATTTTTGGCATATAATTTGATTTGTTCTTACCAAAGGCCTTTGCATTATTGCGGCTATTTAGCCATTTGTTTTGCTTAGTTTGAAAATTTCTTTTCAAGTTTAAAAGTTTTCTAGCCTAGCCCGAGGCTTGGGATTTTTTCCACTTGGCATTTGAAACAGATTGTTATGTTGGTTCTAATGTCATTATGTGTTGGATTAGGGTCATGGGATTCACCATGGAGTGGTTGGACATATGAACCACTTTTTTTGTATGGGGGTACGCCCCAAGGGGGTCATAGGGTTGTGTAGTTTTGAACTACAGTTACTATGCCACTTGGGTGGGGGTGATAGGGCTCTATGTGCCTAGGGCCATAGGGTGATCCGGCCTCATTAAATGATAAATAAGGAGATGAGGCTCTATGGTTGAGTGACCCGATATGGAGAAATAAGGATATGGGGCTCTATGGTTGAGTGACCCGATATGGAGAAATAAGGAGATGGGGCTCTATGGTTGAGTGACCTAATATGGAGAAATAAGGAGATGGGGCTCTATGGTTGAGTGACCCGATATGGAGAAATAAGGTGATGGGGCTCTATGGTTGAGTGACTGGATTGGTTTTGACACTATGATTCTTTCTCTTTGGGAGGTATATGGAGTTTTTTTGATGCTTTGGGAGGTATATGGAGTTATTTTGTGATTTTTGGGAGGTATATGGAATTATTTTGTGGTTCTTATGTTGGTCGATGAGTTACTCTTGTGAGTCTTATTAGGCATTGTTATGATTGAGGTTTGATGCTCCTCTTGGTTGGTATGTACTATCGGATCTTGTCTTGGTGATGTGTGGGTATAGTCATGGTTTTTGAGTCATGTGATACAAGTTGCATATTTATCAACCTGATAATTCTTTGTTTGTTAGTCACATGTGTGAGTTGGATCTATGCCTATGGCATAATTGTTGGAAATTATTTGTTATGTGGACTAATTGTTGTCTTTCCATGGTGGAATTAGAGGTCTTGTGATGTGTTACAGTCGTGAAAGTATGTTAGCATGATGTCTCGTGGGTCATTTGTGTTGAGTTTTTGTGTGATATCTTGAGGCCAATTATCGTTGAGCGCCTACGAACATAAGACAATTAAAATTCTAAACAATGAAATATTAAGATTTTGAGATTAAGAAATACTTTAAAGGAAAAATACTTAGTAATAAAGTAAAAGAGAACTTCCAATCTTCACATAACATTAAAATTTAAGATATTACTAAAATTACTTTGCTTCCTTATGGTCAAATTGTACCAAGAAGTTGTTTTGTTATATGACATGTGTCATTTTTGACTTCCTACCTATGTATCCTTTGAGCTTCGATGTTGTGTCGCATGAGGATCATGCTCCTATAAGGGAAGGGAGATGTAGTGCTACTCCTTGTCCATCGGTACTTAAGAGAAATAGTTTCCTAGGCACAACATTATTCTATCTAATAAAATAATAATAATAAATTATTATCCTTTGTAGTGTTGTTGGTGATGGAACGTATAATCATGGTTGGAGTGATATGTTCTATCTTGAAAATATTTTTCCTACACATAATTTTTTACTTGTTTAAGCAACTAGTCAACGTGGGAATTGAAAAGTCTTAAGCAAACTCTTATATCCCTTTTCAATCTCCTCATTGGTTTTCACTAAGATAGGGATTTTGGGGATCATGTGATTTCCGCCCACATCTTTTCTACTATGAATGAAATAATACACCTTGTTGATCTGTCATTGTCATTTCATTATAATACAACCACTTTATTTTGAGATCTCGAGGAGCTAATCATGGTGAGACTCAAGTTACATTATAGGTTTAACAGTAATTGGATAGTTGCAGTGAGTGTAAAAGAGGAGCTCTTCTTTACTAACGATGGTAAAGTAAGGGTTCTATGGTCCCATAGTTAAATAAACGAACATTTCAAGGGGTTATTTTGAAAAGAGCTCTACTAATAGCCATCTAAAATCAGTCCATTATGAGTTGAAACATCATGCACATGGAGATAAAATTGTAACTAAATATCTCCCCATTTTAGCATATGCAAATTGATTGATATGAATCTTTATTTATACCTAAAGTGGGTTCAATGTCTTTCTCGAGGATCTTCTATTGTCATTGTTTTGTTTATCAGATGAAGAAGAGAAGAATAAGATCGAGGATTAGGAGGCGCATATTATCTAGTTGTTGGTTTTGTTTCTTTTACTTATGTGTGCCTATGTTGCATGCACCGCAGCCTTTTACAACACCATTCTCATAGAAAATGGAGGATACTAGTTCATTTTTCTTGCTCTTTTTCTTTTATTTCGAGTAGTTGTTGTATTGATTAAGACAAAGGTGAAAGTGCCTTTCCTATTATCCTATGTATGTTTATGCAAGAATTGTCTCTTTCACCATCCCTGTGCCAAATGGGAGCTTCATGCAAGTTGGACTCTTTCTAAAGGAAGTTAGTTTAAATAATAATGCTCTTTTTCATGTTCCTAGTGTAATTATGCAAAGGAGATGCCAAGGTCGTTCACATCTTCAGTAGTGAGGGTTGGTTTAAGGAGTTATACTTTTTCTTTATTTCATATAACAAAAATGGTCAAACCTTCTCAGAAGAAATGAAACCCTTCTATTTAGGCAATAATCAGTTAAAAGAGGCCACTTATTGAAATAAATGTGTGTGGGAAAAGTTGTAATTTCTGAGGAAATGGGATCCACAAATAGGTGGGTATGGAAAGAAGTAAGTTGTATAAGAGGTTTCATAACCTCCAAAAATTCATAGGAGTGTATGGAGGCGTTAAAAAAGTTTTGGGAACTTCAATAAAATAACCGTGGCAAGTGCAAATTAGAGATCCTAAATCTATGGCAGCATTTCGTCATTGTCTTTAAGAGGAGAGCTTTGAAATGCATATGTACTTGATCAAAACACAATGGAAAGTGGGATTCTTAGTTGTAGTAATTATCCATTCCCTAGTAGAAATTTTTGTAAAGGGGATAAATGCAAATTGGGGATTTTCCAATTGTACGTGAATCTATTCAAATGAGTATTAAAATAGAGTGGAGCCTTGTGAATGTGGGTGAACCCGCCTTTGGAGAACCTTGTACATATGTAAGACACTAATATTTTCCAGGCATGGTCTCCTTACCTTCATCTTTTATAATTTTCATATAGTTTGGTTCTTCATTGTAATGTAATAGAAATATTAAACCATCATATACTTAAAAATTGGATATTTTAACCATGGATGTTAGTGTAAAATAATAAAACTCCACCTTGTGATTTATGTTACCAATTTACAATTTGACCATCAAATGTGTTGCTACCACAACCTTATGCATTGTTAAAATAGGGTATCATAATTAGGTTCTCATGTCCATTGGTACCAATGAGAGTTAGATGAGTCGTCAACTAAAACAACCTTTTTTGTCTACCTTGCAAAGTTAGAAAAACACAATATTCAAAGACTCGCAAAACAACATTCTAAAACCCAAAAAAAGATGTTGAGTTTTGTTTGTGTCCCTTGTTATGTGGGGAGTCGTATATAGTTTTAGATTGACCCTGATTGACCATTTGTGCTCTCATCTCCACCCCTCTAGGAGCCATGTTACCCCATTTTGTAGTTTTAGGGAGTTGTTAAAAGTGAAAAGTTGGTTTTCGTTTCGTCTCATTGTTTAGACCTGGAGCAAAGGAATGTTTTTCTGCTTTCGCAAACCTCTAGTATTTCTACTAGAAAATTGATTGTAACCTTTAGTTTGGGAAAACACATTTCTAGAAATTTTGGCAAAGGGGTTTTGTAGGCCTCCACTATCACCAGCTTTGTTTGACTAGGTCAAACTAGACCAACTTCAACTTGTGGCTCAGGAAAACCCATCGCCGTTTGTAACCCATTTTTTCGGTTCTCGCTCCACAACCTCGATGAATTCTCCATATATAGGAGGGCATGTAAGAACCTTTATGTGGATTTAATCCATTGAAATTCAGTTTTGGATGAGGTTTCTCGCCCTCGAGCTAAAATTGGTTGCTTTTGTAATCGCCCAATTACGACCGGCAATGATGGCCCCGAAAACTAGTTGTCATTTGCAAAACCATTCGCTAGTTTTAAATTTTGTTAGTTCTGTGAATTCTTGGTATATATGGTTACATGTAAGAACTTAATCATATACATTTTCCCATCGGAAGAAATTTTTCAAATGTGGTTTTTAGCCTCAGAGCCATTTCGAGGGTAACATGCATAACACTCCAATTTATGATGATTTCAACCAAGTAGATTGAAAACAGGAAAAATCGTGAAAATTGGCTAAGTCTTTCTCAAATGGTTTCCTTTGGGGCGTGTACCACATGTTGGAGCATATACATGCGGATAACATCCTTTCCCCTATCGGCCTTGTTAGCATTCCTTCCCTCCTTAATATGTTTCGTCCCCAAACATAAGGAAAACCATGTAATGAGTGTGTTGCAAAATTTCACCCCCTGGAAATTTCGATAACATGCATCGAGTGTTGCGGTTCGCCCAAGTGGATCACGGGGAAAATCGTGAAAATTGGCTAAGTCTTTCTCAGGTTTCGGGACCGAATGAATATACGAGAAGACGCAGATCGGCATTTGCTACTGCGCTCCGAAGAATGGGACATCTGGGACAAAGGACGCGAACCACCCGGATCGGCGAAGGAGAACTTTCACACTAAGCGCTTTGGGACATGGGACAAAGGTAATGAAGCGGCCGAGGCTTGGCCGGCGAAAATGAGGACAAGAAATCGGGGAAGCATGCCAGGTCATCCAGGCGAATGAGGCGAGCTTAAGCCCAATTCGAGCGAGATCGGAGGAATTTGTCCCGAGCGACTTTGGGACATCCGGGACAAAATGGGCCAAATGGGCGCGAGGAAAAGAGCCGAAGAGCTGCGGCCACCAATCACGACACGTGTCACAAGGAAAAGGTCAAAAAGTCAAAGGGCGAGTTTTGAAGGGTCACCGACCGACCAATGAATAGTGCCACGTGTCCAAGTTTAAGGGGCCTGAGGAAATTTCAAAGGAAAGCCCGCGAAAAGGTGGAGGAGAGAGAATTATTCATCCAATCGAGCCTGCCACGTGTCATCCAGTGGCGAAGCGCGGGAAAATATTTCAAAACACGTTTTGCTTTGTTTTTGCCCTAAATCTTGAGATCGCCATAACTTTCGATCCAGAGCTCGGATTTGCACGTTCTTTATATCAATGGAAAGCTGGTAAAATTCTCTACACGATTCTGGGGTCAATCTTGCATTTTGGTTCAGTTTGGAGAGAGAAAATCAAGAAACGCCTCTGGCACAAAATAACAAGCAGAAGTAATGCTTCAACAAACAACTTTAATGCGGCGTGACAGATTCGCCAAGTACATTGCAAGAAAGCCCGCCGTTTTGCCAGGATCCGCCACTTCTGCCATAATGAGATGAATTAAATGCAACCTGGAGGTGGTTGGGGTAGATTTGGCTTTCCCCTCTCTCTTCCCTCTCTCATTCTTTCTATATATTGTAAGAGGAGCTTCTTTTCAAGGGTCGAACATTTTTCTGTTTTGCCTCTCCCTTCTTCTCCTCAGGCGAATTTGTGGAGTTCGAACCTCTCATTTGAACTGTAATACTATTCGCCTCATGGCATTACAGCAGTGTATTGTATCAATCTTTGGAGCAAGTAATGCATGTCATGGATGATTCTCGGCCCTCTCTGTGTTCATTTTTGCATCCTCTGGTCTTTCACTTTGCGAGGTTTTGTCATCATGCATGATCTTATATCACATTCAAATAGTACATGTTCTTGGCAAAATAGGTGTTCTTCATTCCTCGGTGCATCACCTCTATTAGCTTAGATTTATTTTATGCATCTTCTTACCTTGTCTCCTTGGCGATTAGATTAGGTTTTGAGAAAACCCTCTGCATATTTCGTGTGCATCGAGCAGAGGAATAGGAACCCGACCTTCTCTGGAGAATCCTTTCTCATTTTTCAAGTCCCACACTTGGAGAAAGGATTGATGTTATGCAATCACACTGGATGCCAAAGTGATCAACCTAGAAACCTGATCTGCATCCAGGGGTGCTGTGATTTTGCACTAACAGTTTTGGCACGCCGGTGGGACCTAGAGGTCTCATTTTTATTACAGCAAAGTTGATATGCATCTGCTGCAATTTTCTTGCTTGAAAAGAGCTATTATTCGCATATCTGGCGACTCCAAGAGGAAGATCAACTGGTTTCAGCAGTGCAGGCCTGAGAGCTTATGAGAAGAATCACAAGGTCAAGAGTTGGAGAAGAAGAGGTGTTGTTTGAATACCTGCAATTATCTCCAAGAAGAAGGCAAAGAGGAAGAAGGATTCAAAGGTCTCCATCTCCACCAAACAGAACTCTCTCAACTCCTCCACCTGATCGGCCTTTCATTCAGTATTCAAGAGTTCTTCGACCAATCAGAATGGCGCAACCACTGAACCCCTATGTCAACTTCACAGGCAGCAGCCCACTTGCTCTCAATGCACAAAATCCAATCCCAGTTGCAGCATTGAAGAACATTCCGTACTTCACTGGAGAAAATCAGACCACTCCTGGTGATCATGTCAAGGACATTGCTAACATTTGTGCAATCCATGAGATTAATGAGATGCAAGTAGCTGTCAAATTGTTGGCGTCTTCATTCAAGGGGAAAGCATTGCAATGGTTTAGGAGCCTTGGAGCTGGCTCTATCACAAACTGGAATCAGCTGTGTATTGCACTTCATGATCAATTTGGAGAGAAGGGAGACAACTTGTCTCTTTTGGAGCAGCTGACAACCATCGAGAGCTTCGATGAGCGGCTAAGCGACTTCAACTTCAGATTTCAAAGGTCTTGGGATAGAATTCCAGTGTGATCGAGCCAGCAATGAAGGTGCTTTTCTATATTACCTTAAAGCTTTAAATTCGATATTTCTATGTTGGTTCATCTATGGGAGGCACAACTATCCTGCTGCTTATAGTATTGCCATTAGAGCTGAAAATTATGCGATTCAAGGTGGCAAGCTAGCTCTGAGCCTCCATGCCATTATATCCAAGTTTAGAGCCCAGTACTAGTCAAGCACCTGTCTTAGCTCCTTCTCCCACTCCTAGAAATCAGAGTTCAAATGAAGCTTCCACTTCATCTCCAAGTGCCCCAAATGAGCTTCAAGAGGTCATGAAGCAACTGCAAAATTTAGGTAATGAGCTGGTTACACTCAAGAGACAGCAAGCTCAAGGTTTTAGACCTTCGTATCAGCCTCAAGCTCAACCTAATAGGCAGCTATATCAGCCTCAAAGGCCACCCAATCCAGCTGCAAATCAGAATCAAGCAAGGCCTCCTGCCAATAGACCATTCCAGCCCTATAATCCAAATGCCATATCTGCCTCTAAGGCATTAGTACCAGCACAAAACAACATTGCCCAGGAGTATGATTGGTGTTTTCCATGTAATGAGCCTCATAATCAATCCATGTGCTTCAATGGTGCTTTGACTCAAGCTTTAATGGTAACAACTCTCTGGGTGTGGAGGGTGAGAACGATCGAAAACAGCCAACAACAAAAAACATTCCAACAACAATCAGCCCCAAATGACACCACATTGGTAAATTGGCAAGCGAGAGGATTTTGTGGCATGAACCGGCGGTTTCTCAAGGTGTTGCAGCAAACACAAGGTCAAAAGGAGAAATTTGGGTGAAGAGCAGCCATTAGCCCCGACCAATCCACAACCTTCCACGGCTCCACAAATGATTGTGCAAGCAAAGTCCCATTTCAAATGCACTGAGGGCAGCCAAGAACAGCCCCTAGGCCAACTCAAATGCCCATTTTTGCTGCCCACATACAAGGAGTAAATGTGCAAACCAAGGGACAGCGAGAGAGATCCTTCATCACCATTCGATATCATTGATCGATGAAGAAGACAAACGTCAATATATCTATGTGGAATCCCTATCCATCCCGGGCCAAAGAGATGCTGCAAGCTGCCATGAAGGATTGGCTGACTTTCGAATCAATCGCGAGATCAAGACAAAGTGCTTACAAATGCTGCCCAATCTGAAGGAAATCATGGAGGACAACAAGGTAAGATGTTGAAACCCCCTCCTTTCTATGTTTCATTAATCATTGGAAATCAGCTAGTGCATAATTGCATGATTGATTCTGGAGCAAGTAGCTCTGTCATGCCCAAACAAATAGGCGATCGGCTAGGGCTCCGATATGAAACAACATCTCGAGGGTAGTGCAGTTGGATGGGACAGCAATAGCAACAGTTGGAGTGATTAGAAATTTGAGTCTTACCTTGCACGCATGTCCAAATGTTGTTGTTTTACAAGATGTGTCAGTCATAGACCTTCCACCACTCTTTGCCCTATGTTTGTCAAGGGACTTCACTGCCAAGATTGGGGGATATTTGTCCGCTGATTGGTCTCACATGCTATTCAGGACAAGATATGGAACTAAGACCACAATCAGATCTGAACCTATTGCAAACTTCCATATTGAGCCCTACACTCCAAGTCAGATTAATGCCAATTGCTCGGCATTTGATCAAGAAGATCACCCAAGCACGGATGAAACTGACACTAAAGTTGGAAACATCCCGGATCTAACTCTTGATGAATGGGCAAGCAAGGTGCATGCTTTTGATCCTTATCAAGGAATAGAAGAATCTGAGCTAGGAGTCTATTGTATACACGAAGAAAGTCAACCTATTCCTAGCATCACTAAGCCAAACCACAAGGATGACAATGAGGTATGGCAGCTGTTTTTTGATGGATCAAGGAGTAGACAAGGTGCAGGAGGTGGAGCCATGCTTGTTTCACCTCAAGGAGTAAAGTACTATTCAGCTTTTAGATTTCAATTTGCATGCTCCAATAACACTGCTGAATATGAAGCCTTGGTGCAAGGGATGCATTGGGCAATCAAGAAAAAAATAAAGAACTTGCAAGTCTTTGGGGACAGTGAATTGATTGTAAATCAGGTCAAGGGACAGCATGCGGCCAAAAATGATCTACTCAGGTGCTACAAGAACAGGGTGTGGGACCTCATGGAAGATTTTGAGGGTTTCGGCATTAAAGCCATTCCTAGGAAAGAGAATCAAGCTGCTGACAGGCTTGCAGCAGTAGGGGCAGCCTTTGACATTGTAGAAAACATTCAACAAGACAAGGTACAGCCAAACATCCACGTGATTGTGAGGCCTTCAGTGCCGGATAACGATGTCAGTTGGCAAGTATTTGAGAATGACCAGCAAATCATCCATTTCTTGCAAGAAGAAGCTGAGTTCTCAGCTAAGAATCAAGAAAAGTTGGAACAACAATATGGTGACCAAGTGATACAGCTGAGAACTGACAAGCTGCCCAAGGGACTTATCACTTTGGAGTCCATTTTTAACCCCAATGATCAGTTTAGAAAGGAGAAAGCAAACATTCAGGTCAAGAGAGAAGATTCGGTATCCATCTTGGTAGAAGAGAACAAGCCATTGCAAATTGGAAAGATGACAACTGAGCAAGAAAGATGTGAGTTCATACAGCTATGTCAAGAGTTCCCTGACGTGTTTGCTTGGAGCTATGAAGACTTGAAAGGTTTCAATCCCAACTTAGCTCAGCATACCATCGAATTGGATCCAAATACTAAGCACATCGGGCGAGAAATAGAGACCGATCAATCCACACATGGAGCCTCTCATGAGGAAAGAATTGGACAAGCTGATTGAGTCAAGAATCATATTCCCAATCAAGCATTCTAGTTGGGTTGCCAACTTAGTTCCAGTCAGAAAGAAGAATGGAGAGATCAGGCTGTGTGTTGACTTCAGAGATTTGAATAGAGCCTCTCTCAAGGACCATTATCCACTCCCTTCCATGGAGCAAATATTGCAGGTTGTAGCTGGTTCAGAAAGGTTTTCACTACTTGATGGTTACTCAGGCTTCAATCAGATTATGGTAAAGGAGGAAGACCAGTTCAAGACAGCCTTCACAACCAAATGGGGCACATATGCTTACAAGAAGATGCCATTTGGACTATCGAACGCCAGAGCAACATTCCAGCGAGCTATGGATATGGCATTCAAAGGCTTGATCAACAAGATAGTGCTGGTATACCTAGATGATATTACTGTCTTCTCAAAGAATGCAGCAGACCATTTCTTTCACCTCAGGCAAGTGTTTCAGAGGTGTAGAAAGTTCGAGTGTCCTTAAATCCTAAGAAGTGCATCTTTCTTGCACATGAAGGGAAGCTCCTTGGCCATATTGTCTCCAGGGAAGGATTAGCAATTGATCCAGAGAGGGTTGAAGCCATAAGAGCTCTACCATTGCCAAGCCACAAGAAAGCCCTTCAGAGTTTCCTGGGAAGGATAAACTTTGTTCGGAGGTTTGTCCCAGATTTTGCAGCCCTTGTCAAGCCCATCACCAAAATGTTAAGGAAAAGCATGGCTTTCAGTGGACGACGAAAAGCAAGGAGAGTTTTGAAGCAATCAAAGAAGCCATCTCCCAAGCACCCACTCTCATCAACCCAGACTTTTCCAAGGATTTCATCCTCTATGCATTTGGAGGTGATGACACTATTTCTGCCATTATGGTACAGCAGAACAAAGATAATGATGAGCAGTATTGCCTTCTTGACGGCGAGCCTAGATGACTGCAAGTGAGGTACTCTTTTATTGAAAAGCATGTGCTTGCGATGTCGAAGCTTGAAGAAATTCAAGCATTTAGTCTCAAACAACAAGGTCCATTGCTGGTCTCACATCTTTGGGGTTAAGGACTTCCTCCTCAACAAGGATTTGAATGAGAAAAGGGCGAGGTTGGATCACCCGTGTCATGGAGTATGACATTGAGATCAAGATCACCAAGCTGGTAAGAGGAAAGGATTGTGTGAGCAGCTGGTTTTGGGAAGCAAAAAGAAGTATGCAAGAAGAAGAGGCTGTTTTGTGATTCAAGACAGCCATGAGCCGAGTGGCGAGACAAGAAAGACAATGCTGCCCCACTCCTTGCTGGACCCAGGCATTATGCACTTCCTACAAACAGGCCTATGCCCTCCGAGAAATGAGCAAAGCGAAGAGGAGATACTTGGGTTGCGGGCTGTTCCATATACCATCATTGATGGAGTTTTGTTGAAGAAGGATGTGAATGGAGTCTTTCTTGAGATGCATTAACACGAGTCGATCAAAGGGTATTAAAAGAGTTTCATGATGGACCAGTGGTGGTGGCCATTTTGCACCAAGAGTGACAGACTCTAAAAATCATGAAGGCTGGTTATTATTGGCCTAAAATCTTTAGTGATTGCTATGCATGGATCAAGAGATGTAAGAATTGTGCATTCTTCACGGGAAAAGAGAGACTCGCTGCCCTTCCATTACATCCAATCTCAGTTGACCAGCCATTCATGCAATGGGGTTTAGACTTCATTGGAGCCATCAATCCCAATTCAAGCCAAGGGCACAAATGGATTTTGTGACCACGGACTACTTCACCGGATGGACGACGGTAGCACTCAAAGAGGCGAATGAGTCTAGCATCTTGGACTTTTACGAGGGGATAACTACCAGATTTGGTGTACCTGCTACAATAATCTCTGATAATGCATTGGCATTCATTGGATCTAAGGTGACTGAGTGGGCTGTCAAGAAGCGGATCTACCTAAGCACTTCATCAAACTATTACCCTCAGGTAATGGCGGGCCGAGTCTACAAACAAGAACTTGCTTGAGGATCATTAGGAGGACTCTTGATGAGAATCCGAGAGGGCTTGGCATACCAAACTGAAATCAGCCTTATGGGCTGATAGGATCACTCCCAAAATATCCACGAGTAATTCTCCATTTAAGCTTGTCATGGAAGAGAGGCAATCTTGCCCATGTCACTTGAGTTGCCAACATTGGAACTCATGAAGCAGTGGAGTTGCTTGAATTTGAGCCTATGGAGGTGAGATATGCGGAGCTGATGGAGCTGCGAGATCAGAAATCGGGCATCCCAAGCGATGGAAAAGGATCAAGCTTTGATCGAAGACCTTTGTGAAAGGCCAAGGATAGATCTTTTCAAGTTGGAGATCTAGTGTTGAAATGGGATGCGGATCGGGCAAAACCGGAAGGCATTTCAAATTTGATGCCATTTGGAGTGGCCCATACATGGTCACGAAGCGCAAGCAGCAATGCTTTCCAATTGGCCTCATTGGATGGTGAAGAACTGCAGATTCCAGTCAATGGAATCTATCTCAAGCGTTGCCTCTAGAGGGAAGTTCACTACCTTGTAAATATTAATTAGATTTTCATTCCTCCAAGTGCTTGTGCACATTGTCCTGTTGTAGTTAGGTTTCAGTTTTCCTAAGTGCTTTGGCACAAGTTTTGCTTTGCTCTCGGGTTGTTTTCTACAGATTCAGTGTTGTTGGAGAAGAAGTTGCAGTATCAGGCTCGGGATTAGATATCAGGCTCGTTTCAGGTTATTGCTTATGACTCCATGCCCAATAGATCGCTAAAAGGCCACTGATCTTCTACCTAGCAGGCAGGTGACCCCACTGAGTCGTCAAAACTGTTGTCAAAATTTCACCCCCGGGTAAATTTCGATAACATGCATCAGAGTTTTGCAGTTCCAAGCAAGTAGATTGAAACAGGAAAAATCGTGAAAATTGGCTAAGTCTTTCTCAAGGTTTCCTTTGGGACAGTTGGAACGAATATACGCGGAAGACGCTTGGATCGGCGATTTCCTTAGCAGAGCGATCCAGAGCTGAAATTGGCAACTGGGACATCCGGGACAAAAGGACGCTTGAACGCCGGGATCGGGTGAAAAGGAAAAATGAACTTTTTGGGACGAAGTCGTGAACTAAGCGCTTTGGGACATCGGCGGACATGACAAAGGTACTGCGGCGAATTCCAGGCCAGAAGGGACATTCGGCGAAATGAAATGAACAAGCCGAAGAAGGAAGCAAATGGGACATGGCCGAAGACATCCGACAGAAAGGACGCGATCAATCAATGAAGCCCACGTGTCAGGAGAATTTGGCCCCATTTCGGGTGGATGGAAGACCTGAGCTTGGGACATCAGGGACAAATGGACGCGGTGGACGCGAAAGAGCGAAAGGCGAGACCAATCAAATCACGACACGTGTCACAGGAAAAGGTTAAAAGTCAAAGGCGAGTTTTGAAGGGTCGGCCAACCAATGAAATAGTGCCACGTGTCCAAGTTTAAAGGGCCTGAGGAAATTTCAAAGGAAAGCCCACGAAAGGTGGAGGAGAGAGAATTATTCATCGAATCGAGCACGTGCCACGTGTCATCCAGGTGGCAGAGCGCGGGAAAGATTTCAAAACACGTTTTGGCCTGTTTTTGCCCTAAATCTTCAGATCGCCATAACTTTCGATCCAGAGCTCGGATTTGCACGTTCTTTATATCAACGGAAAGCTGGTAAAATTCTCTACACGATTCCGGGTCAATCTTGCATTTTGGTTCAGTTTGGAGAGAGAAAATCAAGAAACACCTCTGGCGCGAAATAACAAGCAGAAGTAATGCTTCAACAAACAACTTTAATGCACGGCGGACGGTTCAACCATACATAAGAAAGCCCGCCGTTTTGCCAGGATCCGCCGCTTCTGCCATAATGAGATGAATTAAATGCAACCTGGAGGTGGTTGGGGTAGATTTGGCTTTCCCCTCTCTTCCCTCTCTCATTCTTTCTATATATTGTAAAGAGGAGCTTCTTTTCAAGGGTCGAACATTTTTTTGTTTTGCCTCTCCCTTCTTCTCCTCAGGCGAATTTGTGGAGTTCGAACCTCTCATTTGAACTGTAATACTATTCTACCTCATGGCATTCTGTAGTGTATTGTATCAATCTTTGGAGCAAGTAATGCATGTCTGTGGATGATTCTCAGCCCTCTCTGTGTTCATTTTTGCATCCTCCTGGTCTTTCACTGCAGGTTTTGTCATCTGTGCATGATCTTATATCACATTCAAATGTGCATCTTCTTACCTTTGGAAAATAGGTGTTCTTCATTCCTCGGTGCATCACCTCTATTAGCTTAGATTTATTTTATGCATCTTCTTACCTTGTCTCCTTGAAACCCGATTAGATTAGGTTTTGAAAAAACCTCTGCATATTTCGTGTGCATATCTGACGAGCAGAGGAATAGGAACCATCCCTTCTCTGGAGAATCCTTTCTCAAGATGATACATGAACTCCATATCCATATTCATTCTGAACTATGCATCTACTATGATTCCATTCGTGACCATAGTTTATCATCCTTGGATTCCATCATAACCAACATAAGGATTCAATGCATAACCATAATAAGGATTCCATGTATAACCATAATAAGGATAACCATAATAAGGATTCCATGCTTCATAATTGTTGCTCCATTGATCCCCATGTATAAATAAAGTGATTATTCCTCCAATTACCTATATATCTATATTGGTTGGAAATATGATGTGCCACAGGATATCTCCATGATTTTTTTTTCTCTCATGTTGATGTGGATTTCCATATCCCTACTGCAACAGTATCCTCAACCTTATCAACATGTTTCAACTTTCTTTTCTTCTTCCACCTTTGCATTTGATATTTTCTTTTCTCTTGAGTAGATGAATCATCATTTCCTTCTTTTTCTTCATGTTCCTCTTTTGAATCATCCTTATTCCCTTCTTCTCCATATTCTAAATCATCCTCATGGTCTATATTGACTTTTCTTTGATTTCCATTAAGCCTGATATCCTGTAAAGTGACCTTCTTCTTTTTGTACCAAATCTTCATAAACTTATTTTTCATATTAATATTAATTTTCCCCAATGTCTCTAACCAAGGATACCCAAGAACAATATCCAAACCATCCATATATAAGGCAAAAAAATCTGAATGTAAAGTATATTTGTCCATAGTAAGTTTTAAATCTTCAAAAACTTGAATTTTCTTACCATTCACTTGAGCTTCTTTGATATTACTTTCTTGAATATGTAGATGTTGAGCCATATCCTTGTTGATGAAGTTATACTTGTTGTTAGGGTTTATGGAAACAATTATCTTATTCCTTTGAATGCATCCATGAAACTGAAATATGGTATCTTCCTTCTTGGGAGCTATAATATCTTCTTCTGCATCAATATCTTGTTTTTCTTCCTCTTCTTCATAGTCTTCTTCAACTTCTTTTGTGTTTGATTCTTCAATATATGATGCACCATAATCTTCTCTTAAATCTTCTTCACCTTCCTCTTCATCTTCTTTCTCTCTTGATTCTTCAATATATTCTTTCCCATCATCTTCCTTTGACTCTTCTTCCTCTTTGTGGTCCCATCTATCCATAAAAAGTTGTTCCATTTCCTCCCAAGACCAATCCTTCCTGTCATTTTTTAACTCAGAAAACCAAATCCATGCATGGCCACCAACAGATAATGTGAAAACCTATTCCTTGTCATGAAATATGAGAAATATATATTCTTAAATTTTATCCACCATTCTTTAGCATCCATCTCACCATTTCCATAAAAATTTGTTATCCCCGTGATCATGATTAGGGTTTAGGAATTATAAAAATATTTCGGTAGATGGATAAAAACACAAAGAA
This sequence comes from Taxus wallichiana var. yunnanensis, assembly GCA_018340775.1. NCBI lineage: Eukaryota > Viridiplantae > Streptophyta > Pinopsida > Cupressales > Taxaceae > Taxus > Taxus wallichiana. Next base: position 763,666,128 of record CM031237.1, read on the forward strand.
CAAGTTCCCTAATTGAAATTTCAAGAGCTTTTGAAAATATAATTTTTCTAAAAAATACCACAATTTGCTTCCTGAAAAGCAAATTTATGAAAAAACTTAAAACACCAATAACATCCGCAAAACAGATCCAATGGAGCTGAAATTTTCAGATATTTTGAATTATATTGTTTCCAAATTATGATGCAAAAATTGGGAAAAAATTCGATACCCTCTTCAAGATATATTTGAAACAAAAAATTAGGGTTTTTGCCCTAATTTTGGCCGAAATCGCTACTCTGATACCACTTGTAAGGATATTACTTGTATAAATCAGAACATATACAACAGAATAACATGAGAGAACACCAAAATATAGATAAATGATGACAATATGCTCATATAATAGCTTTGCCACTTCGAGGGGGCAACCTCCAATACCACTTCGAGGGGGTAACCTCCAAACCATACAATAACACTCCAATACTCAATATGATGATTAACTACAACCTTATAACCCCTATATATACCATTCTAACCTATGGACAATACTGAGGTTGACCTCCTAAGCATAATAAATCATAAATGAATGATATAATAAGATAAGGGGATGTGTGCCACATGTCAACATCTCCATCAATACATATACATCATAACATCCTTTCCCTAGGTGCATAGCATATATATACCTAACCCTCTCTTGTTGTGTGTACATTATTGTTATTATTTAAATGGAAAAATAAAAAATGATAATTATACTAGATTTAGGTGAATGTCATGCCAGCGATTTTCGTTGACGCATGCTCATTGTTCTCTCTAAAGTGCACCATATAGAGAGATGGTTGTAGGTGTTCTAAGCTTGCAAAATTTATCTCTCTTTCATAGATAGAATGGAAACACCTCATGTCTGTGGGTATACCTATTTTGAGGTGAGTCTCCGATATCAAGGTTGGTTCCTTATTGATGTATCCTAAACTGATTTTCTGGGGTTTGAGGGTAAAAGATGACTGTAAAAAAAATTTAAAATTGAGGTGATACACCAAACTGTATGAGGTCTTTGACTGAGTACATGCACAACTGATATGGGAATGATTTCTTGGTGCACGAGCCAACAATTTTCTACAAATTATTAAGGGAAAACACTTTGATGTATTGAGGAAAAATCACAACAATACTGCTAAGTTAAACATACACATTAATATCATGCAAAAATTACTAAATTTACAATAGGGTAAGATGATTAATCGGGAATTCAACATTCACAAGATTAATGGAACATACACAAGACTGCAAATAATTGGAAAGGCAGAATATACTTCTCATTTAGAGGGCAAAACTAGCAAAATATGCTTCAGCACTCTTGTATCTAAAAGTCCTCCTCTTGTGCTTTCAAGGCACACAATATATAGCAAAATTAATTCACCCACCCTTCCTAAAAATAGAATAAAGTTGTACTCGCCCATGCATCCTATTTTTATCCCTTTTTATTAATAAATAAAGGAATAAAATAAAGCAAACTAGTACAAAGAGGCATTAATAGCCTTTGATTACATCACAGTCAAACTACACTTGACTATTCTATTTTTTTATTGAAAAGCATAACCATATATTAATAATGAAGTACAATGCTAATCATACAAAATCGGGTGGAAAAGATCACACCCCATAAGCAGGATCAAAGTAGCCATAAAGGCTACGAGTAGCAAAGTGTCATGTCAATAGATGCATTTTCAATCAAAAAAGCTTAAAATAGAAAAGCCGAGAACTAGAGAAACTCCAAACATGGAGCTAGGCAAAGAAAGAACAAACATGGAGGAAGGTGGCGGCGGTGGTGGGCTCTTTGGACTGGTCACCCCAACCACCAAGAGTAGTATCGGGGGCATCATCAGGCTGCTCCCAGCCATCAGTCTGTTGTTGTTCCTCCTCATTTCCCCGCCGGGAGGGTGAAATAGCAAGAGAAAGCCATGTAAACTTTGATCAGTCGGGCGCCTGCCTCCTGAGCCACCACCGCTGAGCCCACCGACCAAAACCCCGAAAGCGGTGGAGTCCAAGAAGGAGGCAGAGAGACCCACCGGTGAGGAGAGGTGTTATGCCGCCCACGAGCTGACCCTGTCGAAGTTGCGCCACCCATGGGATGAGTGACGGCCTTACGCGGCGGAGCGAGTGGGAGGGAATCAAAGTGGGACACAACTAACAAAGACAAGGGGCACTCCCCCAATGGTCCAACAGAGTTTGCAAGTGTTCAACCTCTATGCAGACTTTCTCCACCTGTACCTGGATCTGAAGTGAAACATTGAGATGATACAAGCTTGTTAGAAATAGCAAAAATTCTATCCACTGTCTCTTTATTAAAAATAACAACATTTCTAGATTTCCAAATGTGATATAAAATAGCCACTCTGAAAGAATGCCAAATGTTGTAAAATTTTGCAAGAATAAAGGTCGGATCCCCCAAAAGAACCATTTTCCACATGAAGAAGGTGGGCAAAAAAGGTTGAAAAAGGGTATGAATCCAACATAGCAGGCAGACTGAGCATGAGGGAAGAACCAAAAGAGATGAAGAAGAGTCTCAATGTGGTTGCAGAATGGGCAATGTGGTGGGGGAGCTCCCAGAAGAACAAGGCACTTGCCCACAAGAAGCCCTTGATGAAGAATGCTCCAGAGAAAGTGCACAACTTTGGGCTCTATAGGAATGGCCCAAATGACATTGAAGCGCTACTTCCACCCAAAATGAGTGGAATGCAGGCTCCATCGAGCATTTAACTTTTGGAGAGGAAGCTGCTTGGTGAGAATATTGTAGCCCAACCGAGGTTTATAGTTTTTGAAGGGGGTGGCAGAGGGCTAGTGCCAATCAAACCACCACAGGCGCTGCGTAGTAACACCAATTTTATGCAAACAATCACCAGGTATGAGATCTTGAATGAAAGAAATGGCTTGTTTGTCATTGTCATTTAGAGAAAAATTAGCTTTTAGGCTATCCCATGGAAGCCAATCCCTGGTGATGGGACAAAAAAGGTCCTGAATATACTAAATCCCTTTTTTGAAAAGACGCAAACCCTTGAGCTGCAAGGAAAGAGCAAGGGGTTCATCATGAAATTGAAGCACCGGATTCCACCACAAACTAAGAGAATTAAGAGAGAGCCCATTCCGAAAACCACCACCCTACTAGAGCATATGGGGTTTGAGAAGTTCCCAAGCTTTCCATATGTTTTTGCCACAAAAGATCCACCTATTTTAAAAGTAGCAGGACATAGAAGTAAGGATTAGTAGTTCAAACCCTGCCATGCCTTTTGATTAAGCGGAGACCCTTGAGATGTATAATTTCTGAGAAGAATTTTCCAAGATTCCTCACCTTCAAGACTGCGAATAATCCATTTGGCAAAAGGTGAGAGCAAACCCCTGCATATGAATGTTGATTAGGCCAAGACCACTAATGTCACGTCCAACATATGTCCCAAGAAACTCTGTGAAAACCATGATTCCCTTCGGAGTTGGCCCACAAGAAATCACGCAGAATTTTCTCCAACCTGTGGTAAGCGGCTTTAGAGGGTGCCCAACATGATGAGTAATAGACATGAGTGGAGGCCAGTAACTCGATCGGACTTAGAATTTCCTAGCAAGAGACAGATGCTTGGTAATCCAAAAAGAGATTTTTTTCTCAACTCGCTGAATCACATAATTCCAAAGGTCAGCAGGCGATGCCATAAAGGTAAAAGGAATGCCTAAAATTTTGAATTGAACACTAGGTTCAATCCAAAGCCATTGGAATCCCTCTAGCTAAGGAGGTTTGGGACCCACCGCCTATCTGTAACATTGGGTTTTCTTCCATTGATAGCAGAAAACAAAAGCAAGACAAAAATATTAAGGTATTTCATGGCATTAGTGACAGAGGCCTCAGTTTCAACCAAAGTGAGAAAAAGTCATCTCAAAGTGGCCATTAATCAACTACTTAGGAGAGGAAGGTAGTTGAATACCTTTACCTAAACCAGCATTGGCAAGCATTAGCAAGCAAGTAGCTCAGACCTTCAACAACAATGACGTAAAGAGAAGGAGAAAGAGGGCAACCTTGCCGATGGAACGATGAAGAGAGAATCTCTCAGATTGTTGACCATTGATAGTAATACAGCACCTGCATTTTGAAAGAGCATATTGACAGAGTGGATGAATCTGGGTCCAAAACCAATAGCCTGCAGCATGGCTAGAATGAAAGGCCACTCAACTCTGTCATAGGCTTTTTCAAAATCAATTTTAACAAACAAAGTTGGTTGAGAAGTCTGACGGCAAATTCCATTCCCTCCCAAACTGTAATAATGTTGTCCAAAATATATCTGTTCTTGATAAAGCCGGTTTTTCGCTCTCCTGATGATCAGGGGTAGGAGATTAGTGAGCTTGATAGCAAGGGCTTTGCAATAATTTTGTATGAGACATTGAGCAGAGTTATTGGTCGCCAACTAGTGATAAGCTCGGGATCCCCAGACTTGGGAATGAATTTGATGTTGCCTTGGTTGATCAGATCACCCAGGGTGTTGGAGGACATCACTTCCAGATAGACTGATGCAGATCCGGACCAACAGTCACCATAGAGACTGGTAGAACTCACAGGGAAAACCATCAACACCGGGGGCTTTATCAAGCCATCTGCATAACAGCTTCCTTCAAGTCATCAAGAGTGAGGGGACTATCACAGGCGATGCGCTGACTTTCAGAGAGCTTACAAGGAACATCGTCAATGCATTGGAGGAGAGCAGCCTCACGAGCCGGAGTAGCAGGTTGAGTAGCAAAAAGCATCATGATAGTGATGCACAAAAGCTTGCAGAATGTCAGGTAAGAGAGTAAGCCTTTGATTGCCATCCTTGATTGCTTTGATTTTGGTGAGAGTTTGATTAGTTTTAAGGGAAGCAAAAAAATCCTTAGTAACTCTGTCACCAATGTGAAGCCAGTGTAAATGGGCTCGAACTTGGGCTCCTCTAGCCTTATAGTGCTCCTCAATTTGAAGCTTATGTTTCCAGTGAGCAGCTTTCACTTGCAATTAAGTGTTGAAGGGAGACAGATTAAGCTCTTGAATAGCCCTCGAATATTCAACATGAGAGGCTTCATGAGCATTCTTGTGAAAAAGAGCAGCTTGTTTCCCATAGAGCTCAAGGAAAGAAGTGGTACAAGCGATGGCATGAGACCACTAGTCAATCCAACCAATCCCATCAACAGGTCTCGATCAAGATTCCAAATACGTCTTATATAATCCAATGTCTTGGGATGAGAAAGGTGGGACATATTTAAATAGAACTGGGTGGACTTGGGCTTGGGTCACCAAAGTTCCATTGAATCCCAAAGAAAATATGCTTATGGTCGAAACCAAATCATTGTCCACCACCGAGACCGGGGAGGTCAGATGAAGAGTCAAAGGAAAACCATTGCTTCTTTGAAATCAAAGCTCACAAGACGCTTATAAACTCTGTCATCGCCAGCTCTAAAATTAGACCAAGTGAACCAAGGAGTGGCAATGCAGAAGAGTGCTTGCAGTGGTTGGGATCAAAAAGACAAAGCTTATTGCGTAAATAAAACTAGGCTTCACATTCGCCAGTACACCAACACATTGAATCCGCCCAATTTGTCTTCGGGGGATTCAACCATGTTGAAATCTCTGCAAAAAATCCAGGTAGCAGAGGGCAGATGATCAGCCAACCACCGCCAAAAAGAAGAACATTCAGAGGCATCATTAGAAGCATAAATATTGGCCAACCCAAGAATGTGGCCGTTAAAATAAAAAGGGTCCACACCACTCGATGAGTGGGGTCGAACCCCAAGATATGATATTAGAGCCGAGGTCGGGCTTAAAAGAGTGACAACACCCCTCGACCGTTATCATGAGCCGACATCCGGTAGAGAGAACCAAAGGCTAGATGGTACTCATAGCAAGTAGAAAGATGAAAGCCGAGATTTTGACTTCCTCGCAAAACACAACACCAAACTTTACAAAATGCTTACAATTGTCTCTAATAAGATATCTGTGAGTCGATCGAAGCCCCGACATTCCATGAGTAAACTAACATGGAGAACTATCAAGGTGCATGGTTTCCTCCTCGAGGCTGGCTAATACTCCAAAGTGGTTAGAGAAAGTGACTTGCCACGCATTCCCATGAATAAAATCACCAAGCTCGAACCGACCGGCGGGGTCTCTATGAGAAATCTTCCTTAGAAGGAGGGGAAGGACTTCAGGAATGGTGTAAGGCAGCCTTTCTATCTGTTTGAGTAGCCAACCACCGGCCGTGAGATCCGTAAAGATTGAGGTCTTGGGAAATGAAGGGTGAGGGTTGATGACAACCGCAACTTGTGGAGACCAAGAGATGGTGGGCGTAGGCTTGGGAGGGGTTACAAAGCAGACGGATTTAAAGGGGCGAGTACAAGGTGACCACCGGTTTGTAAGTAGCCTATTGGTGCTTATTTCAGGTCGAGGCCAAAGGTTTTCTGCCATTGACAGTAGTCCATCCATCAAAGGAAGGAGCGTTGGATTTAGGGTCTATCGGGTTTTCTCCGAAACTGGCGGTGGGTTTGGATTCATGAGAGGACAATCCTTGATCATATGGTCACAGATTGGCACCAAAAATAAGTGTTGGGCAGATTGATGTATAGAACTTTCTATGAAAAGCGTGTGTCTCCAACCTGGATATCAAGGGTATCTTTGAGGTCTTTTGAGAGATCAATTTCTACACAAACCTATTTTTGGGGTCGAGCCAAGTAGAACTTAATTTTCTCGTGGCAGATGAGGTGACCCAAGGGTTTGATAAGTTGATCAACGAATCCCCACAGAGGCAAAGGGAGGCCTGGAAATTCGACCCAAACAGAATTTTGAGTTTGGCTTGCTCAGAGACTTGAAAATCTCGAGTCCAGTGGGAGAAAACCACAAGGGTATTACAAATAAACCAAGGACCGTGGTTAACAATGGCTTTGCAATGTTCAACATTGGTAAAGCAAAATAGAAAAAAACCCTTGGTCATGTTTTGTACTCCCTCTACCTTGACTCCATGAGGTTGCCAATGGTTATGAATCCATTGGCGGAGGATACCTTCAGGGGGAACTCAACCCACAAAATAAGCAACAAGAGAAAAAGATTCAAACCAGTTGCAAGCTTTGTCAAAATCTGGTAAATCAAGAACAATATCCGAGGAAGGAGTATCAGTATCCTTACCTCATCGAATACCTTCGGGATGAACTTCATCGCACGTTTGGCGCCATTGTCCAGAGCTCCTACGATAAGACCATCATCAATAGATGCATGGCCCGAGGAGGTGGTCATTTTATAAGCCACTTGCCCAAGGGGCGGACTAGCGATCAATACAAAATTAATGCAGATAATCCTGCTAGATCTACAGATCAAAAATGTGACGCGATGGCGGCGTACGACAAGGCCGAGCATTCACTGTGAAAATAACTCATCGAGATTAAACCCTATCGAGCCCCCATTCCAAGATCTCTTGACTATACTATTTTTAAGAAAATAATGGGTGAATAATTTGCTAATAATAAATCTTGCTTGATGAGCAAGTCTCCTTCCTTATGCATGTAAATTTTTCTTCTTGTCTATTTTTTTCTTTTTGTGAAGGCATGTAAAAATACTCCTGTGCAAGAAAATGAATACTTTTGATCTCCAATACTTAGCAAAATTATTCACCTCACTGTGGGGACCACCTGGGAGCACATGTGCAATCATAATCCACTTCTTATTTTGTAAAAATAAGGTAATCAAGTCTTCAAAAGGTTGTTTGCATTCTGATGTAGACCTCTTCTCTATCCCTTGTGATCACATGAAAAATTTACATTCCAAGTCATGTCCAATACATCATAATTAGTGGGGACCACCTTTGTAGTTGACCACTAGTCTTCATTTGGTTTGGCCACCCTTGTGGACTTAGCACATTATTATGTTTTGAAATAAGACAAGGGGGCACTTTGTAAAAGGGTCACCATATAATACTCGGCCACTTTTGATGACCATGCAATTGTATAGTTGGTCGGCCACTTGATTACTTGGGACATATACTATGGTTTAGACTTTTGAAAGTCAATATGCAATAATTTTTATTTTAATCATGGGGCTGGCCCCCTCATGATGATGACTCACCCCTCCACATGCTTTTTCGGTGGCATCTAACTCGAGTCGAGTTAACTGTAACCCTAGTGGTTTTCTTTGAAAGTTGGTGCCTTGATTCAGGTTGTTGATCTTTGTACTTTTTAATCTATAGCTGTTGATTTTTGATCCTCGGTTAGGGTTTCTAATCTAGCATTTAATATGGTAGACGATTCGAACCATGGTTGGCTAGGTTGTTGGGGGTGGTTAAAATTTTGATCGTCGATCTTGAGTCGATTAGCCTCACACCGTCGATCTTTGATTGTGGTTGGCTATGTTAACTTTGGTCGAGCTAAGCAACAAAACACTTGAGAAACCTAATCATTTTGGTTATTTTCATTTCACTCCATTTGAGTGGGTGAAGCCATGTCAAATTTTTCTCACCGTCATTGATGACTTCTTGAGATCGATTTAGTTGGTCTCTACAATGAACTTTACAAGATTCTTCTACGATTTTTGACTTTTAAGGCTCTGCGGTTGTGTTTTCTCGATATTTCTCTCGGCGTATTGAGCTCTGTTTGGTCTTTAGACCTTTGTTTCTTTGGTCTTGAGCTTGGGTGAAAGATTCTTGTGAAGTCCGAGCTCCATTTCTTTGAGTTACTATGTTGTGGACTGTGTAACTTTAATGGAGGTCGTTTTTCCCGAAGGTGAGCCTCGATCACTTGGTTAATAACTTGTTCTTCTCGTCGATTCAGTTTCATTAGCACTAATACCACAAAACTTTGTGTTCCTTTGCGTTTCTTTGTGCAAATTTGATCTCTGAGCTTTGAAAATCGTCAGGGTCTTCAACTTTTAACTTCTAATTTGAGGGTCTGTCTCCTTCGATTCTAACTGGTGAGTTATGATCCCTTTTGAATCTCCATGCAGAATTTGTGATAATATTCTACAGTCGTGAGAGAATGAAACGTTTTCTTTATCATTCTCTCTGCATATTCTTAATTTGTGATTACGTGCTCATATTCTCTCAAATATGTCCTTTTGCAAAACTTTTTAAAACACCTTTCTTGTGGAGAACAATTTCTTTGAGATTTTTGACTCGTGGCATCATATGGGTTTGTATGATTCTGGGTCTTGTGTTTTGAATGCTATTTTACGCTCTCTATCATAGATCATTATGGAGCTATGATCTATCCGGTATCTATGTTAACCTTTTGAGCCACTATGCTTGTTGTTTTTATATTTGATAATCCCCTCATGGCCATCATTTAACTTGATAAAAGATGGGCTCTGATTTTCTTGACTATAACTTGCTCGCTTTTGGCTTGCCTACTTTGAATGATATGTAAATTTGTTTCCGCCATTGTTGGTGAGAGAGAAAACTATTGAGTTAATTTTGAGCTCACCTCATTTCATTTTGAAGTGTTTAGAGAGTTCGGTGGAAGATTTGATACATCCTAAGTCGTGATATGCATTCTTCCCTTTTTCTTTTCCGATTTGAAGCTTGATTTTGATAAGGTACTAAAGTTTGAAACATTCTGAAGATAATAGTTCCCATACATGTACTTTGGTATTTTCTTACTTCTAAATGAATTTGTTCCTTCTGTATTTTCAATTTTGTAGGTCCTAGGTCTTTCCCGAGTCTCTTGGAGAATATGCACATTCGGAAATATAGTTGTATACCTTGCTCATTACCTTTATATATTAGTCTACACTTTGATCATAACTCAAACGATGCTAAATCCTAGTTGTTGTTATATGTGTGTTAAATTTCGAAGCTATATTCACTTCCTTACATATTTTGTTGGCCTCAAGTCATCAGTGTAGCTTATTCTGAAAACACCATATTTAAATTTGATGAGCTTTGAATGTTCTGAAATTTGTATCTATTGTTGAGAGATTCTTTCTTCCCCGGAGATTGTAATTTGTTCTTGTTATGAAGAATCATGTGACTATAATTTGCAAGTGGTCTTGGTTCCATGCAAAGACTAATCATTTAAAATGTGAATCCTTCTCATTGAGTTCATATTGTTATAGTTATAAGCTTCTCATTCATTGATTGTAGTAACTGTAGTTTGCATATTCATGGCAAACATAACTTTGTCATTTTCATAACTTCATGGTGGTAACTTTTAGAAGCATGTAGACTATGTGAAATAATGTTCCTTAAAGTTATTGCTTTAACCTTCACTTGTTGAATACTTGCAAATATACCTTCCTTCAATAAAGACTATGTCATTTGATCATCTCTTGAACCTGTGATTGTGTCCTTTTTATAGATATACCTGATTGTTTTCACACAGAAACCTTGTAGACTGAAAATGCACTCTTATCATTGCTGCATTTTGTATTCTGTCAATTGAGCTGTATCTGAATGATGTTTTGAGCTTGAATTTATGACTAAGATTTCTATTATGTAACTACTTATTTTATTCAATGACCCTCCAAGATATAAGTGAAGAGTATTAATTTTTGTGCCCAAGTGCAAATGTTATTTTTCTTCAGTCTGTACTTGATCTTCTTGTATGAAATGGCAGTAGATTCCTGTGTACTTATCAATTTGTCTAGAAAATATGAAAGCCATAGGCTTTCCTTTTATCATCTCTAATTGATCCCTTTCTGTCATGCTTTTGAAGTTGATATTCTGCATTTCTTTATATAATTATGATACTCCATTTCTCTTTACTCCATTCACTTGGATGTTGAAATTGGAAACACTTGCTTGAGTTGAATTCATGAAGACTTGGGTACTATGGTTGTTATGACTTTATATTCAAAAAATTGAATCCACTTTGCTAGTCATACTTGTACTCTATTGATATTGTAGCATCTCTGTAGCATTTTGTATCTGTTATGATGTAATCTAAAAGTATGCACTTGTAAATCAATTTGGCACTATAACAATTCATTTAGATGCTTTATAGCTTGTTGTTAGGAGCTAAAACCTGATAATTGTTATCTTTGATCATGCCATGTATTATCTGCTTTCTGCATTACTATTTGATTTTTATACCGCTTTAAGGCATGTATTAGTTTGACATAGCCTGATGAAAAAACATAAAATGTCCATTTTACATGGCAAAGCCCTGTCAAAATTTTCTCAGATTTCTTTTTCCATTATGTTTCAGCTGTAATCTTATCCTTTCAGTTAACTTCAACCTTTAAATTTTGATTCTTCTACTTCACCTTTGAGTTGTATTCCTCCTCCATACTAGTATGTACTTGTGACTTATTTCAATCTGATGTATCATGGAGTAGAGTTTATTGAATTCTGCAATCTTTATCTAACAGTGGGGACTGTAAGACATGATTTTATTTCTTCTTGACTATAACTTGTACCTGCACATTTAAGAAAACAGTTAGAAAATATTTAGGCTTTTTGGCCTCTCTTATGTTCCATAGTTTTCTTTTCTTCTCTCTCTCCTTATTTCTGAGTAGATAATCATGTGTGTTGTTAAAGAAAATTAATTTTATCAGTTGTGCCTCTGATCCTCATGTATTTTATATCTTCTATTGTTAAGAGATGCACCTGCAAGAATTTGAAAATTATAGGAATATGGATTGTACCTTGAGCTCATAAACTGATATTTTTCTCTTTTATGTTTTCAAGTACAAGTGCCCTTGAGTAGCGAGATGAAGAGGGAACAAAGCTGGAAATGGAGATGCATCAACCGAAAAAAAGAAACCCCCAAGGAATGACAGTTCATTAATACTCTTCTATTTTCTCTTTTCATGCACATGTACCTCTTATTTCAGTAGTTGTATTTTACTTTTTAGTTACATCCCACGGCTTTTGTGGGAACATTTGAAATTCCTTATGAATAAAAAATTGAATTCTCAAATTGAGTTGTGTATTTCTTTCTACATTTCAAATTTCTATATGGATTGTATGATGAATTAAATAACTCAATAATATAATTGAATGTCTTAATCATGAAGGAAAGATCCTTAAAGAATACCTGTAACATTTAGCAATGAACTCTGATTGTTGCAATCTGTAATTATGATTTTTGTTCCAAAACTTCACACTTCATTTATTCTACAATTCAATGTCTTCATCAAGATAACACATATGTCCTTCGGGGCTTTGTGTTATTTTGCTGAAGATAGTCATGAAATTGCAGACTATGTAATTTGTTACGTTTTGTAACACACACATAGTTGCAGATTTCATGTAATCATTAATTATTTCAACATAAACAATATGAACTTAAAGAACCTCCCCTAGCTTGCGTTCACTTCACCAATGCCATCCATCATAATGAAGTTTCGAGTTGCCCATTTTTGTACAAGCACAAAAATTGTCAACATTTCTGGCGATCCTACGGGGAAAGCTTCCTGCTAGCTTGTAAACCAGTGCCTTTCTCTTGTCCATTGGGCATGGAGTCCAAGACATGTAACCAAAATCTACCTTTCTGAAGGTCCATCCCTTCCAAAACGAACTAAAGCTGGAAAGGATCTGGTAAACCAGATCACTTGCATGAATGCACTTATTGAATTGAAAAACATTGTAATGTGCAAGAACTGCACTTATTTAAGGGAAATCCTACTCTAAACAGATAATCGTAGGATTTTTAATAATAGTGTTTTGAGAAACATACCATTCACGGAATGGGAAGTTCCTCTCTATTCATATTTGAGAGCTAAAAAGTATTATGTTCTTTTCAAGTTGAGATCATGTAAGGACCACTCCAGATTGTATCAAACTTTGTGTGTCTTTCTGGCTTTGCACGATCAACATCTCACTTCAACACAATATCTCCTTCATTGAAGATCTTGAACTTAGTCTTGTTATCAAAATTCTTCTTCATTTGTTTCTGATTCTTTTCCATATTCATATGAGCTTGATCTCTTAGCTCTTGTAATTCCATTAATTCTGCATAATGAACCTGCAATGGTTCATTCTCAAGCAGCTCCATTTGATGTAGCAAATCTAATGCGGGTAACTCAACTAAAATAGGCATTCTTGCTTCTCTTCCATAAACAAGTTTGTATGGTGAATTGCCAATTGATCTTTTAGGAGTCACTCTATCAACCCAAAGTGTTGAATTCAACATTAGATGTCAAGCTCTCTGGTTATCTTTGAGTGTTCTTCTGATAATCCTTAAAAGATTCTTATTAGTACTCTCAGCTAACCCATTACCTTGTGGGTAATAATTAGATGACGAACTTAAATAAATTACGTGGTTGATATCCCAATCTGTTACCTTTGCACCAAGAAATGCTAAAGCATTATTTGAAATGATAGTTGTTGGAACACCAAATCTGCAAACTATACCTTCATAAAAGGATAGTATCAAAGTTTCATTAGCATCTTTCAAGGATATTACTTCATCCAAAGATGTAAAGTAATCTATAGCAGTCAAAATCCACTTGTTTCCTTGTGATGAAGGTGGGTTTATCATGCCAATAAAGTCAATGCCCCACTTGCGCATAAAATGTTGATCAACCGAAATAGGTTGTAAGGCCGCAAGAAAGCTAAATGTTCTTTTCCAACAAAGAAAGCACATTTCTTACACTTTCTCGATCCATTTGAAAAATAGTCATTGAATATGTTGAGCCAATAGTAACTAGATTTCATAATTTTGAAGGTTGTGGTACGTGCTTGAAAAATGACCTCCTGTAGTCCTTAATGGAATTCTATAATAATTGTTGAATTCTATCATAATCAACACATCACAAAAGGATTTCATTTATATCCTTTTTGAATAACACACCATCGATAAAAACATAAGGTATAGAATGTAACCTGAAATACCCGTGTTTATTCTTGTCCATACCTTCTAGATAAATACCATGTTATAGATAGTTAACTAAATCAACCATCCATCTTTATTCATGTACTTCTTGAGAAAGTTTAGGTTGCTAATTTTTGGTCGCACCATGACGTCCCGATTGTCGATACGTAATTTCAACATGTTGTTTTGAATCATCCGATTTTGCACACTGTTGTTTTTCCATATCAAAATTAGGCGTTCACACAAACCTTTACCTCAAACTATCTTTGCAATCCGGATATCAACATCATATTCCATGACCTTCATTATCCACCTGCTCTTTTCTCATTCAATTCTTTATTTAACAAGAAAGCTTTCACACTTGGATGAGAAACAAGAACACAAATTTTGTTGTTTGAAAACATATACTTAAAATTCTTTAGTCCTCTCGACTACTGAAAGTACTTGTTTTTCAAGAAATGTGTACCTTGTTTCATACTCATGCAAATTTGTCCAAAGAAAACAATTGGTTTGCTCAATATTTTCATCATTAACTTTGAGTTAATATGGTGAGATTGTTTCAGCTCTCCGCAAGTGCATACATTGTGAAATTTTTATCAAAATTTGGATTTGCAAGAGTAGGAGCTTGAGAGATGGCTGTTGTAATTGCTTCAAACCCTTCTCTCCCTTCACGGGTCCAAGAGAAAGTTTTCTTTTTTAACATAGTTATCAATGGTTTAACCAATGCTACAAAATCTGAACAAATCTTCTAACAAAGTTGATTTTTCCCAAAAAACTTTGTAATGCCTTCTTGTGATGAGGCAATGATAGTTGTGATATGAATTCAATTCTAAAAGGTTCAATTTCTAAACCTTGTTTAGAAACAATATGATTGAGTAATTTGACTTGATGTACCGAAAAGATAGACTTTTTGGGATTCAAAGATATTCCAAACTATCTCGCATAACTAAAAAGTCTATCTTAAATGTATTAGATGTTCATCTCGAATTTTTGAAAATACAATAACATCATCTAAATAAACAAGTATGCATTTATTTAACAAGCTACAAAAAGCCATGTCTATTGCACATTGAAAGGTTACACCAAGATTTGAAAGGCCAAAAGGAATTCTTTTGTAAGCATAAGTACCCCACTTGGTGGTAAAAGTTGTTTTGTACCTATATTCTTCTCATACTAGAATCTAATTGTATCCACCATAACCGTCTAGAAGAGATAGTCTATCCAACCCAGAAACTGTTCTTAAGATCTGATTCATATTTGGAAGTGGGTAATGATCTTTTAATGAAGATTTATTAAGATCTCTGAAATCCACACATAATCTGATTTCTCCATTCTTTTTTCGAATTGGAGTGAGATTGGCTACCCAACTTGAATGCTTAATTGGAAAGATAATACCTAATTCGATCAACTTAGATAACTCTTTCCTCATTAGAGGCTCTATTTTGGGATTTACAGGCCTCTATTTTTACCTAATTGGCTTGGAATTTGGTTGTAATTCAATAGTATGTTGTGTCAAAATGGGATCAAACCCTTTTAGGTCTTGGTATCTCCAAGTGAAAACATCTTTAAATTCTTTGCAAAGATCAATAAAGGAATGCTTTTTAGCTGAGGAACATACCTTTCCGAGAAACAAATTTTTACCTTCATCAACTATGATCTCTTCATAGTTATCAGCATGTGTTGACATCTTAGTTTTGTCTTTCCTTAACTAGATCATCAATGCTAAAGATGTCTTCTAATGTGACCAAGCCTCGAGGTAGTTTATTCATATTTAACTAAACAATCTGGTCACCATATAAGTGATGTAATTTATCTTGATTTATTGCAGAAAATTTAGATTCTTGCTACAAAAACATGCAGATCTATTCATCATTTTCAAAAACATGTCAAGTCAAATCATTATCAGGTATCGAAGGCCTGACAATCAACTTTATATGAGGTTGAAAATCATTGTTTTTAATTTGTTCCAACATTTCAAAATTGGCACCAATTGTTGCAAGTCTATTTACATGCCTATTTTCTATTTTAGGAATGGACTGAATATTAATAGAATTGAAATCTTCCATTAAGTCTAAAACTCTATGTTTGTAAGACTTCATTAATGGATTCTCATAAACATTGAAATTTCTTACTTGATTGATAACCAACTCGAAATCACTAAAAATCAGTAACATGCTTATCCCTTTCTTTCTAGCCCAAAGTAAGCCATGAATTAACGCTTCGTATTCAACTACGTTACAAGTGCATGAAAATTGGAGACTCAAAGCTGAAAAATACCTTTCGTTTGTTGGGGAAGTGAGCATCAAACCTGCTCCTTGTCCTTTCTTATTTTTAGCTCCATCAAAATGAAGCTTCCAAATCCCTTCTACTGCATTTTCTATTTTGGACAGTAAGGGAATTGGTGTGTTTTCCTCATGCAGACAATACACACCAAACATATGTTCTTCCACTTCTTTGAAAGGATCATGAGCATGTTCTTCATGTGTCTTTTCATCCATAAATAGGTTAGAAACACCATCTAATGTTGAAACATGAGTTGTATTATCAAAATTAGACTGGTCTAAGGCTGCATAATTAGCTAATGCATTAGAAGCATGAGGCTCAATGTGAAATTTGGCAACATGGTTTTGAATTAATAGTAACTTTGGTTCCATAACATGTAGTGAAAAATAAGGACCAATATGAAGAGAGATAACCTCTTATTTTTGCTATGAAATCTCTAGATAAGCACATATAACAAAGTAAGGAGGTAAATCCACAATAGTAATATCTTACAAAATGGAAACATTTGGGCAAGCATGCAATGTTACCTTTAGATTTTGATGGCACCAATTATATTCATTGTAGTTCCATTAAGCTTTAGTAAACACACTCTTTTTATGTAGGTTCATATTGCAAACCTAATTTTTCTAGAATTACTTTTGGCACAACTGTGTAATACTTGCACCATTGTCCACCATACAATTATGAACAAGATGTTCTCCAATAATCAGAGACAAATAAAATGGTGGTGGCTTCTTTATGTCATGAGCATTTAAAACCTTTTGAACCATCCATTTAACTTCTTTAACACGGTCTTGTTCTATTGTTCCAAGGACCATATATGTTTTCTAACTTCCTTTTCTATTGTTTTAGAAGAAATCTGCAGCTTAGCAAGTTCATGAGAAAGTAAATCTTTCTGTCCTATAATACTTAGAGTGTCCCACATCGAGATGTTAACGTTATGATTTTTCATTACATCAACAATGTTAAAAGAAGCAATAGTTTTAGAGATAGATTCTATTATTTTAGCATAGGCTTTAGTGAAAACTGCTTTTGCTTCATCTGCTTTTGATATCTAAGGTATAAATAACCTTCTTGGATCAGTATGTAGTTATTTTTGCTACTCTTTACCCAACTTGAAACGCTTGCTTTTTTTTTAGGAAAAACATTATTGTTAGCTAGTTTTGGCCCGTAGTTGTTGTTTTTTCAATGATAGTTGGCAAAACAGGCTTGTTTTGTTGTTTTTTACTTTTGGCAGCTTTTTCTTGAGCCCTAGTAGTAACTACAATGAAATCATTCTCACTGAAACTAACTAATTTTTGTTCAGGGGCCTTCTAAACCTGAGTTTCTTGTTGCCCACCCTTCATTTGAGGCATGAAAAATGTCTCAGATTGAGGTTGTGTAACAAGACTTTTGTTCAGAAAAGAATTTGGGCAACTTATAGCTGGATGAGGTTGATTACAAGGTTGACACCACTCTTCTATAGCCATATTAACTGGGACTAAATCGTTAGATGAACTCGAGCCTTTGGTTTGAAACTCGCCTTTCTTTGATAAGGCTACCTATAATTTTGATTATGTTGGTAAGGTTGCCTATTTTGTTGGTTTTGTTGATAAGGGGTTTGATAAGGTCCTACTAGGTAATGCAAGTCTATTTTCAATTGAAGTCAGCTTGTTTCCCATAGTCTACAAAGATCTTTAAACACATTATATGATGGGGTTGCAACAATAGGTTCTATAATCGTGATAGGTTGTGGAATAGGTGCTAGATCGCCAAAAAAGGCATTGAAGGCCTTGGAGCTAACTTGTTGGCTTGAATAAGACTATTTTCAGCTCGGATGGCGATATCATAGGTTGTTGGGAGAGTCTCTCCTCCCATAGACTGAATCATAGTTGAAATATCATTGTTTAATGCTCTAAGATAATAAAGAAAAGCATGATCAACTTGAGGCTTGACACTTGCTGAATTATTTCCCAAGTTCTAGCAAAACAAATGTTGAAACTAGACATAAATTCATGGGGAGCTCTTTTAATGGTAGACATTGTTCTATGAGAGATAAATGATCTGAATTATCTTGAAATTGTGTAAGCAATTTGCCACCTAAATCATCCTAAGTTCTTATGCATATAATTTCTAGATTTGTATACCATTGCAAGGTGTGTCCTTTCGGGATGCAATAAAAGTCTTAAAGCTACATCTTCATGAGTAATATTATGGACTAGCACATATGGCCACGACATCTTTGATGTGCTCTGTAGGTGTAACCTGATTTTCACCCATGAATGTAGGCAAGATTTTCATGGTAGCATTAGGGATGTCATGATAAATCGGGGATTACTAATGGGCTACCATTAGTAAAGGTCACAAAATTCCTAGGTGGTTGAATAACCATTTGAAAAATTGGGATTAGAATGAAGATATTGACACGTGGTGAAGGAATATTGGGAGGAGGATTACCAAATCCAGGTCTATTATAAGGCAAAGTATTACCAACTCTTCTCCTTCTTATAGAATTCAAAGGTAAAGAAATAAACTCAGAAGGAATTCCTCTAACCGATGATCTTGTAGTTACTTTAGGCATGGAACATGATGCAATACTGGTCTGAAATCAGCCTAACGGAGTCGCCAAATAAATCTTTAATCTTTAGAATAAATTGTTGTAGCTTGCTGGTCCAAAAGTAACTTTCACTTGCTGTAAATCTGCTATAAATTGTTGTAATTTATCTGCAGATGTGATTCGTTGTCCCACCGAGCATGCCAAAAATTGTTATCTCTCGAAAGTGCACCATGTAGAGAGATGGTTGCAGGTGTTCTAAGTTTGCAAAATTTATCTCTCTCTTTCGTAGATACAATGGAAACACCTCAGGTCTGTGGGTATACCTATTTTGAGGTGAGTCTCTGTATCAAGGTCGGTTCCTTATTGATGTATCCTAAACTAATTTTCTGGGGTTTGAGGGTAAAATATGACTGTAAAAAAAAGGATTTAAAACTCGAGTTATGATCCCTTTTGAATCTTTCGATTGCAGAATTTGTGATAATCTTCTATAGTCGTGAGAGAATGAAATGTTTTATTTGTCTGTTCCTGCATATTCTCAATTTGTGATTACGTGCTCATATTCACTTAGATATGTCCTTTTGCAAAACTTTTTAAAACACCTTTACTCTTGTGGAGAACAATTTCTTCGAGCTTTTTTGACTCACGACATCATATGGGTTTGCATGATTTTGGGTCTTGTGTTTTGAATGCTATTTTAAGATCTCAACATCATAGATATGTTCTCGAGCTTTGATCTATCTAAGTATCTATGTTAGCCTTTTGAGCCACTATGCTTGCTATTTTTATATTTGATAACCCCCTCATGGTCATCATTTAACTTGATAACAGATGGGCTTTGATTTTCTTGACTATAACTTGCTCGCTTTTCCCATCTCCTATTTTCCTTTGAATGATATGTAAATTTGTTTCCGCCATTGTTGGTGAGAGAGAAAACTATTTTGAGTTAATTTTCAAGCTCAACCTCGTTTCATTTGAAGTTTTTTGAGAGTTCGGTGGAATATTTAATACATCCTAAGTCGTGATATGCATTCTTCCCTTTTGCTTTTCCGATTTGAAGATTGATTTTGATAAGTCTTGAAGTTTGAAACATTCTTCAAGATAATAGTTCCCATACATGTAATTTGGTATTTTCTTACTTCGAATGAATTTGTTCCTTTTGTATTATCAAATTCATAGGTCCTAGGTCTTTCTGAGTCTCTTGGAGAATATGCACATTCGGAAATACCGTTGTATACCTTGCTCAAGACCTTTATATATCGGTCTACACTTTGATTATAACTGAAACGATGTTGAATCCTAGTTTTTGTTATATGTGTGTTAAATTTCAAAGCTATATTCACTTCCTTACATATTTTGTTGGCCTCAAGTCATTGTAGCTTATTCTTGGAACACCATCTTTGAATTTGATGAGATTTGAATGTTCTAAAAATGTATTTATTGTTGAGAGATTCTTTCTTCCTTGAGATTGTATTTTGTTCTTGTTGTGAAGAATCATGTGACTATAATCTACAAGTGGTCTTGGTTCCATGTAAAGACTAATCATTTGAAATGTGAATCCTGCTCATTGATTTCATAGTGTTACGATTATATATGTTTCTACTCATCGATTTAGTAATCGTAGTTTGCATATTCATGGCAAACATAACTCTTTCTTTTCATAACTTCATGGTGGTAACTTTTTAAGCACGTAGACTATGTGAAATAATGTTCCTTAAATTTACTACTTTAACCTTCACTTGTTGAACCTACAAATATACCTTCCTTTAATAAAGACTATGTAATTTGATCATCTCTTGAACCTATGACTGTGTCCTTTTATTTATTTATTTATACCAATTGTTTTCACACAAAACCTTGTAGAATTAAAATGCACTCTTATCATTGCAGATTCTCGTATTTTGTCACATTGAGTTGTATCTAGATGATGCTTTGAGCTTGAATTTATGACTAAGATTTATTTTGTGTAACTACTTATTTTATTCAATGACCTCTCCAAGATATAAGTGCTTTGAGTATTAATTTTTGTGCCCAAGTTCAAATGTTATTTTTCTTGAACTGCACTTGATCTTCTTGTATGAAATGGCAGAGATTCTGTGTACTTATCAATTTGTCTAGAAAATATGAAAGTCATAGGCTTTCCTTTTATCATCTCTAATTGATCCCTTTATGTCATGCTTTTAAAGTTGATATTCTACATTTCTTTATGTAATTATGATACTCCATTTCTCTTTACTCCATTCACTTGGATGTTGAAATTGGAAACACTTGCTTGAGTTGAATTCATGAAGACTTGGGTACTATGGTTGTTATGACTTTATATTCAAAAAATTGAATCCACTTTGCTAGTCATAGTTGTACTCCATTGATATTGTAGCATCTCTGTAGCATTTTGTATTTGTTCTGATGTAATCTAAAAGTATGCACTTGTAAATCAATTTGGCACTATAACAATTCATTTAGATGCTTTATAGCTTGTTGTTAGGAGCTGAAACCTTATAACTGTTATCTTTGATCATGTCATGCATTATTTGCTTTCTGCATTACTATTTGATTTTTATATCGCTTTTAAAGCATGTATTAGTTTGACATAGCCTGATGAAAAAACATAAAATGTCCATTTTACATGGCAAAGCCCTGTCAAAATTTTCTTAGATTTATTTTTCCATTATGTTTCATTGTAATCTTAGCCTTTCATTAACTTCAACCTTTAAATTTTGATTCTTCTCGCTTCACCTTTGAGTTGTATTCCTCCTCCATACTAGTATGTACTTGTGACTTATTTCAATCTGATGTATCATGGAGTAGAGTTTATTGAATTCTGAATCTTTATCTAATCAAGGGGACTTAAGACATGATTTTATTTCTTCTTGACTGCAACTTGTACCTGCACATTTAAGAAAACAGCTTAGAAAATATTTAGGATTTTTGGCCTCTCTTATGTTCCATAGTTTTTTTTCTTCTCTCTCTCCTTATTTCTCCTTATTTCTGTAGATAATCATGTGTGTTGTTACAGAAAAGTAATTTTATCAGTTGTGCCTTTGATCCTCATGTAATTTATATCTCTTGTTGTTAAGAGATCCACCTACACGAATTTTAAAAGTATAGGAATATGGATTGTACCCTAAGCTCATAAACGGATAATTTTTCTCTTTTTATGTTTTCAGTGCCCTTGAGCAACGAGATGAAGAGGGAACAAAGATGGAAATGGAGATGCATCAACCAAAAAGAAACCCCCAAGGTAATGACGGGTTCATTCATACTCCTCTATTTTCTCTTTCATGCATATGTACCTCTTATTTCAGTAATTGTATTTTACTTTTCAGTTACATCCCAAGGCTTGTGTGGGAACATTTGAAATTCCTTATGAATAAAACATTGAATTCTGAAATTGATTTGTGTATTTCTTTATGCATTTCAGCTTTCTATATGGATTGTATGATGAATTAAACAAGTCAATAATATAATTGAATGTCTTAATCATGAAGGAAGATCCTTAAAGAATACCCAGTAACATTTAGCAATGAACTTTGATTGTTGCAATCTGCAATTATGATTGTTGTTCCAAAACTTAACACTTCATCTATTCTGCAATTCAATGTCTTCATTAGGATAACACATCTATGTCCTTTGGGGGCTTTTTGTTATTTTGCTGAAGATAGTCATGAAATTATAGACTATGTGATTTGTTACGTTTTGTAACAGCACACATAGCTACAGATTTCATGTAATCATTAATTATTTCAACAAAAACAATATGAACTGAAATAACCTCCCTAGCTTAGGTTCACTTCACCAATGCCATCCATCGTAACGAAGTTTCGAGTTGCCCATTTTTCACAAGCGCAAAATTGTCAACACTCGCATGGTTTTGTTGGGTACAAATAGGATGGCAAGTGGCGTGGTTGTAATTTATTTGTGTATTTTTGTAATTTATATATATATATATATATATATATATATATATATATATATATTGTTATGTTTATAGTAAAGTTTCATCCTTCTATTGCTTTCAAATAAAAGATTGTCCTTGTCATGCATGAAGTTTAAATAAACTTGTAATTGTTCTTTGTTATCAAGTTTTAAGAGTTATCCAAATATTACTTAATGCTCTTCTTGACTTCATTTATAGCTATGTTGTGAAACTTACATCATGTATGGAAGGAAGAAGTATCTCTTTATAAATTAAATGAAATTGTGCTTTAAACCCCTTTAATTCTTCATCTTTCCTCGATTATTGCATGACTAGTAGGTGAGCGTTAACACTATCCAGTTGAGAACTAGTTTAGATTTTTCCTCTAGAATGAGTGATCATCACGCTGACCATAACCATCCTAAGTACAAGTGCTAGTTTTTACCAACTAATAGTTCCTCTCTCTAGGTGTCATGCTTCGATAGAATCTTATGATGATGGGTTGTGCCCTTGTGTTTCGCTTGACCTATCTCGTATCTAGTATAAACCTATATACTTGGCCCTAACAAGGTTTTAAACCTAATGTAAATTAAAACTCATGATTTATCCCATGGAATTAGCGTTAAGCATGTTATGTACCTATGAAATGAGGGTTTGAACCATGAGTGGAACCCACGTCGTAAGATACCTATGCATGAAACCCTTGATTTTGAAGCCATGTCTCTTCACAAATAGGGGTGTTATCTTGGCAGGAGTCCCTCTAGTTGTGCATAAGCATGAGGTAGGCATAATTGTTTTATCTAGTTTTTCCTATTGGTATGGTGTAGGCCCCTTTTAGGTGATAATGGAAATTAGTCAAAAGTGGACCTCTTATGGGAATTAGGGTGAATTACACATTAGTATAATTTATCCAATGAGAAGGGTAGTTGTTAGAGGATCATAGGGTGTATAACATTATAATTGCATATCACCTTGTAATACACATCTAATACTTAAATTTCCCAGGAATAATCCAAACTTGGTTAAGTGTGAAATCATACTCCTTAGGATCTTAGTGATTAAGTAAAGGACATATGACATATGATTACCAAAGATTGTAAATATTTCTTTAGAAGGATTTTGAATGCATAAAATTTTATAACTTTTGCATTTGAACCCCTTTTCCCCCTCTTAGATAAATGTGTCCCTTAGTATGTAGTAGTGGATTACCATGTGCTTCTCATATGGTGTAATTTTTCCCCATCCATGAATGCTTTTGAAGTTAATAGATCGTGGAGCCTCTCTTAAGGTTATTGGTGAAGGAAATGCTAATGCATATTCACCCAATGATTTAAATTGTTCCTTGGAAGGCATTTGAGAAGCATATAGTTGTTGGGTTGTCTTGTTATATGCATTTAATACTTGATGGTCTAAGAGCAATGAAATGAGTAGTTAGGTGCAGGGTCACCACTCCTTGTAGTCATGAATCCTTAAGTGTAAACTATGTGTCATTTGAATTACAATTGTTCTAAAACAATGCCAATAGTGAGACCAAAGTACAACGTAAGTGTAAAGAGTACAAGAGTTAACGATATTTTGGGTTAGGAATAATGTCATACTTGAAGTCCTTATAACTCAACTAAACATTTTCATGTTAAAAACATTAATATAATTTCTTGTTGTGAAATGTTGGATGGATTCAAATAAATTATTGAACTATAACAACTATAAAAGGAAAATAAAAAGGTAACATGATTGAAGGAGTTTATGGAAGAGGTATCTTGATTCTAAATCTCCCTTAAATCCTAAGATTCATTCCTTGACTTCACGTTATTTCCCTTTGTGTAACAAGGGTAAGATTTAAGTATTGAATAAATGTTTTGTAAGCAAAACCTTAACATAAGAATCGAGAGCATTAGGAATTTTGTATGCATTTGAAATATGACGAATAATTATTTAGTTATGGATATTATTGTATGGGAGAAAGAGCCAAATTAAATGATTGTATTGTAAGTTGAATGTTAAATGAAATTAAGAATATGTAGGTGGAAAAGGAGAATTTATCCTTGCACGATAAATGCTCTTGGAATTTTAAATGTAACTAAGATGTAACCATGGTAATGATGTGTTGTGGAGTTGCAATCCTTGGGTCCTTTTTGTGGTTGGGTCATTGCTAGTATTTTTCATTAGGGAAAGTGTGGCATCAACATGTATATGGTGTTATCATGTTGTCTATGTGGGTCGATGTTTTGTATAAGTGTCTTATGTGATGTTAAGTTTATCTATTAGAGCCCATGTGGTGTTGTGTAGTGAGCATTTAAAGTCAAAAAATAAATTATTCTGGTATTTTTATTGTTGTATTTGAGTGTCAATTTGCGGGCGTTACACAATAGGAAGGGTTGGGTTTCATTTTCTAATTCAGAATGCAAAGAATGAAGTTCTTATATTGACAGAATTGCCACCCAAGAAAACAAATATATCACAAGAATTTGCTATCGTTTGATGATGTAGCTCAAATGAAGCCCAACATTGAAAACCTGGAATTGAAATGTATAATTTGGTTCATATTATTTTTGAATTTATAAGTTTCGGATCATTTGTGCTTGAATATGTTTGATAATTGACAATATTACACATGGGCAAATTATTTGGTACATGATGTTACACATGACAATAAACTCGCCTTTTTTTTTTTATACTAAAAACGTGGATTATAAGCAAACCTTATGTATGGGGTCTAGGCTTAGAGGATGTGAGCTGAATTTTAATATCTTCTTGCTTGTATTTTTCTCTTACAATGTGGATGGAATTTCATGAACTATAGGTGCATAAGGAAAATTGCAAACTTTCCACAATGAAACGTTGTTTCTTATTAAATGGTAAATGTTTGATCATAGATTCATCTCAACAATTGACGAACTACAATATGAATTACACAGATGGACTGCCAATGCATCAAGGGTATTGACTGAAATGCAGATTTATATTCAGAAGCATTTTTGCAGACATTTATTTCCTTAAATCCCATCAGACATGCATTTGGAGATCTTGAAGGAGCAATGACATATTCTGAAATCTCTACAAATCAGTAACCATGGTTTTCAATGCATATTTGTGTTTTATCAAGGAGTATTGATACATTTCTATTCTTTTCTCAATGAATTGGATGCATTATGAACACAACAAAAACAACATAATTAAATTGCTTTCACTATTTATCTTATTTGTTTGATTTGTTAATCATTAATAAAAAAACATGGAAACCAAATTAGTTTATTTTTGAGCATATATGGAAAGAAGAGAACCTAAAATCATTTCTCTTTGCAATCTCCACGCATGGAAGTATGCTTCATAATTCTATTCGTTCTTTTCCATCAAAATCACTTGGAACTTAAACTTAGCCTTATCCATCAAAATCCTTTGGGACTTGAATCTCACTTCATAAGTATGGCTCAAATCTATGCATTACTATAAGGTTGACCCCTATCTTGAGGTGTCTGCCACTAAAGTTTCATGAGAGCCTATGAGAATGGAGCCTGAGATAAATTTTGGGTCATAGTTAAATGTTTGTAAAGGTGACACAAAAGTAGATGAAGAACAACCGTGGAAAAGCACTTTACATTTTTCAACACGATAAAGAGTTTGAATCCTCAAAATTTTACAACTTATAATGGTTGCAACTTATTTGCCCCCAAAGAAGATACCTCATACATACATATTATATGTATTGGAAAATCAAACAAATAGTACAACTAAAATAAGTATGATGTGCAAGGTCAAGATCCAAGAGGCGTTGAAAGGCATAGTGGAGGCAAAATTGAAGGTCCTAGAGGCATCATGGAGAGGCAACATTCGAGATCCGAGAGGCGGTGAAGGGTCCCACACATAGACATGGGAAGGAACGAAGGTCCCATAAGCAAGCATCGAGGGCCCACAAACAGCATCGAATGCGGGGATTGTAGAGGCTGCGAAGGCATACACTTGATTTCTTGGTCAAAGAAAAACAAAATATGGAAAACAATATTTAGATAGAATACTACAAAAATAGAGGGACTTGGGATTCGGGTTTTGCAAAAAAGACAAGATTTATAAAGCGGTGGGGTGTTCTAGGGCACAAGACAAACATAGGCAAACCATGGTTAAGCATGAGGGTTTCAAAGACAATCCGAACTTGGAGTTATAGAGGTACATTGTTTCAGGCACATTTACCAATGGCAGATGGAAAATACATGAAACTCTCAAACTCTTGCACTGGGAACAGGGAAAAAACTAGTTTTTGTGAATGCAAAGTAGTATAAGGGGATCTTACGACGTAGGCATGCCAAAAAGCTAAGGCAAACTCAAAAGAAAAATCTTACTTTGATTCTACCAAAAACAATGAACAACAAAGGGAATTTTGTTTTCAAAGATTATCAAATACAAGGAAAACAATCAGTACATAAGGAGGGTAGAGAGGATCCAAAACTGAGCAAAACAAAAAAATTGCAACAAACAAGGATGAAAGAGAGGAAGTAGTGCAAGATCCTAAACAACTATACAACCCTACATCTACCCCTTTGATGTGGTCTTCAGAATTGTATGTAAATGAGCTCATGAGCATGAAAGAGAGACTTGGAACCTTAGAAAATCGGAAGGTGCAAGAAGACAACGAGAGAAAAGAATGTGCAACACATAGACACAAGTTGGAAAGGGAAAATAAAGTCCTTAAAGAGCAAGTGTTAAATCTTCAAAACCTCATGGAAAGAGGACAACAAGAGTTAGTCATTCTAAAACACGACTTAGGACATTTGAAAGCAACGAGAGAGAAAACATCAAAACGGTAAAAGGAAATGAAACATTTCAGATAAATGAAATCCAATCAACAATTAAAAACATGGAAATAAAAGAAAACTTGGTCACAATTGGTAAGTGGATCATCAAACGAACAAAGGCAAGTCATAGAGAAGCACATCAAAACTCAGATAAAAGAAGAAAAAGACCAACAGGACAAAGTGGTAAATTTTATTATCAAAGGCTTAAGAGATTTTGGTGAAAAGGAGAGAACTGACATATTGGCAAGGGACTTCCTTAGAGACAAGTTGAAATGGACAAGGTATATACAACAAGCTAATAGGATTGGCAGGAGAATAGAGGGAGGAAAGGATCAACATGTGTGAGTTGTCATGAGAACCGTAGAAGACAAACAGGCTATCCTAAAAAGTAGGGGACTTCTTCAAGACACACACACACACATATCTAGACGAGGATTTAACATTTTCTCAACAAGAAGACCGAAAGAAGGAATGGGAGAAAGTGAAAAAGAAAGAGAGGCGATAAATGGGCACAATTAAGGAATGGAAAGGCCCAAATCAGTGATCATTGGTCAAACAAGAAATAGGAATCGGGGCCCCACGGGATCCCATGCACATAGTAAGTTGGAATTGCAGGGGGTATCCGTGGAGAAGAGGACCCGGTTTGGGGCCCATAACAGAGGGAAAAGATATTATTATTCTTACAGAAACACATGAGCACGATGGTTGCAAAGTCCCAAATTTCGAGGGGTACATGAAAATTCCAGTTTGGAAAGAAGGAAGTGAAACAGGAAAGGACACGGGAATTACAATGCTAATCAAAGAAGCATGGTTAGGGATCATCAAAGTGGAAAAGGAAGATGCAAATAAGTAATACATTTGGCTGAAAATATCAGATAACAAGGCAACAATCAGATTGGCTGCTTGCTACTTTGCACTGAAAGGCTCAAAGACATATAAGAAAAGAAATTTGGATATGGAAGACCCATATGCTTCGTTAAAAAAAGACATTTATGTGTTTAGTGCATCTGGGAAATTATTTTGATGGGGGAATTTAATGCAAGGATTGCAAATAATCAATCTCTTTAGTTGGGCAACAAAAAGGTGGAGATGACAATCCACTTTGGCTTAATGAAGCAAAGGACAAGTTTTGGGAAAGACTATCTCAAGATGGTAATGGAGGGGTGACTCATTTCGGGGTTGAGCTTCTAGGTCTATGTATCTTATACGACATTATTTGTAATGGCATGAAGGCTTGGCCCAGATTTGGCAATATCACTTGCAAAACTTACAATGGACAAAGTGTAGTGGACTATGTAATATGCACTTGGAGCTCTATTTGTAGGTTGCTTGAGTTTGAAATTGGAGATTGTCCTATTGAGCTCAAATATGATCATAATCCTCTCTTGTCAAGCTTGGTACCATTTCAAATCAGCAACAATGAAAATAAGTCCATCACATGTAAGAGACATCTCCAAAACAAGGCAAAATCATTTTGAATAAAGAAAATCAAGAAATTTTTGTGGCTACTTGTGAAACAACAATTTCGATGGCAAGAAATGATATCGAGAGCAATACAAACAAGGGGGCAAGGGGTTATGTTTGTAGTAAGTTGTTGATACCTTTAATTCACAAGGCATTAAGTACTTGCAAAAAATATAAGCCTAGAAAGGGGTCTAATACTTTTCCAACAAATTTGTGGTATGACGAAGATCAGTAAGGTTGCACAAGAGAGCTATGAGGGAAAATGATGTGAACAAAGAAAATGAAAATGATGTGAACAAAGAAAATAAAAAGAAATATGAGAGATTGGTTCAACAAAAAAAAAGCTATGTGAATATAATAAAGTCTGAATTAATTTCTCTTGGAAAACACAATCCCAAGGGATTCTGGAAGGAGCTACAACAAAAGAAACACACATAGAAAAGAATATCACATAAGCTCATTGGTTAGAATATGTGAAGACTCTCTATGAGTGGTCTCAACAGAAGGATATTCCTCCCATCATTCATACTTCAATCGAACTTTTCTCAGAGGAAGACATCAAACATGGCATAAAGAATCTAGCAAATGGTAAAGCTCAAGATGTTGATGGGTTACAAGTTGAATTTTTAAAGTGGGGGTTTAGGTGCTCACTCTGCATATCAGAAAAATCTTCAATGATGTAACTCAGGTTGGGTTCCCACTAGAGTGGACGACTAGTGTTGTTATTCCTCTTTTTAAAAGTGGGGATATCAATAATCCTTCTAACTATCGCACTATTATGATCAATCCTCTTTTTGGTAAGTTATTTGGGGGCATGATAGAGCGTAGAATCAACATTTGGGCGGGTGAAGAGAGGGTAAAGGAGCAAAAGGAAAAGCAGTTTTCGATCTAAACATTCAACCATTGATCATTGCATCACTCTTAGGCACTTGATTGAAAAGGTATGGGATACCCAAGGAGATGAAGCTTTTTGTTGTTTTGTTGATTTTAAGAAAGCCTTTGACACGGTTCATAGAGACAAACTTTGGAACATGATGGAGAACTTGAGATTCCAAATGAGCTTATAGCAAAGATATAGACTTTATGAGCAAAGTCAAAGCTAAAATCGTAACCATAAGGTATGTCTCGAATGTTTTGGTAGTGACATTGGGGTCAAACAAGGTTGCCCTCTTTCTCCCACTTTGTTTGGTTTATACACGACAAGCTTGAAGAATGGTTATGTAAAACCGAAGGAGGGGGTGTTCAATTGGCCGAGTATGTGGTGAAGCTACTCTTATATGCCGATGATCCCATATTAATTTCAACAACAACTCAAGGATTGAGGGAGCATCTAAAATCTTTAGAATTCTTTTGTGAGGAAGTCGAGATGCAAGTGAACATTAACAAAACAAAAATCATGATTTTTTCCCTAAAAAGAAAAGAGAAGCAAATTAACTTTCTTTTTTAGGGGAGTACATTGTAAATTGTTACAGAATATAAATATCTTGGGATTGATTTCCACAACAAGATGAGCTGGGAGACATGCAGAAACAACAAGGATACAGGGAGGTAGGAAAGCATCTTACCTACTTCAAAATAGGTGTAGGAAAGTTGAGCTTTGGGACTGGAAAACTAAGAAAACCATCTTTGGTTTGTTGGTTACTCCGGTTGCTCTTTATAGTTGCGAGGTTTGAAGAAGTAGCATGTCAAAGCATGGATGGTGACAATTATAAAGAATACATAAACATCTAATCACGAGCACTCTTAAAGTTAAATCAACAGTTCCTTATGAGATCTTGTTAGCTGAAGCGGGTACCTTCCCGATGGAAGCATCGACAATAGCTCGGTTGATAAGCTATTTGAAAAAAGTTGAAAGCATGGACGATCTTCGCTGGCCCAAAATGGTTACAGAGGATAAGCTAGAGCGCGGAAAGAAAACCTGGATGAAACAAAACAACAAATGAATGAACAAATGTGACATCAATTTTCAGGAGTGTCCTAACAACAACAGGGAACTAAAAAATTATGTGATAGAGAAGTTTAGGACTGCCATGTGGACATAACAAATGGGTCGTAAGAAAGCACAATATATCAAAGAATTCAACCCCACTTGGGAGCATGATGAAAAAGCTTATCTAGGGGCAGTTATCAAAGGTAAGGCAAGGATTTTAGTGGCTCAGTTGAGGACCGGATCACATCATCTTCGTTGTGAAACCGGTAGATGGACTATTCCCAAAGAGGATTGGGAAATGAGAATTTGTCTTTTTGCAACAAAGGGGTTGTTGAAACGGAATGACATTTCATTATGGAGTGTTCAACATATGATGATATTCGTATCCAATATGAAAACAAATTAAAAGTGGACAACTTAAATGAGTTATTTGCAAAAACAAAACTTCAAAAGATCGCTGGTTTAGTGCTCAAGATTCACAATAGAAGAGCTGATATGACAAAGAGTCTGAAAACAACTTAATGTATCAGTTTCATTTGGTCCCATAGACTCTTCAGTCTCGTGGACGTCATTAAAATCTTTCATTTCATTTCAATGTATTAAAACTGATAAAGCACCACAGTAAAATCTTGCGGGGTGCGGGTTCCAATCACACTTCCACTACA
The DNA here is from genome assembly GCA_018340775.1 of Taxus wallichiana var. yunnanensis. Classification (NCBI taxonomy): domain Eukaryota; kingdom Viridiplantae; phylum Streptophyta; class Pinopsida; order Cupressales; family Taxaceae; genus Taxus; species Taxus wallichiana. Next base: position 763,697,485 of record CM031237.1, read on the forward strand.
AATTCTATCAGTCATTGGCATAATTTGTATCGCGGGCACACTACAAATTCTACAAGTACTTAGCACCAAGATAAGTATCACCATAATTTACTGTTTTGAAAAAACGAAAACTAAAAAACACCCAAAGTCGTGAAAACATTCGAGAATCGAGAGTTTTTATGATTTATTGATACGAAGCAGACCGCGAATGATTGATAAGCCTAAATTTACCGTTGATTGAAGATGGAAATCGAAAGCCAAAATATACAACACAGGCAAGACAACGACGACGATGACTGCGTATGCCTGGACGAATCCTTCTTTGTCAATCAAAGGTCACTACTGCACCATGCACCGAGATTTGTGTTAATGGCCTTCATTACACTTATTTTTTTATTTGTGTGTCTGTGTGCAGCTACGAGACGCAAACTTTTACCTACGGTTCCCACGTACTTCGGCTCCTCTGTTTGGATTCCGCTTCCAGTATGATTTTTTTGCTTCTTCCCAATTTCCTGATGTTTTCTATTTTCCATAAATAATGTGGATTAGGGCAATGTTATTATGGCTTTTGTTGTTAGCTTTATCCCAGGTCATTGCCGAGCGAGACGCCAAATTTGGTGTATGAGATCCCCACCAAAAGGGAATAGTTTTTGCATTTACCATATATTTGTCGTCGAGGTGTACAACCCTGCCCCACTCTGGATTCAAACCTGTGGCTCCGCTATGGGATATGCATGCCTTAAAGATGTAGGATGGAGGGCTTCTCAGCATTATTTACCCCAGTAGTGAGCACAATTCTCTTGGGCACGAGAGTTGGACAGCTTACTTGATGAGATTCTAGTGGGCAGGAAGCTTTCTTAGAATCCCATATGTCGCCCTGATATTCCTTTCTTTTGATTATTTGTTAATTTTGTAGATATGCAAATTACATGGCATAGAATGGTCTTGTCGATGATATCTCAGATTATTACAGTCAGTTTTGGGTTTTTTTAGTTTGATTTTGAGCTGGTCAGGCTCAGGGCTGGCTAACCTATGCTTGCTAGGAATTAGGATGCCAATTTCAAATTTCAGCTGCAAAGAAATAATTCAGCTGGGAGCATGTATGGTTCACTGGAGGGCAGGTGATTCTGGTGGCTTAGGGATTACACTTAAATCCAGGAGGAATTACCCCATTCCTGTCAACAGTTAAATCCCAATAGTCTCACTTCTGTATACGTAGCAAGAAATTTCGATCACATTGGAGGAGTGGGCGACAGAGACCGTCATCTCGGGAGCAAAACATAGAGGAGCCATCTATGGGCAGAAAGTCAGTCCTAGGTTTATATAGGCCCGTGCCAGTATTACATATTGCGGGAGCACTTTCAATTGCCAGTTTTCATTTGCTTTTCTAAATTTCTGCTGACAGTTGTATGTTTGTGATGGGGAATTGGGGAGGGGATGATTTAACCATGCACGTGTGCACACCCAAGCAGGAAATGAAAAACAATAAGCACCTACAATTGAGGATGGCGGAGGTTGTCAATAGGGAGTACCTAAATAATGAAACAAACCAATAGTTTTTTAACTGTGATCCATGTCAAAAGAGGAGCCCAAAGGGCCCATGAAGGTCATCACCGTTAGGGCCAAGACACTGTAGTTACCACCTTAGGTGATATCATCAGACCCAGGTTTATGTTGGTCTGTGCTAGTGTATGATTCATGTGCTGTTGCTTATAATTAAGTGCTTTGTGAGTTCCTGGTAGCCATCTCCATCCTCAGCTCACGTGAAGGGTTTTACATGACAGCATTGTGTAATTGTAATCCAAGTTTGGTTGAACATTTTACTTCCAAATAAGTCTTTTGTGTTTATTGAACCATCCTAGCTGTTGATGTTACTGTATTTCTTCTATTAAGGATTTTGGTGCTTCCTACCACTGCCTCAGTCCACTTCATAAGTTTAGTAGGTTCCTAGAAGCAATCTTCTCAAACTCAGTCTTGAGGATCCTTTTTCTTGCCTACAAAGGCCTAAACTAGCAATTCTGAGTTACTAACATTCAAAGAGTTCACACCTGGTTTGCAATTTCTCATATGATTCTCACAACTCCATTCCAACCATGAGATAGTCCATCCATTTCTCATTACTGCCCTAGCACTTACTCACCCTGAGTTGCCTTTCACCTCTCTTCACTAATCCTTGCAATAATAAGGAAAACTAGCTTGTTTATCCTTTCCAAGTCTTTCTCATCAATTTCCCTGTTCTTACACTCATGTCACTGCTATAATGATCACCATAATGCTTTAAGACAACCCAAGACACAAGGATGTTCTCCCTTTCACAAAACTGCCTCTTATGCTCTTAAGACAATGATTTCTTGCTTCAACCATGCTCAGGGTGTTTTAGGGACTCCTAGTAGGTTCTATAAGCTCAATTAGTTGACATTTACCTCTCCTAAGATGCTTGTCAAATTTAAGAATTCAACTCCTTACCTAGCTCTCCTTATTCTTCTTTTTGCAAATGTTCATCTAAACCCTTATTAGGTCTTGTAGACCCTACTGTTATCCACAGTTTCTCTTTTGGGGACTTTCAAGGCTTCCACCTAAGGTTTCTGGGCACCCTTTATGCTAAACTATGTGCTATGAAGTTTCAAGGGCTAACTCTCAGTTTAGAGGGTATTTGCTTTATAAAGTGACTCTTTCCATTAGCCTATGACTGAATTTTCTTGCTCCTTCCAATACTGTAAAGAAATTCTCGTTTTCTAGCCAATGAAACTTGGATTTTCTTCTTGAATATGCTTAACAACCTTCTCCTCGTTATTACTTCAAAATTTCAGGCTTGGATTCCTTCGTTTGATGCTTCAAAACCATGGCCTAGCTATTCTTCTTGGAGACCCTCCACAGAGCTTGAGAACCTTTGTTTAGCCATAACTTTTCAAAAAGATGGTTTCAAAGCTCAAAAATTTGGCTCAAGGTCTGCTTTCCTTTCCTCTTCAATATTCTTTTAGCAGTGAAGGTTTAAGAAAGGTTTTACTTCATTCCACGAGGCTTTGGTGACTGGTAAACATGCACAGGGCAGAGTGTAAAACCCTCATTATCAGTTTAGAACATAGAAACTTGTTGCAAAGTAAAATACCTACCAAAACTCAAGGTAACTCATCTACTCTTTTCAAGGATGTCCCTTCATGCTCAAGCTCATTATAACACAGTCTCAATTAGTTCAACACTCTAATGCTCAGTCACAGTCAGGGTTTATTGCATGCATGCCCAAACATTTCTCAATAAGATGCTTCTTGGTCTGAGCTAATAACTTAGATACCATTCAGTTAAGCCTTCACACATTCCACTATATGTAAATCAACTATTATTTTCCCCCTTGCACACATTAGTACAGTCATAAACTTGGTTCTTAGAGAGGCTCTCAAACATCCATAAATAATAGCACTGTTACAATACAAGAGTTACTATATACTTTTCATCCACGTGCTTACCAACCCAGGAATTCACTCTACACTTGTGAGTTAGGGGATTTCCACCAATGCACAGCTTGCATGTTCAAATATATCCTTCTCAATATGAGTTTCCAACCTATCTTCCTTGAAACCTGAGATACTCCTTCATTTGCTCCAAAGAATGTTAGCAACTTCACAAATATGATTTTCTTAGAAGGAATACATAAACTCAATTGACATGCACAGTCCAAGATCATCACAGTCTATTCTTAAACTAAGATAATCATATATCACTGAAACAGAGCATGAATTCATTATCAAACCTGAGATAAGAACAAGTAAGGTAACATCCACAGTTTTATCATTGAATTCACCATATGAGATAAGTTAGAAAATCATAGACTCTTGCCCTAAACTCAGAAATACGAGGCACACAGACACCAAATCAGAGTTATGTTTCCATTTTCAACTTTGAAACAGTATTGAGAGTCATTTCTCACACCAAAAACAGAGTATCCTCTGCAAATATTCACATATATATCCCTTACAAAAACTCCTTTCTCCACAAGTTATACCTCTCTCCATTCCTCTCTTGGAGGTAACTCTCTCTTGCATTCGAATTCTCTTCTTTTTTATTCATCCTCTTTCGTGTTTCCAACCCTAACTAACTCTCTCTTTCTGACTCATATGCCCTCTCTTAGCTATAATAGCTTTATTACATCATTTTTGCATATTTCATAACTCCCATTATCACATAAAGACACCTACACACACATTATGACTCAACTAGAACCATTCAAGACCTTACAACCCCTAACAACTCCTTAACACTTGTAGCAACACCTATTGAAGACTTAACCACCCACTATCAAGCTTAGCATCCACCTTTACAAGTTTGAAATTTGAATTACATGTTTTGGAGGGAAAGTTCCTTTTGAAATTAAGAACTCTAGACCACCTAGACTCACTCCTTCTTGACTCCACACACCTAATTTGACCTCCTTAACTTCATGACCATGAAAATGTGCTTTCAATGAAGGTGTTTAGTGATGCTCCTGCATCAGATTTGGTGAATATGGTTCATCTTTTATTGTGAGTATTTGTTTCAATTATTTGCATTTTCAAATTTGGTTTCTGCAATTATATAATCTTAGATCTATGACCACCCTTAGCTTCTCGCTTATGACTAGAAATTACTCCATTACGGTATTCTGCTTGCAAAATCTCCTTATGTGCACGTATGAGATTACTCAATGCCAACCATTGATATATACTCATGGAAGATAGTCCTCCATTTTCAACACCTTCTCCAAAACTGTTCTGTTCTTCCTTAACATGAAAATGGCTGAGCTCTACATGGCTTTGTCCTGATGTTCTAGGTGATTTTTTGAGGTGGTCCGTTATATATTATATTAATGAAAAACTTGAGATTCTAAATATTTACTCTGCGGCAAACCTATTTACACCCCAGCACGTTAAGCCAGAGAAAATAAAATGTTTTAGGCTGCTGAAATCAGCCGTAGGTTTTTCTAGCAATATTTAAGTTTTCAACGAGACTTCCCACGAACAGCTCTGAGAGGGTATTAAATTTGTTAAAACCAAGCTTATATTAATTCTTTTAGCAATATGCTAAACACTTCAATGATTAAGTTTGAAACCAAAAGCTTCAAACAATGATAGTAACTATACTGTCTATTGCAACTTCTAACTTATTTAAAAGATGAAATGAGACTAAAGGATGGCATGGAGGCCTTTCCTGTATAGACTGAACTCATTATGACTTCATGGAATCACTTCGTTGAAGGAAAGTCTATGGGTGTCCCTCTGTTTCTACAGCCTGAGGGCTCAAGTCTAGGGTTTGTCCATGGCCTCCAATTTTTCCACGACACTCTCTACAACTGTTCTTACTCTCTCCAAAAATGCTGTCAGCATGTTGCTATCCCTACCTTGTGAGGTCCTTTATAATAGTTTATTTAGCAAAGTCTTAGGATTATCATAGTAGCCATGTGGAAAACAATAAGGCAGGAACATATAGTGCTTGGGAAACTGCTAGGTACTAGACGTCCTCAGATGCCTCGATGACCTTTCTCCTTTCTGGCTTTTGCAAACCTTATCTCTGTTCTGTTTGTATTGTTTGTATGTAGGAATCTTCTCATTGCTACTCAATACATCCTTCAATTTTGTGTCAAACCCTTCCCTAAGATTCTTTGGAGTCTTTTGCCTGCCACTACACTCTGGCTTCTTTGAGGACCTTTTCTTATCAGAGTCTATGGTTTTGTGTTTGCCTCTGCAAAATCCTTTTATCATCTGGGCTGCTAGAAGGTTTTGTGGCTGCCTTGCATGAGCACAGTCCATCATCCCATCTGGACAACCTGGCGGCTTAACACCTGTACTTCACGATCCATGGATGCCATTAGCAGTTCCAGAAAGCTCAAGCATTCAGCAAGTAAACACAGATGGTGGAAATGGGGAACAACTAGGCTCTCTACCCCCGCATCCTCCTCCTAAAGTTTAATGGTGAAATGACACCTCTAGCTAGAAGCATGACATGACATTTCATGATCATATGAGCTATATAAATGGACAGGATCTTGTGGGTACATCATTGAGATAAATGGAAAAATCTTCGTTAAATGGTCTATAATTATGTCCTTGTTCATTGGTTATCTCCCTAGGAAAAAACCTGTGTTTCAATGTAATCGTCTCCTCAAGCCTGCTTTGTAACTGGTCATAGCAGCCCTCTTTGATCAGCGCCAATTGACCTTAGTTCCCTTCCACTTCTAATTATTGGAGTTTTTAATAAGAGATACCTTAACCATTTCATTGTTTCAACAAAGCTTCATCTAAGCCATATTATTAATGGTCTTGTTTAAATTTAAGGCATAGAAATCCTTTGTTTTCCTTCAAATTTAAGTCATACAAGTTCTTAAGGCTTCTTCAATTGTACTGATGTGGCGGTGGATACTACTGATGTAGTTAGGGGATTATACCGCGATTTGACTGAAAAGTCACCATCCCAATTAAATCGGCACTCAGTCTGGAAAGGAGTTTAAATTGACTGATGAAGACCTGCACCCAAGGCATACTATCATTTTGGTGGCATAAAACTTTTATCCCTAGACATCACTTGATTCCCATTATCGATCTCCCAAAGCAAGGCCCTTTGAATAAGATCTCTGCAATGGCAAATGAAATTCCAAATACAAGAGACATTTGTTGGGTTAGCATATTAAAAATATTTAGTGTACAAGAACTCTCTAGACTCTTTGCTATTAGAATTTATTCCATACTCATTGCCGTTCTTACAGAGTTTCTGTACCGACTCCGCTAAATGCGGTTTTGTTTATCAAATAGCCTGATTGAAGCCTTACCCTTCTGAAATCTCTGGGAAGACATACTTTTCCCGTGCAAGCAAGGGAATCTTCTTAATTTCATTGGTCCTTTGCTATGTAAAAATCCTTGATATTGTTTCAAAAGCTTTCATAAAAGCAGCGAGGACTTTATGGACTGATTTAAGGTAGATCAAGATGGCTTGAAGCACAGACTTGAAGCTGAATTCTCTCACAATATGTCAACCAGTTTGAAAACCATGCTGAATGTTTCAAACTAACCTTGCCATGGGTGTCTCCTTCCTGCTCTTACAAATAATGGGACGCTTAGGCACTTGCCGGGAAAGCTTTGTTTTCTCACAGCCAAAGAGTCTACATAATTTCAGTGCTCTTCTAATGTTGACATTGAAAATGAAAAATCTTAACTTTCCAAAGATAATTTTGTGTCTGTAGTCTAGTTCATTGTTTGACAAAGTTGCTTTCAAAGATTTGGCTCTAAGTTACAAGATATGGTACGGATACTGATGTCAAGGACCATAGGTCTAACGCTTGCGATTATCACAGGGGGACACATGCCGACCAAGGGACATGAGAATGGATGTATAGTAACAAGGAGGAGACTATCCCGCAAACAAAGAGGATGGCATTAAATTTGGCACTAGAGAGGGGGCCTTGTAGGACTAACCAGGAATACACATCAACGTGAGGTATACTTTCTAATCGTTTTTTTTCTGGAAGTGTATAATAGTAGCAAAAATAAAGCCACTTGGAGGTAAAACTGTTTATCTATTTTTCAGCCATACAATTTCCTTGTTCTATAGACACAAGTACAACGATCTGTATCATTATGTCTGTCTTCTCTATAGAAGTGCACAATAGATGCAAAAAAACCACTTAAGAGTCAAAATAATTAATTATTTTTTCTCTCCACACAAGTACAACAAATTGTCTCTGTCTATCTTCTCTGCTATTGTTCTGATATATTATTCTTAACATATTTTGATGAGTTTTGTTATGAATCTGCCATGATCAATGGAAAGGCAGATCTATTTTCTGGAGATTACATGCATGACCCTTGAAAGAATGGCATTAGGTTGGTGCATAAGTCTTTTCCTGGCAATGCTTTCGTGATGAAAGTAGAGAGACTGTGTACCATCCTGTGTGACAAATCTGTGTGGGCTAGAACTTAGAAGGCTCCCTCGGTTAAGGTTGCATCGGATCTGTCTGATTTCTCTTGGATTGGCAACTAGAGGCCAAAGAGCCTAAACCACGGTATCATATTGGCTAAATGGGTATTGCCTTGGAGCTGGAAATTAATTGCTGGATGCTGATTATGGAATCAAATAGTGCCTATCCATGGTTGTTGTAATAGGTTTTCTGATGGCCATATGTGGGAGTGGTCATGTTCACATTGGCTAGTGGTTTGGGTTATTTCCAAACCAGTTTTGTGTTAGCCATGTTCACACCCACTATAGAGTTAATCTTGATTCGGGAGTTAGTTAGTTGTTGTGTGAGGAATATTTGCATGTACTATTTGGTGAGTGCAAAAATTCCATCCAAATAATATTGGTTTCATGCAACAAATTATTGTTGCACGAAACAAACTCCTAGGCCTATTTATTAGGCACTCCCTTTGGTATCTCCTAAGTTGTAGAGAGAGGAACTTACAGATTGTATTATTTATGAGGCAAGAATGAAGACTATTGTGCATATTCTTTATCTGATTATTATGTGGTATATAACGGCTTGGCTTGGCTTTGCTTAATTCTTGTGGTAATGTTTTGCTGAAGGAGAGATCTTGTGGTTACATATGAGAAGTTGTTGCTTCTCCGATATGGTATCAGAGCACATCTGGCAGCCATTACTCAGCTAGGAGCATCTTGCTTGCGAAGTTGCAACAAAATTTGAAAAAAATTTCTATATTTTTTTAATCTGGCTAGGCACCAATTTAGGCCTCCATTGCAGGATTCTTTGCTTGGACCATAGATAGATCCCAATCCGTTTGTTTGGAAATTTGGGATCGCCTCCTCCATGTGGGTTACTCAGCTGGGAACATCTTGCTTTCGAAGTTACAACAAAAATTTGAATTTTTTTCTTTTTTTTTTGTGAATCCGGCTAGGCACCAATTTAGGCCTCCATTAAAGGATTCTCTGCTCGGACATGGATAGATCCCAATGCGTTTGTTTGGAAATTTGAAATCGCCTCCTCCACATGGCTTCCTTTGCTCACGGGTATTCCAATGAGGTCTACAGATCCTTTGATACTCAACTCACTTGTGTGAACGCTTTCCCAATCCTTCAATGCTACGCTACAGGAAAGCTAATTTGCTCGGCCTCTTGCTTGCTTGGTGTTTCTCTCACAGATATGTGCTTGCTCTTCAAGACTGCTCAGACTGTGGCTTGACATTATTTAACAGGAGGCTCTTTTCATTTGGAATTCGTTTTTCAAAGCCAGATCAGAGTCTTGTTGGCTTTGTGGGTTTGATCTACACCCTTCTCCGTCGGTGGCAACGACCGAGCTCCTTGTGACTTCTAATTCAGGTCATAACACAGCTGCAGTGGTTTATTAATCCTGGTGACTTCAAATTTGCCCGTGATTCATTCCACTCTACCCTATTTACACTACAAACATGAGTTTCTACTTATCTCAACAGATTATATTCATTATAGTTTGAGCTTGCCTTTGCATCTATGTTGGAGCTAACTACAACAAGCGGATTCATGATAGCGGATAGTTGCTTACTCACGGCAGACTCCCCAAGCTTGTGAGAAGAAACCCTAACTCGTGCAGTGAGTTTTTTTAAAAGCTCTTGGCCAATTGTTAATGCATAAAACTAAATCCACACTTTTGGCGATTCAAATTGGCATGAGGGCATTATGAAGTCATTGGGTTTGAGAGAGTTAAGGGGATGAGACTACTAAACTTTTTTTTGCTTCAAATCCAATAACGCTTTGAGCTCGCAAACAAAGGGCCTATTTTTTATTATAAGTAGTGAAATTCAAAGGGGCACTTTTAAGGGGTGATATTTTCTTAAGGGGCACTTCATTTGTAAAGGGACCCTTAATTTTTAAGCATTGTCATTTTTAAAGTGACATATTATTATAAAAGGCAACATTTTACTTAAGGGGCAATTTATTGAAAAGGGAGTATTTTATTTGTAAAAGCAAGAATATTGTAAAGGGGGCAAAAATTGTTTGTAAAAAGAGTTTTTTTGGTTTCGGAGGGCAATCTTTGAGCCATTTCAAAGGTCGTTGTCATTTCAAATTGTGTTTGGCGCGCAAGGGCACTACCCTCGACCCTACCCTATATCGCGACAGGGAGCGCGCTTGGGGCACTACCCCCGAACCTCATGAGGGGCGCTGCCCCTTGACTTCGCTGGGGGTTGATGCCCTTGACGCCTACTACTCAGCCTGTTGTTCAGTACTTTCAGGATGCTCTCTCTACTTGGCAACACTTCTTTCGTGTTTCAAAGACCGAGAATGAGGTCTGGTTTGGCAGGAGGTCAGACCCCCTCACAGGTAAACAATGCTTTGCTTCCTTTTGTTTACCTTTCTATCATGGATACTTGTCCTGACATATTTGCTTTGCAGTCTGAGAATGAGATGTTGTTCTCCAAAATTTGTGCCATTCAGGAGGACATGGTAAAATTTGTGGAAGAGAACAAAAATTCAAGCAACAAAACTCTCTTCTTTACACCCTCATTCATGGAAAGGATGATCCCATTCACTCCTTGAAACAAAAACTTGATAGTTTGCAGCATCACCCTCATATTGTGGACCTTCATACCCTTGCTGCTAGTCCACTTGCAGCTTCTGCTCCCACACCCACTAACCTTGATTTGTCGGTTTTGAGTTTGTTCTTGCTCCCGATGCTCCTAAGCCTATTGGACTTGTTATTTCATATTTTGCTTTTATATCTATGCCTATCAGAAGCAACATACTCGTGTGTGTCTCACTTCATTTCCTTCTATTCACCGCTTGGCTCCTCCGAGAAGCATACTACTACATTTGGTTCTTGCGTGCTTTGTTTTTTGGGATTTTTGGGAGAGCTATTAGCAGACATTCACAAGGTATTGCTTCCCCTATTCAACCTATTAAGTGGCATTATTACCATGGCATTGGTTACAAAGCAAGTAATAATTCATTGGGATCACATGTTGATAGAGCTCCTATTTTTGTTCGCTCTATTCTTTGTGAGGATCATGAGCTACACATGAGTTCTGTTTTACCTTCACTCAGGCCAGAGTAACCTAAGATTTCAACCGCCAAACATGATCAACTTGGCATACATTATGATGTTCCCTTACATGATCTAGTTGTGCACTTAGCATCAAATCATCTTACTCAGCCATCATTGATCATTTGGGATGGATCTCTGATCACTTGTGGCGAAAACGTAAGCATTCACTAAGAGGGTACTATAGGCGTGGCTCCTCCACTATTCAACGTCTTGATCCACACATAGTTCCTCCTACCTTTTGTTGCTCTTTTTCACAGTGAGCTTTATTTCTTGGCAGCTGTTTTTTTAGGAGCAACTCATGATTTTTTTAATGGCATCTTCCATAGGTTGATAGGATTCTGGAGTTTTATGCATCATTTGGTGGTTTCTTGTTGGGATTATTTTTAGTCACACTGAGTTATAAAGTGCCATGGGGTTTGCTATTTTAGACTTGTTTACCTTCATGTGTTTGTGCTTTATTTTTTGGGCATTATTTCACTATTTTAGTTGATAGACTCCCCCATCTCCACAGGGCCATTTTCTTGAGAGATATTGTATTTGTATTATCGACACTTCTTGTCAAGATTCTAGTGTTCGAGTAGTGAGTTTTTTTCACTCATATAATTTTTCGCATCACTCCATTGAGCAATAGGGGGTATTGTATAGATCCAACTTCTTTGGTTGTTGTGTTCTTTGCTAATCCTCGGGGCCACATTTTTTTAGGCAATTGATCGACTTTATTTTTGGGTACCTCTTACACTATCGACACCACTAACAATCTCCTTGGAGGGAATTATTCCGTGAATTACAAAGTTAGTTGTGTTTTGTGATCGAGTAGGGATCCAGATCACTCATGCAAGATTTATTTTTGGTCCACCAAACATCTCGCTTCAACATTGCGTGTGAGCTTTGAGCCATGCTTCTTGAGACACCTTGTAGCATATGTTATCTCTCCACCTTGGCGTTATTACTGATTTTTGGGTACTTTGCAATGATATTATTTCATCCATGGTAACTCTTTTTTATTTTCAGTTTGATTGTACATGAGTACCTTATTAGGCCTTGTTGTTGGGATCTATTAGTTTCTTGCTTCCTCTTTTCTCGCTTCTTATTCGTGATTAAGGGAGGGTTTTAGAGTGGTCATGTTCTTGGCTAGTGGTTTGGGTTATTTCCAAACCGATTTTGTGTTGCCCACGTTTATACCCACTATAAGAGCTAATCTTGATTTGGGAGTTAGTAAGTTGTGTGAGGAATATTTACACGTACTATTTGGTGAGTGCAAAAATTCCGTCCAACTAATATTGGTTTCGTCAACAAATTCCTAGGCCTATTTATTAGGCACTTCCTTTGGTATCTCCTAAGTCAGTAGAGAGGAACTTACGAATTGTATTATTTATGAGGCAATAACAAAGAGACTATCGTGCATATTCTTTGTCTAATTATTGTGTGGGATATAATGGCTTGGCTTGGCTTTGTGTAATTCCCGAGGTAATGGTTTGCTTTGAAGGAGAGATCCTACAAATGTATGAGTGCATTGTGCACTCCGATACCATAGTTCAATTTTCCTTCCATCTTATTGGTATGATTGAGCTCTAAGGAGAAAGTCATCAATTGGAAGGTATTAAGTTCCCCTCTCTCTGTTTTTCCAAATTCACGTCTAGTTTTAACAATTTTTTTGAATAAGCTGAATTGGTATATGGAAGGTTCAGCATCCTAAACCTACTATTGTAAGATACTTTTCCTTCTCTCAATCCCTACAAGTTATTTACAAGAACATTTACATGTAAGTTCCAAGAATATTTTGTTTATACATGAGATCTTCATTCCAATCGATGCAAAATATGATCATCACAAACATGACAACCATTGCACATTTTCAAATGAATCTAAGTTCATATGATTTTTCTTGAATAAAGGCAAATGTGTCAATAAGAAGAGATAAGTGCATCATAAAACCTCCTTTGATTAAGGTCGGATTTATCCAAATCCTATGACAGGGTGGATTGGCATTTCCTCTTCTAGGTCTTGCATGAGTTTGGATTTGGAGTGGATTGGACTAAGGAATTAGTTTCTTCAGTTTCCGTTTCAGTCCTTAATAATGGCTCCCCTACTCATCTAGTCAAAGCCTCTTGTGGGATATGACAAGGTGATCCCCTCTCCCCTTATCTCTTCATTATTTTGGCTGAAAGTCTCGGGTGGAAAGTCTCTAAAGATATAGATGCTAGACTTTTAGAGTGTATTACCTTTGCTTGAGGGGCTAATAAACCAATTATGCATTTGCAATTTTTTGATGATTCAACTTTAATGGGGCAAGCTAAGGTTACTTGAGGTGAGTGAATTTCAAAAGATCCTCACCACTTTTATACAAGCTATAGGACAACGGGTAAATGAAAAGAGATCCAATTTTTTTTTTTCAATGTTCTCAAAGCCGGAGAATTAAATCATGGAGAAGTTCAATTTTGTCAAAGCTTCCCTCCCACTTATATATCTTGGTATCTCGGTGCAAGATAAGTGTCCGAAGGATTGATCTTGGTTGATTCAACGAGTTAGAGATAAACTCTCTAAATGGACTAATAGGTGGTTATCTTTTGGAGGTAGAATTATTTTGGTTAAATCTGTTTTAGAAGCTCTGCCTATTTATGTCTCTTCAATTCTAAATATTCTTGCTGCAGTTTTGCAGGTACTTGATCAGTTTAGTTATCGATTCTTATGGAGTGGCTCTTAGCGAGAAATGGAAGTGGGCCTTGGTGAAATGGGATACTATATGTCACTCTATGGCGTAAGGAGGTCTTGGGTTCATATCTGCTGCGAAAAATGCTAAGGCTCTTCAAAGCTAAACTTTGTTGGCGACTTCTACATTGGCCGAATGAATTATGGACTTATAATCTTCCTGGTCAAATATGCAGAAAGGTAGGTCTCCAGACAAGATTATCCATCTTCATCTTTGAAGTTGTGGGTCTCCTATCCCGTCCACTTTAAGGGTTGGTGAGAAAATGCTCAAGAAGCATCTCTATTAGATTCTTAAGAATGGTTAGCATGCCAACTTTTGGATAGATTCTAGAGATTGTCATCCACCACTTGTCGATAAATTCCCTCCTTAGAGGCCTATTATGGAGTGTCTACATTCCAAGAACTGGATCAAAGTGGCACATTATTGTAGACCATTGAATAATATGGCAGGAGTAGGTAGAAGCTTGGATTCCATTTGATGATTGCCCTATTTAGTTTTCGGACAAACAAAAGCGGGATATCTTTTTGTAATCCAACGGAGGTCACTCTCTTGCTCGCAAGCTAAACATAGTATTGGTTGGGGTATTCGAGGGACTTACACTGTCACGAGAGGTTATGATGCTCTTTGTAGGACCACTCCTATAATAACTGGATCAAGGTGGCACATTATTGCGACCATTGAATATATGGCGTAGTAGGTAGAAGTAGGATTCCCCGATGATTGGCCCATTCAATTGTTGGACACCAAAAGTGGGACATCTTTTCGTAATCCAACGAAGGTCACCGTCTTGCTTGCAAGTTGAAGATAGCATTGGTTGTGGTAGTCGTGGGACTTATACTATCACAAGAGGTTACGATGCTCTTTGTAGGACTGCTCCTCATCCTCTAATAGAAATCTTTAAAGCTCTTTGGTCTCAAAATCTTTGGCCTAAAGTCGGCTTCTTCATATGGCTATTGTTACATCGTAGAATTCTCACAGGTGAGCAATTGTTGAAGGGTTTTATGGTCCCTTTTGATGTGGAATGTGTTGGGGTAGTGAGGAATCCATTAATCATCTCTTTAAAGATTGCCTCTTTACAATCAATCTTTGGCACAACTTGGCGAATTTGTTGGGGGGTCGGAAAAATGGACCAAATTTGGAGGGATTGGATCAATCGAGGCTCAACCTAATAAATATATTCGTCGATTATGTGGATTAGCACATCTCTTCTCCTTTGGAATATCTGGAAGGAGAGAAATCAACGAATCTTTAATCAAGAATACAGGACAACTATTTTGTTTGGAACATGACTCATGCAAATATCAAAGAATTTGTACATGATTTGATAACACACACTCACACACCTAGTCGAGAGATGGGTAAATAAATACTAATGGGGCCTCTAGAGGCAATCTTGGCAAAGCTATTATAGGAGGAGTTGGGAGGTCACATGATGGTGTTCCAGCTTTCTGTATGGGAAAAATTTAGGGTCGCTCAAATAATATGGCATTAGGATATGCTATTTTGAGAGGCTACATGAGGCTCTGCAAGTAGGCTGGCAGTATATCAGAGCGGAGTTAGAGTCTCAAATTTGGATTAAGCATTTACAACATGTTGCCCTGTAGCTAGGTAGATTGGAGATTGGGAAGAGTGTTGGATACAATTGAATATATTCAGCAAAACTTTCCAAAAATAAACTTACGATATGTCCCAAGGAATCAAAATAGGGTGGCTGGTGCTTTGGCAAATTGGGATATGAACAAATCCGATAGCTTTTCTTATGGTCTCTTATCTCATTGGTGGTCATCACAGATCAGGGATGCTATCTACTCTTTTATTGCTTTAGATGATACCAAGATTTAGAAGATATAATTGCTTGATGAATGTGGATATGTGGATTGTGATATATTCCCTGCTTATTTGTCTTTGGAATGCTAGAGTTTTGCACTACACCTCTCAGGCTAAGTATTGTGTAGTGTGTATGTCTAGAAATCAGATGATGTAACTTTGTCATCTACTCTTGAATAAAATAGCTTATTAAAAAAAAAAAAACAAAAAAACCTCCTTTGGTAAAGACCCAAAACAGATGGAGGTCAGAAAGACCAAGGAGAAAGCTACAAAAGTCTATGATATTACATTTTTAGAAGCACATACCAAATTTCTTCTAAACCATCTAAACTACTTAGACAGAAACAACAGCAGGAACACAGAAAAATCTTCAAATATTACTACATAATGCAAAGTTGGCAAGCAGTTAATCTGCATCTCAGCTTGTTGACTGCTTTGTACAGTAAGAGCTTTGTGCTTATACTTTATACAAAAATTGATTATGGATAACTGAGGCTATGTTTGATTTAGGACATGAAAAAGCATGCAAATCAGATATCAGTCTTAGGAGCCCATAAAAGAGTCCTCTAGATCCCCTGCATCAGGAGTGATTCTTGGCCCATCTTGATCACTCCTTTGGATTATCTCAGATTCCAACTAGTTGGGAGGCAGGGGCATAGGTTGTGGGCAATGTCTTGGAGTAGGGTGTGCAATGTCTTGGAGTAGGGTGATCAGAATCATCATTGCCCATTCCATTTCCACCAGCTTGATATGCATGCCTTTTCGGTAGATTAGGGAAGAAGTCCATTTGAAATCTCTCCTTATACATATGTTGATGCAATAGCTCTCCTAGAAGAAGATTTTCAATAGCGAATCTGTTTGTGTTGCTGGTGAAACACATTGGCCAAGTACATAATACATTTGTCCATGTTAGCAAATGTCTCATCCAATTGAGGGTTCTCAACTCATGTATCCCTATATTGTCACTGAGGCCTCTTAGAGTGTTGTCCATGGCACTCAATTCTTTAATCATGGATATTGTCCTTTGGTTGTTTCTTATCTTATGTATAGTTTTGTTGACGACCCCATCATCAGGATTGTGATTCACAAATTGAGGGACATGGTGGATTTCTGATCACAATCACCATGCTTATGGGGAGAAGGAATGGAAGTAGTGGAGTGGTTCATGTGAGGAGTTTGAGTATTCCTTGGGGCTGAGCTAGTGTTAGAATGCAAAGGGCTAGCAAAGAGAGTATTGTGAGTAGGAAAAGGAGTTAATCGCCTAAGTGCTTCAAATAAGTTGACCTTACTGGTTTATGTGGGATTAAGGGAAGAGTGATTTAGCATGAAAACACTGCCTTGAACATCACATTGTTTCTTTGTTCCGGTGCGTTGGACACCACCAATTTTCTCGGTATGTTTGTTCATAGTGTGAAAAACATGTACCTGATACATCCCAGACAAAGAACTATACTTGCCTTTGTAAACACATTAACAAGCATGTTCCACAATGTCATCAACATCTACAATAATCAACTACTTGTCCATATGCTTCTAATTTACCAAAAAATCAACCTTTGTAGCAGAATTGAATGTAGATTATTGCAAGATTGCCTTGAGCTTTTTTTTTTTTTTTTTTTGCCTTAGCACTATTATATATGTTATGAGTTGTGACTTTCCTTTTACCATTCTCTGTGCAATGATAGCCTTTTGTAGCTGTGGCATGAATCATGACATTGTGTTTCTTACACATTGGGACAAGTATCCTAGATTTAGCATGATGAATACCAAATCTTGTAGGTGATTTAAAGTGAAATCTATCCTTAGGCTTGAAGGACTGTCTTTGATATGTAACACTAGCTGTATACTATGGAAAATAGAAGAAATGAGGAAACACTTGAGTACATGCCAGAAATGGTTTTTTTGTTTTGATAACGATTCCAACACGTGTGCGGCCCAAGACATAATTTCAGAGGTGTTTCAAAACTATTTCATACCTGTGTACTACTTCTAGTACATTTCTAGGGAAAAACGACATGGGGAGGTGTTTCAGTGAAACTTAGATTTTCGCAATACGGTTGAAATGCACGCAAATGTAATAGTTGACTGTAATGTAATGTCACACAATATTGCATGTTCAAGTTTTTCACAAAATATGCATTTGATGGTTTGTTTGACCCTTTTAGTTTTTGTAATGATTTATTAACGTGGTGTGGTTGATACTAGGAAAATGTACTTGGTGTGATAGGCTGCACTAGGTAGAGACTGCAGCCTAACCTATCAATCCTTTGGACTGCTTCTTAAATCTTAAGCCATTTGGACATTGAAAAATTCTGAAGGAAAACCAATGATTGAATCCAGAAAGGTGCAACTCAATGGAAGTTCTTCTATAGTGTCAAATCTTCGAGTTCAATACTTCATTAATGAACATGGACAATTGAAAAACGAAAGACTACCATGGAATTTTTTTATCTGTGTTCCTTACTACTAAGTGTCCTTTTGAACAATATAATCTGGCTATTCCCGATGAGTTTCCATTATTTAAGCATCTATTCCATTAGAGTTTTTGTTTGAATAAAATCCCATATCCTGTCCTGTACCTGCATCTAAGTGTTAGGATGCAATACTTCCATATCTGTACTTTGACAACTTGGTTTGCACATAATATAACCTCAACATTCTTGTTGAGATGTTAGTAATTATCCTTAGAGTTTGAAGAAAACCTCATGTCCACACAAATCTATATATTAGTCCTAGGTCTTATTGTCGTCTTTGTTCTTACCATAGTTACCTAAGACTTCAAGACAACAATTTTTTTCTAAATTTTGGAGATGACAACAAAGTTTTAAATTTTGTGGAAGGCAAGGGAACGACTAATTTAAAAAATACAAATATTTTAATTATAAAAATATAGTGACTAAACTTTATATATAAGCTGAAATAAAACCATTTGAGACTTAGGGAGAGGGGCTAGTAGTGGTACACCCTAAGTTAAGGGGTCCACAAAATCAATTGTTTATCATGTGGGGTTGTGATTTTTTCACCAATATGTAGTTCATATTTGTCTTAACTTATATTTGTTCTTTGGAATGTTTAATTGGAGGGAAAACCATATTTTGAATTGATTTAAAATAGTAAATTTGAGTTACACTACAACCATGGTGGAAACCAATACTTGAACATGGGTGATAATGATTGAACATTGAATTTTTAATACTTGTACATGGGTGAGAGGTCTTACATGTCATGATGTGATTGACTATTCTACATAATTATTATGTCAAAAATAAATAACCAATAGATAGTACTATGACAACTATGAAGTGCTACTATAACAACTATTGCATATTGTGTGATCCTCATGTCAACCATTGAACCATGTTCACCTATTGGCCCCTTCTTTAAATTAGCTGAAATAAAACCATTTTAGACTTAAATAAGCTGAAATAAAACCATCTAAGATTTAAATAAGCTGAAATTATAAACACCAAATAAATTTAAGTTATAAATTATACATAATTTAATAAAACCATTTCAAATTGAGACATAAAAATAAAACCATTGATTGATTAATTTGACAATATATGATATTCATATCATTAATTTGAAATTCAAATACACCAACAATTGTCAATATTACAAAAAAAAGAGGACAAGTTTCAGCTCAAAAATCAAAATCAACATTTGAAACAACATCCGTGAACTCCTTGCTTTGGAACTATCATCCTCATCCTCAATGGAGAGCCCAATCAATCCTGTTGCATAGTATTGTCCTCTTCTACCTGCCTCGGCTCCTCGGGATCTACATCCCATCGTAATGTTGGGATTTGCTTGTACTCAGTTGTCTTGTGATCTATAAGACACAAAACATTGTGTACAACTACAAGCTTCTCCGCTCTATTAGAGGTAAGCCTATTCCTCTTAATAGAGTGGATCTAACCATATGTAGACCGGTTCCTCTCAGAGGCGCAGAGGAACTAGAAACCAAGGAAAGGAGGCGAATTGCAAGGGTTTGTAGTCGCCATCAACTCATCGACTTCTTCGATGCCAATGTTGCCCCTGTCCATCTTTGTCGAGATTTTGTACCCATCAAGTTCAGTGAAGTTGATCCACTCTAACTTGACTTGTGAAGCCTCTTCTGGACTATACATTTTTGTAAGGGCCTTCATAAGGCCCTTCCTTCTTCACCTAATTGTCATCCAAAGGGGTAACTCTACCTGGCCTCTCCACATACCTTTTGGGATTCAGTGCATATGAAACCACATGAAGTGGCATGTTCAACTTCTCCCATCTATGTTGAATGATGGAATGAATATGTTCATGATAGAACTCTAGAGTGAGGTCCCTCACCTAAATAGCTGCCTTCATTTTCCCTAGCATGTTGTTAATGCACTCATATAATTCACCAAGATTGGGGCTATTAGAATCCCCGTATTTGATGATGCTAAAAACTAGAGATATAAATGATGTGATGTATTTCACTTCAGCTCAAAAAATCTCCCCACCACCACTTCCTTCACTCTCTTCCCTTGCTCTGTCTTGGACTCATGCCACCTAGTCCAATCCTGTGTCATAATCGAACTTGCGAGGGCTCCTGCCACTCAAGCATCATTTCCAACAAAATAAAATAGGATCTGAGCGGGTGTTAATTGATTTGAGGAATTCCTTCCTCTAAAAGCTTCGGAAGAGTGCCAATGATGTGTGGTGATTCCATGTGAACATTTACCCGTCCTTTGACTTAACCACCAACTTTCGACCCATTAAATCTTCCCTATGTCTTTCAGTGCATTGTTTATGGCATGCACGCAACACGGGGTCCAATAAATATGATCGTAGATACCTTCCAATTGCTTGCTTCTTGTTTTGCACACAAGCTACATCTGTGATGACTTGTACAAAATTTGAAGGTTCGACCTCCTTAGTCGCATCCTTTAAAATCTGAAACTGAAACTCAACATCTTTCTTCCCGAACAATCAATTGCTCTTAAGAAATACAGTCCATCTTTGCAAGGGAAAATGATTTTATTGAGTGGTCGGTGTCTAATATCGGTCCATCCATCCATCCATGATAATGTTGCATCTGTGTGACATCCATCTAACCTTCATCTCCTCCATTTTCAGATTAACCTTGGAATAATTTCTATTCAAGATTGTTGTCCTAAGTTTGGTGTCTCCAGGGGCACATAACTTGAACCTATTTTTGCTACCTTGGCCATATCCTCCTAATAAGGAGAGTGAGCAGCATGAAATGGAATCATAGTAGCATAATTGTTTTTCTTGATAGCATCATCCGCCCACAAGTAGCATAAATTTTTGCCGATAGCATCATCCGCCTCTTCCTTTGCCTTTGAATCAAACATCTCTACAATTGGATTGGGGATAGTCCCCAAGTCCTTTCTTTTCCTCTACTTTTGACCTCTATCATTTCAAAACTAGAACTAGCCAAAGTATTATTACCGGTACTAAAAGAGCTCAAAGGGGTGTTAGACTCAATGCTAGCACCACAAACTTTTGGAATGTTGTTCATGTTATTTCCATTGTAAAGTGACCAACTCTGCTCTTTGATAAAGTGAAAGAGCCTTACAAACGCCAACCACTTTTCCTGTAAGGTGCAACAAGTGTGCATTGGTCCTGGTGATGCTGCCATGCCAAGTCTTTTAACATATATTGCACTTCCATAGTTTAGTCCCCCTATAGACTTGGGGTTTGCAACTATGTGAGAAATTTTTTGCGATGGTTTCTTTTTATCAAACGGTCCCATGGCGAATGTGACCAACATTTGAGAGGTGTAATTGCTAGCACTACCGGATGAACTACCAAAGTGTACTTCTTCGCCCCCGCCCCTCTCCCCCTCTTCCCGAATAATGTCATCACCAACACTTCCACCTATCTCAACCCTCTCCTCCCTTGATTCATAATCAAACTCGAAGAACACATTGTGATGATTGTTGTGACAGCAATGAATTAAAAGACAGCCATAACTATATGCAGTGAATTAAAAAACAGCCATAACTATATGCAATGAATTAAAAAAACAGCCATAACTATATGCAATGATTAAAAAAATAAGGCCACCATAACTATATGCCATAAATAAAAAAACAGCCATGACCATATGCAATGAACAAAAAAACAGCAATACTTAAACAAAATAAAACAGCCATAACTACATGCAATGATTAAAAAAAGCCATAGGCCCATAACTGTATGCAAAAATATTTAAGAACAAAAACTTGGAAACAATGAAACATCAACATGTGAATAGGAATATTAAGTTTTTCATTTTTGTATCTACATTCACATGTGTATCAAAGTTTTTGTATTCCTAATGTTTTTAAGAATGTGTATCATGGTAAACCTTGCCAAACCTATTCAATAATCAAGAGTTTTATATTTTTAAATTTAACACAAACGCTATGCAGTATGCATTTTATAAAATCCAAACCCTATGTAGTATGCATTTTGTAAAATCCTAAAAACTATAAACAAGATTACAATGTGAATGTAGATACAAAAACTTAAAACAACAATTAAAAATACAGAAAACAATTTAAATTTTAAAAACTAGAGAGTTTTATTACGGAAAAAAATAAAATGATAAATTCCTCTTGCTTGCTCTTGCTCTTGCAATTGCTTTCCTCTTCTTCTCTTTGCTCACTTTGCTCGAGTGTGAATATTTAATGTGATGTGGAATGAGGCCATAGAGTCATTTTATAACTTAGAATGTTACTTTCAGGGTTAGGGTTGTGTTATTGTGTTTTTTTTATGTCATTTCAACTTTCCATAAATTAAAATTAGAGAAAGTGTTTTTTTAAAATATATGCAAAAGAAAGCCAACGCTAATTGTCTGGACGTCCCTAGAACGTCCCTCAACCATCTTGGGGATGTCAAGCCATCTCTCGTACCCAAAACAAGTGGGATGTTCCCAATATTCCTGGACGTCCCGGGGACATCCCCAAAGGTTTTTTCCTTTGTTGGAAATGTGGGGAGACGTTTCCCCCTGTGTCGTAGACCCAAGGTCATCCTCGACACCTGGATTTGGGGGATGTGTCCCCATGTAACATTGGTTCTTCCACAATCTGGGTGTCGATATTTTTCTGAACTTTTTTGAACTCATAGGTAACAACCATTAGCTGATTGCTTAAAGATAGTGGAAACCTGAGTTACAGTATCTTTTTTTGATAGAAAAAACTTATTCATGCTTTAATCTTATTACTGTTATTGCTGCAAGTACAGAACAGAATTTAAGAGAATAGGAAGGATTTTACTTCCTTCAACAATTTTGCCATAGCTGTATTTGATGGAGAAAACTCAAAACATCAAGTCCAAACTTAGTCATGTGAAAAAGAAATGTCACGGGCCATCTCAAGTAAATTTTTGATAATAATGGTTAAAACTGTCTCCTACAATGTTGTTTGTGTTAAAGATGGCACCTCTTTTAACTTGAAAAACTGTTCTTTGACACATCTTGTTTCCTTTGATTTGGATATCTTTTCTTTTTAATTCTAATATATAAGCCATATTATAAAAGCACTAGCGACTGTGAGTGCAGGTGTGTGGGTGTGGGCTTGTGCGTGCATGCATGTGGGTGCATGCTTGCAAAGCTATATACGTAAAACACCTTTTACAAATAACTAGAAACATATACAAGTCCAAAAATGAATTTTATAATTGTTAATTGTGTGATTTTTGGGTGATCCACAAGGAGTCTGTTTGAGATGCTTTTGTAGATGCCAAGAGATGCCTCTGATGTATAGGGTGTGTCGAGTGACATTATTAGGTGTCACCCAAGGTAGTTTTATGACTACTTAAACCAGGTACCTGTCTCATACTTGGAGAGATGCATACCCTAATTTCAATGCTTATATGGATCTTGTTGTTGATCTGATACATTTAAATCCGAGCTAATTAAGAGATTTTGAATCATTACCTGAAAGTAAATATTCAAGATTGATGCTCATGTTCGAATTAAAATGTGCCCCTGTATAAGACTAAATTATGTCATAGTGATATCATCAGGGCTGCCACCATATTAGTTGGTAATGAATATGAAGGGTTTAAGAATTTTCTATCAGTGCCGGGTGGGGGTGGAGAGGGTCTGGTTGCCTTTGTCTCCTGGCCTTCCTCCATTCCACTGTCTCCATTGTGTAGAAACAAACTAACAAGGATGTGTTGGTGGGCCCTAACTGGATCCCTCTGCTCATTCTTCTGTAAAAGGTTAATTATGGTGTTAGGGGGCATGTCCCCTTTCATGATATTCTAGCCCCTCCCATAGGTCACATGAATTGCGCACCATAGGACATTGTGGTTCTTAAAAGCACCAAAGCTGGCTAGAGTAGATCAGCTGGTCTATTTGCTTCTCAATAAGAGTGGGAAAATGCGATTTCAGAGAAGCGAGGTAGGACACTTAGAGCATTATCCAGTATGTTCTGCAACCTCCAGTTGGTCAAACCTTTCGAGCTCTTGGTGTTGATGATGAGGTGGGAGTCACCCTCCACCTCCAATTTGTTTAACCCTTTTTCATGTGTCACTTTAAGCCCAATCAGAAAGTCACGGTTTCTGCAAAATTATTAGTTATTGAAGGAGTAAGCCGATATCATAGAACCTCTGCTATCTCTAATAATACCTCCCACTCCTGGCATACTGGGATTGCCCTTAGAGGTGCCATCAAAATTCCATTTCATTTCTTCTACTATCAGGGGTTGCGATTAGGCCTTCCTCCTCCTCTGGGCTTACTCCACCAGTGGGGGTCAATATTCTTCATAATCTTTGTAGCTGCTGATGGATAAAATCTTGGACCTTTGCATCCATTGCTCTGATGCCTTGAAGATTTTTTTTTAGCTATGGTCTTTTAGATGGGTTTTTTTTTTGTATTGTATGATTTAATGCAATAAATTTTCATCATATGAACTTAACATTTCATCAATTCAATCATCAGTAAAATGCTGCTATTACTTTTAAATGTACTCTTTATTCTTGAGTTTATATACCAAGAAAACATCTTGTGGAATGGTATGTTAATATAATCAAAAGAGTATGTATTTTTCACTTTCATTATTTGCACTTCTCTTGGATGGGCAGCGGATTATGATCTTACAGGACAGTTAGTGTGGCCAGGAGCGGAGCTGCTGAATAATCATCTAGCCCAGAACTCAGATTTTCTTACCGCACGATCTGTAATTGAACTGGGTTCTGGTGTTGGTAAGCTGACAGTCTTTATCCAGTTCACTACTTGTTATGAAGTCACAGTGGACTCATCATAGATAAACATGCATTCCATTTATAAATTTCTATTTAGTGTGAAGCTAAACTTGCTCAAAGATTCATGTTCTTTCCTCTTAGATACACTCAATTAGAGTCTTGAATGTCCTGTTGCACCCAGTGTCTTGTTTTTAATGCATCCCAGTTAAAGTAGAATGCACACAAATATGGGAAATCTATTCTATTGAGTGCATTGTTGATGGTTAGTTTTCCTTTATAACAATGCAAACTAAGAAGAGTAGCTAGAAAGCAGAGTCTTCAAACAGAAGTACTTGATGCCCAGATATTGGGTGGAAGCTTGGGGTTCCCATCATTTACAAAGTTAGACTGGATGCTCATAATTATATTAGTTCAACTTACTGGAGCATTCATAATATTAAATGCCCGTTGGTATGCAATTGGCGAAATAGGGAAAATTCCTGTGACCCTATTATTCATTGTTTGTTGTGAATCCATAAGCTATAGATTCTAGACTCCAATAACCATATAGCAATTTGGTAATTGACTGGTGCTTTGAGTTGTTTATGTTCTTTTTGTTATCAACTTAATGTTTACAATATTGTTATTGATGTATCCTTGCCGCCCTAGATTAGCTGGGAAAAAATTGAGAAGCAGCTTTTTGTATTGTGAAACTTAATTCTGTTTGTCAATGTTTGGCCCTTCCTTCGGAACATACATTTGTATTGGCTTGTCAATGTTTAATTTAAATCCTATTTCTACCTTTTGAGGCAATTGCCCTATTCTAGTTAACAACGTTTTTTTCACAAAAACCTCATTTGCATGGTGCAAATGGAAATACATGCTAGCAGCTCAAGACAAAAGATACTGAAACAAACTTACAGGCTGGCTGGTTACTTACCAAGATACTTATTTATAGACATGAATATTAATGTAACTGCTTGGGATAATGCCACGAATAATATTCCTTGCAAGCTCTGGTGAGGCAGCTCACATGTAAGTCATTAAAAGGTGAACGGTTTGAGACTGGATTTTGATATCTGGGAATCTTATGTGTAGAAAGTCTATTTTGTTTGAAACTTTGATGTTACAGTTTGGCTCTTTCTTGATATCAGTGCACAATGAAAAAATACTAAGACATTTGTAAAGCATTAGCAAAAGTTAAGAAAAACCATGTGGGGACTTGGTGCAAAAATGACCATCTTTAAACTGCATCTGTAGATGGGCATCCTTTGGACACTCTTTGCTGTAAAGGTTCACCAGTTTGGAATTCCAACCAATTCATCTCTCCATCTATTCCTCATATCAAGAGACTAGGATAATTCAATCTTTACCAACAACCGGCATAAATCTCAACCTTGCCCAATGACAAGGATTGGCCCAATTTCCAATAACTTGGCTTCACTCAATAGTAAGTATTGACCCATCAACAGGGCTACAATTCAATCTGACCCAACAATAGTGCTTGGCCCAATAATAGGAGTATAATTCAGTTTGTCCCAGTAACAAGGCAAGGACTTAATTTTACCCAATGAGCACGTAATGCCAGCTTCTGTCCTCAAGCTTGCCCAATATCAGCATTCTGTGACGAGCCAATAGCAACGAGTATCAGGTGCCTTAGACAACATTCATGACAGAAAAATTGCAGCAGGAATGATTTACAATTACATTAGTGATGGTTAAACTTATCTTGATTACAATTAATAGTATATAAACAACCAAAGAGCATATACTGGTGTCAGATAGCTATATTCCAGTAAAATCATCAGTTATTATAGTCTAGACTCTATAGAGAAAAGTCAAAAGAAGTGAAATAATAACAATGGTTGTCAAACCATCATCCGAACACTCAAACTGCATCTTTTAATGGTAAAAAATAGTCAAAGAAGTTTGACTACTTATCTTATTGATGTCAGCACATGCTTCGCTGATGTTAGAAATCAAGGAGAACAAAAGCATGCACGAATCATGCTGATATCTGCAGCAGGTAGGCTGATATCTGTGACCTGATTCCCTATTGCTTCAAAATTCAAATCCCATTTGCTGTTGATGAGAGAAAATTGCAGCATTCCTTGGAAAATGAGCCACTTGAATTTTACTTTTATATTTTTCATTGAATCATTACCGGATTCACTCCCCTAATCTTTTTCACTTCTACACTCGAATCGTATCAGATTGTGAAAGCAATGATTTGACACATTGTTTTTGCCATGGAAAGTTTGTCAAAACATGTTTGAGGCAAAAGAATTTTGCAGGAAACGTTTATGCATTATAAAAGCATTTTCAGCCGCTGTTGGTATATGCAGATTTTTTTCATAATGCACAAGCTTTTTCCTCTAGAAACTAATCTCATACATCAAGAAACGAAAAATAGAAAAAGAACTATGTTTTTAAAAATATAATATATAACCATATCTTAAATGAATATGAAACAATAGAAGTATACATATTATATTAAGTAATCTGTTAGATATTATTTCTAATATATTATATATAATACCTAACTGTGCATAAGTTTCAGCCATAGTACGAGGGTTTATTTAGCTTTGTTGTGCTTCTTTGATGCACATTGCCCAGATGCAACTTCGCTCCTTCTTGGATTCAGTGGTTGTGCTTGAAAGGATTTTGAACCCCACACTGGTTCACTACGAATGCAAATGGAATTTTCAGGCAGCCAGGGGTTGACTGGGTGGTTCTGATCAATTACAACTGGATTGAGGATGATGTTGAGGGATTTTTGCTCCTGCCTGCTTTTTCTGCCTTTTGGGTAGTAGGCTGTCAATGCAAAATTTTCAAGGCCAGGTCAAATCGAAGTGAAAGACCAAGGGTGAGTTTGAAATCATATTTATTAATATTATCCAAGGTTTCTTCTTAGCAAATTGTTTAAGTTAGGAGGAAGACCAAAGGTGAGGTTGGAATCATATTTGGGAGTTAGTAGTTGGGTTTTATAGGTGTACCTTGGTTTATTAATAATTGTTGTCTTGGCATGAGATACTAGTTGCTTCGATTTGGCCTTGTTTCCAAAGTTCCAGTTTGAGTTAGGCTGTTTGGCCGCTCTACAGAAGCTTCAAACCCACTTGTTTTGGGGTAAATTGGTCATTCTATTAGTAAATTTATTTAAATAGTGAAAGCAGGTATGGACCAATCCTAGGTAGCCTATCTTACAGCTTTTTCCCACATCAACTCTGAGTCTTGACAATTTTATTGAGGATGTTCAACTAAAACTTTATTTTGAATGACTGATTGAGACCCTTTCCTCAGGTAAAGTTCATTTCTCTCAACTTAATAGGATTCCGGGAATCAAGATCTTTTAAATCCAAAGTCTAGGGTGATTTGGCTCAAAGATGATTGAAACACAAACATTTTTCCAACTGACCACAATGACTTGCAGAAGTTTCAATTACCTCAGTATATGGGAACTCCTATTGACATTGCACTGGATGAGGCATCAGATTATTCAGAGCCCCACTTTCAGAGATTCAGTGCATGGGACTTCAGCTCCGGCGGATATTTTGGCAAACATTCCTTTTGTCATTTCATATGCTCAAATTAGATTTTTATGTGCCCAGTCTTGGAGTAAGAAGTTAGGTCTCTTGCCTTGTTTTAAATTAAAAGCGATAAGGATTCCTAGTTAGGTCTCTTGCCTTGGTTTCTTTCATAGATATTGATATCCTGGTATTTGCAGTTAAGGAGCCTAGAAATAAAAATGCCTTGAAGGAATTCAATGCTACCTTTTAAAGCCTGTTAATCCATTCATTTAGCTCTAGGAAAAGAAAGGACATGCATAAAAAGTTGGACATGGACAAGGTATATGACAGAATCTACTGGCTTTTTGTGGACAAATACGGCTTTTCACAAGCTTGGGAAAACAGTTAGAAGTTATGATAACCCTATGTTGTTGGTTTTGGTCAATGGTTTGCCTGCTTGTATTTTTAGATTTCAGGCAAGGCGAACCATTGTCTCTTTATCTCTTTGTTATCATGGCAAAGGCCCTAGGTAAAACATTGAAGGCTGCCAAAGCCACTTGAAGTCTTAATGGTTTATGGGTTACCTCCAATGTCGGTTATTTGTTTCAAGTTCAATTTTTGATGCTACCTTGTTGAGATGAATGACTAGAGTCTAGACTGGATGAAGAAAGGTGTTTCAGAGAAGTCTTCTCAAATTCTGAACTAAATACTGGTCAATTTTTAGTCTAGGGTCATAATTCCTTGATTTTGAAGCCCCCAATCTCCCAAGCTCTTATTTGGGAGTTATTCTTGAACATAGATATATAGCTCAATTATGGAATGGCATTCTTGACATATTCCAAACCAAGCTTGCAGGTTGGAAATAGAAATGATCAACCTTGGCAGGCAAGATTCAACTATTCCAGCCAACCCTTGAGGCCAGTCCTATTTATTTCATGTCAAAATTGAAGGCCCCTTCTAGTAATCTCAGGGACATACGTAAGACTTTGAGTAATTTTCTGTGGATTGAGGGTGAAGACACTAAAAAGTTCTCTCTTGGCATGGAAGATATTTTTTGTATCCAAAGTTTGGGGTGGTGTATCTTTCAATTATGGTTATTTGATTTACAAAACTTTGGGAGCAAAAATATATTTGAGGCTCCATAAGGAGATAGCCAAACTTTGAAATAGGTTTTTACGTTTCAAGTATGAGTAGCCTCAGTCCATAGAATATTAATTTGGGTTGTCATTGGGTAAGGGGATTTACAATTGTAGAATTTCATTAGATCCTCCAATGATTTGATCAAGCCTTAGCTAGGCTAGGATATTATAGGAGGGAACAAAGTCAATTTCTAGGAAGGTGCTTTCAGTAGACTAGGAAGATTTCATGGATCTTAAAAAGCAGTTATGAAATCCTAAGGTCAAAGATAACAAAAATTGAAATAAAGAAAATGAGAGCCAAAGAAGATTATGGAAACCTTTTAATTGCTCTGACAATGGTTAAGTGATGGTGGTATTTGGACAGTGAATGTCTTGAGGATGTCATCAAATGAGCTGGAAATAGCTCTGGCAATTTCTATATTAGAGGAGCTATAAAATGGCACTGTTTAGTTGAAATGAATCTATTCCAAATTTCCCTTGGAGCTAGGCATGGGGTGAAAGTAACAGTAAGGAAAGAAAAAGTTCATTTGGCACTGTTTAGTTGAAAAAAGCTATTCCAAATCTCACTTGGAGCTAGGCATGGGGTGAAAGAAACAGTTCATTTATGTTGCTGGCTACTCGTAACAAGATTCTCACTCAGGGTGTTATATGTTGTAAAGGCTATGCTGACCCCTCTATCCATGTTTTGCCTTTGAAAGGAAGAAGCAATGGCTCACCTGCTTCTTCTTTACACCTTTGCTTTGAAGATTTGGAGCTTCTTGTATTTCTGAGATGTCTATATGTTGGGTTGATCACAATCAATTTGTGAATGGATTAGCTATTTGAAGCTTAGGTCCCCATCTATATCCATTTCTTATATTTGGCAGACTTCTCCCCCTACAATTGCTTGCAACATTTCATTAGAATGAAATAGAAGAATTTTATAGGCCAATAGCTTGTCAGAGAAAGGATTGGTGCTAATTATGAAACTAATCAACCCTTTGGTTCTAAATAATTTCATCTAGAGCAAACTACTTTAAAACATTTGAACATATGGGAACCGATCAGTTAGAAGTCCTCTGCTAACGGGATAGTGCGCTAAAGGAGCTGTCAACATCAAAATTTTCCTCCCAAACCACATTCTCATTAATATATAATGTGTGAATAATACAATGTCAAGTGTAGTTAGTTATAGCGCTGATTGTAAGTTGTTGATGCTTGCCAAGGAATGCCATTAAAGTAGTTAGTAATTGTCAAAGTAGATAGGGGAATGTCATGAATAGGTAATAATTAAAAAGTAAATGTTGTTCATATAATGTAATGCCATTAGCATAGTGAAATTGTCAACAGTCAAGAAAAAATGTAAATATGACAAATACCCAAAAAGGGTAGCATATGTCATTTGTGCAGATAAGTAGTTCATAATAGTCATGTTTTAAGAAAAGTACAAAAGAATTTGGTATTTGAGTGGATATTATGTCATATAATTGGGTAGTATCTAGTATCTCCATAAAAATTGTCAAGTATGGACAAGGAAGCCTCTAGAAGAATGATACTACTACTCAAGTGATCAATATGGAGACCAATCTTACTTGATCCTTAAGAGTCGCATGATATCTTACAAAATTTGTATTTCAAGACAAGTGAAGTGGGGTGAAGGCGTTTGAGATATACTGGATATCATGGAGATGAGCACTATTTTTTTATAGCCTTGCTGGCCCTATAAAAATGTGATCCACCCCTTGAGGCATATAGTGGAGCATATGTATAATGTGTAGGTGATGGTATAGTGGACACATGTTAGTGAAGCTATTGTGTTAGTCTGTTTGTGAAGATTCCTCAATAAGGGTGTCAGATAAGGCGAGTGGAATTCACATGGAGGTTGTAACACTCTCTAGGTCTATTGTCCACTTATACTAGTGCATGGTCTGTGTTTGTTGGGCAAGATTGTAATATACTTATGATTTTTAATGCAGTTACAGATTTTCACTCCAGTTCTGTGGTAATTCCTGATACTATTTTGCACTTGTACTTGGGCATGGAGTGTGTTTATTTTTCTCAGATTCATGCAACCAAACCTAATGTTATGCATCTCTGGCAAGATCATAGTACAAGGGCCTCTTTGAAGTTTACTTGGGTGTGGGACAAGATTTGTAGGTCTTAAGTCTCTAGATATTTGCAAACTGCCCATGGTTAAGGATGCCACGGGACATGCAAAACATTTGTTTGGTTAGATTTGGGTAGAGCTACTACTTATTGTGCTTTAGGCAAATGCTTTTCTTTGTTTATCCCAAGTCGTATGTTTACCACCTTGTGATGTGCTCCAATGAAAATTATTATTTTAATTATACATCACCTCATTGCATGTAGGTGGTGGGTATCATGAGAGTTTATCTATACTTTTTAAGGTGGTTATATCAGTTACTACACATGATTGTATATTCGTGTATGATTATGTTAATACACCGAGTTGTTGATGTTGACCTATTTGGCTATTTTTATTTCTCTTTTTTATTTGTTTTGTCTTAAGTTGTCAATCCTAATACGTGGTTTGAGTAATGCTTCCATGGAATTTTTCAAACCCCAAGTACGATCATAAAAAAGCAACAAAATACCAAAAATAGAAATAAAAATAAATAAATATTAAAGATATAAATGAGCCCATTTCCTCAAGCTGCCAACAAAAATCTGGTCCTAAGAGTTTACCATTAGGCCAAATAATCAAACCACGTGATCATCTGTTAGCAAAATAAAGACACAGTAGTACTACTATTTTTGTTGGCTAACGTGTCATATAGCTGTCATGTTGCGTTTTAATGGAAATATATCGGCTTTGAAATCATAACCTTCCAAAGATTCCAATGCAAACTTAACTTCAGGCACCATCCATGAAGTTTAGCCTACAAACAGACTTCTCCTCGTAGGCTTCATATCCTACATACATGTAGATGCTCCAAAGTCACCAGTTTCATTGTGCCATCACAGCCTAGCAAAATATTCTCGGCCATCATATCCCTGTGAATGTAGCCTTTGTTGTGAGAATACAGCATCTTGAGAACAGTCTTGAGCATAGTCACAATAATAGGTAGCTATAAGCTGCTGGGGTCTGTAATGTACATAAAGTTTTTCAACGGACTGCCAACTATGAAGGGCATAACTTGCCAAAGGTACTCAAGTATATTGAGCACTCATGGCCTTGGGATGGGAGAGGAGCATGAGTGTGTGGGATTTGTGTTACACTTGACCCCAAGAGGAATGGATTAAAGAGTAAATAATTATAATATAAGGAGAAGAGGGAAAGCACGAGTGATCAGTTCAAATGTTCTGTTTTGACTGGTTGCTCTGATACAGTTTGGGTCCATCCTTGGACAAACCTGAACACACTCAAGCCAAACTGGAGGGAGGATTGGACAGGGGCATTTCCTAGTACTGGATTACCCGATAACTTTGGTTTTTTCTATCATTCTTAATGGGCTAACAATTGTATCAAAGCACCACTTGCATTGCAGGCCTGGTTCAGGTTCGTAGTTCAATTCTGGTTTGAAGATTGATAACATCTTGCCAAAATTGCAAGGAGGATCGACATGATCATGAACAAAGATAATGATTGTTGATCTTAATGTTTGACATCCCTTGAAGACCTAGGATTAGAGATGGGGAAAACCGTTATCAACATAAAGAATGTACAAGGCACAATGTGTTTTAGATGGATTTTTCATAGAGGATGTGTGGGAGGTCAAAAGCACAATTGTAGAGCATAACTGAGCAAGATATACTCTTACAATGAATTGTTTGAGCAAGACAAGTATATATTATGGTAAGAATTGGATGAAGAGTGGACCTTGTAGATCATAATTGTGGCACAAAACATCTTGTGCATCATCGCAACTAGCTAATGAAGCAAAACACAATATGAACCTAGAGTTGGCAGTGACATGGAGTAACTCGAACAAGAATGCCATAGAAGTTGTACTCCCCTGCTTGAGAAGCATCAGTGACATGGAAGTTTGAGTCTGCATTAAAACTGGTGATGAACGTGGATGGTCTAGAAAGCACAACAAAATGATGTGGGAATTCCAAGTTTGATGAATGAGATTGTTGCATGGAAAATTAATCAAAGATGCAAACACCCTTGAATATTGGCGCTCCAACTCATCTATTAATGCTTTGTGGAACATTTATCTGCTAGAAATATTTTTCATAGTGTTCAAACGCATTGAAACATTCACTAAAATGAGTTTTCAATTTGGACTCTAGGAATGTGAGATCTATGAAGTTTTGTGTTGTACGTGATAGGTAGATATGTTTTAAGTAGACAAATGGCTAATGTGTGCATGGAGGCCCACTGTGTCCCTGCATAGTGACATGGAAACAAAAATCTCCAAGCAATGAACCTACAAATTGGATGACATATATGTTCCATCTGAAGATCCGACTTCAATGCAAAAAGAAGACCTGCCTAATTGCTGACGTGGTCATAAAGTCCTTGATTTAATGTCAAAAATCACACCTGACAAACCTAGTATGATGAAAACCAATTGTTGTGACATGGAGAGAACTGTTGTTGATCAATGATTTACATGTAAGAATGAGCTAGGCACAGTTTCGTGACTATCATGGCAATTTTAAACATACTAGAGTGGGATTATGATGACAACAAAACCCTCTATAATGTGGTTGATGATGTCGTACATGAGAGTGAGGATAAGGTGCTCTCTATGAACATGCCAATGACATAGTAAACCAAAGACATGGGAATTTTAGAATAATCCATGCAGAGAACTTGTGGAATAGTGTAGCCAATAGAACACCTATTTGGAAAAATCAATGTTGCAATAGGCACACTGAACCAAATGAGATAATAAATTGTAGATGTGAGTAGTGAAGTGTCTGGCTATTTTGTGTCAATTATGTCTGGACACATTAGTCATGATTGTCATTAACGGTGCATAATCTTGGATGTGTAATTGTAAACTAGAAGATCCACACACCCAAGCATTGTTACTTAGATAAATTGTATAGCAATCAATTCAACCCCTCTTGCAGTGTTTGACAAGCATCACTGAGAGCCAAATATTCACGTGTTAACATGAATAGACTGAAGAAAGGCTGAAAGTGACATGGATGCACACTAGCATCTAAATATGAGTCTATCTTTTTTTGAATACATTGCAAAACGCTTGCATGCTTGCTTATAGGATCACATGGTCATACTTGACCTTCTCTCGGGCTTTTGAGTAGATTGGTCGTAATCAGCAAACCGTGGCAGTCTATGAGATGTGGACAGTGTGGTATTAATTGTGGCAAGGGGCTAAGCACATAAAATTGGTGAAGAAAACATAACACAAAATCCATACATTTTCAAGTTGTAATAGAGGATGACTTGATTGAAGGGAAACAGTGACAATTGATATCACAAACTGCATTAACCTAGTTTGATGATTTTGAAGTTGCCAATATTACGGCATTTATATCTTTGCACAACATCAAACTATGTAACCTGTGATAGGAAAGTGATAAGGCTATTATAAATTGGGTGATTTGTTAGGGCTATTTTGAGGTCAGGTGGTTGAATTTCCGTCTTCCTTATGAAATCTGTCAATCTCGTTATTTTTCCTTTTTTTTTGCACCCGAAAAATGCATTATTTTTCCCTCTGCATTTGCAGGTTTGAGTTTCTGTAATCACAAACAGCATTTCAATAGAAAAACCAGGTTTGCAAACAGAGGCTGCATTCCACATGGAGTTCCCTCTGATGCAAGAGCATAAAAATCCTCGCCTTCACAAGGTTTTGTCACCAAAAATAAATACACCAGTCTTTGCAGTACGATATTTGGAATTGAGATATTAGGATACAAATTTTAAGTCCTTTTGTGCTGTTCTAGAAACAGTTATTGGAGAAAGATGATATTATTGCCGATTTGCAGGCAAGAATCACTAAAATTGAGCAGATCCAAGCCACCCTTGCTGATTCCTCATGTTTTCATCAACTTAATCAAGTGGTTTCAGAAATTAAAAATAAGCAATTATAGAGAATCATTCAGCACAAGCACCTAAAAAGGAAAACCGTGGCCCAACAACAATCTTTTGAAAAAGAGGTTGAGGAACAAAATTCGTGGGTGCAAGTGGTCAACAAGAAGAAGGCACTCAACCTTCGTGTTAGCAAACTCCCTAAGCCAGATGATCTCTTATACACAAGTCACCTGTGTTATCTCCCTTAGCAGGATATCTCCCTTAACAGAGCTTGGACATGGACAACACCTATGTTAGTCAATTCTGAACTGCAGAAGAGCATTTGCTAGCTCTTAATGCAAGAATAAAAGTTCAAACTCTCCCTCAAAATGTTTATTTAGATACACATCTCACACACATTCAAGTTGTAGCTGTCAGGAAAGAAAACAGTTGAGCTGTTATCCAGGACCGTGGGGCTATCATTCATGATTCTTCCCTTCACGGGTGGTCGCACTCTAGACCGTGAGCATGATGGCGACCTTTGGTTTTATACATTTAGTAGGCGATGGTGACATCTCCATTGCCTATTGGAATTGCACTAGTACCTTAATGTATTCTCCAGTACCTTCCACTTCTAAGATGTTGTTTAACATGATCTTTCTTACTTAGACCCACAAGAGCTATGAGCAGGTGTTCCCTCGAATCAAAGGTTATACTTGGGTTTCAACCTGCTGGTATGATACACGTAGATCCGGTGGTGTTTGTGGTTTAGGTGTAGTGGCTTTCCTCATTCGTGACAATCTTAGGTCTAGAATATTATTGGTAGCTTATGTTCACCATTCTAGATACATGTTTAGAGGGCCCACCTCCTATTTATGGTGCCTTGAATGTAGTATGTTACTTCCCCCCCGCATCATCACCCTTTGTTGTGCATGTTGATAAGGATTTGTTCCATGACCTTTCCTAAGATCTCCCACTATTCCTCGGTGCGAGATGTTATTCATTTGGGTGACATCAATAATTGTATAGGAACCCACCAAGCACTTATTCATGATCTTCACATGACAATTATGCCTTTAGGAGCCAAATCTTGACAAGTTTAGCTAACAAAGAGAATCAATGGATGGAAATACTTTGGCCACAACCCACTGCAGGCACCTCTTCCAGATGGGGGAATAATAGAATCTACACATTCTCAATGAGCTTCCTTGGTTCCTCAATTAGATTCACTTGTTTTCATTGAATTGTATTCTCACTTGTAGAACCCTCATCCCCCACATATGAGAATTTCTTATTTTCCATCAGCTTCCACTTTCCGACCATGTTGCCTAGACTTTCACCTCAATGTTTCTTCTCACTCCTCTTCCCCACCACTTCCCCTACATCCTTGAACACTTGCCACACCACAATAGACTTGATGATGAGTACACCGTTGACTATGTTGCCCATCTCTCCCAACCGATGTCCAAATACTATTCCCTTCCTCTCCACACTTTGTAAAGTCCATGTATGAATTTTTATGTCATGCCCTGCGGGGTGCACCCTTGACTTCTGTCTCCACACTGTGCACTAATCTAGCTCACCTCATCCCCATGTGTCGTGATGTATGAATCGTTGGTATGATGGCAAATGTAAATGGCAAATGCATTCATTGAAGACTTCGTTTTCCACTGACCATGAGCCTCCCTCCCTACCCTCCACTCGTAGAGATTATATACGCCTTCTCTGATGAAAGAAAGGTAAGGTTCTTACATTTAGATGAATTGCTCTCCTTGTTGCCCTCCACCATTCCCCTAAGACTTTTTGGTGCGCTCTCCTCAAGAGGAAAACC
The DNA here is from genome assembly GCA_018340775.1 of Taxus wallichiana var. yunnanensis. Classification (NCBI taxonomy): domain Eukaryota; kingdom Viridiplantae; phylum Streptophyta; class Pinopsida; order Cupressales; family Taxaceae; genus Taxus; species Taxus wallichiana. The sequence goes on from CM031237.1 coordinate 763,734,558, forward strand.
TCCGCTTTTGACATTGACCCCCGGACATGGGTTTCTATGCAAGTTTCCTTTATGACATTCCAAAGCAACATGTTGTCATTGTCTCCACTCCACCGCCATCATCTACTATTTTCTTTGTAGGTACAATTAAGAGGGCTATTTAAATTTTGTGTACCAACAAAACAATGGATTGTGAGGGCCTCCAAGCCGAGGTCCTTAAATATGTTGTGGATTCCCTTGCTTCCCAATGTTAAAGCTCTTTAATGAGGTTGTTGGCTTGGGTTTATCTCTTTGTTGGTCCCAACACATAACCCATCCCGCTCGTAATTTTGGGGATAGCTCCTAACCTAGCAGAGCTACCTGCGACCTTTATTGGGCATATGTTTTCCAAACTTTTTGCCACGGTGTTAGACATGTATCTTTCAAAGCACTTGAAGAGAGCTCATCTTAGAGTAGGTTGCGAGACGGCTTTAGGAGAGAATTCCAAACTATTGACCAAATCTTTACACTCTGGGATATTATTGAGGAGGCTTGCCACGTATCTTCCAATTATTTTGTTTTTTGTAGACGTTTAGAAGGCCTTCAACTCAGGTTCAAGGCATTTGTTTTTCTAGAAGTTGTGTGATGTCGGCATTCTAGATTCTCTCCTTACACAGTTGCTTGGAGGCCCTATGAGATAGTTGTTGGACGGTTTCGCACTTCTCATGGTCTTTCTAGCTTTGTGAAGAGTAACATTGGGGTCAAGCACGGATGTTCTCTCCGAGATCCTCTTTAGCATTTGCATCGATAAGCTAGAGGATTTTCTTTGACAGGCGTACTCATCTTAACGATGGTTGTTTTCTACATGATGTGGTGGTACCCATGCTTCTTTTTTCCGATGATGTTTTCTCCTATCTCACTTTTCCATGGTTTACATGCCAAACAACTTGATGCCTTCGCTTGTTTCTACGAGCTTCATCAATTGGTGGTTATGACCTTAGTAAAATTAAGGTCACAATATTCAACATCTCCGAATATTCTCTTCGTCAGTTCGATTTTCTCTACGAAGGGGAACATTTGTAGATTGCATCGGCGTCTGATTACTCGGGGTCTAGTTTTCCGGGTTGTCTTTGAGAATCAATCCTTTTTCTCGCTCATGTCTTTACTGAGGATATGCCACCCTTTCTCTCTTGGAGCGCCAACGTTTTTAGATCCAATTCTAGGATATCCCTTAAAAGATGCATCTCTTTGATATTTCCATCAAGCCTATGGTTTTGTATGGGTCCAAGGCTTAGGGGTACTAGTTCGGTGTTTGTTGATTGGGTTCATATTGCAAGGGTGCATCGACACTAAAATTTTCCTCCATAATTTCTATTTCATTAATGTATGTATTAGGAATAGGATGTTGTTAAGTATAATTAGTAGTAGCGTCGATAGAAGATAACGGGCGCCAATAATGTGGAGTACGGTAATAGTCAAAGTCTGATAGGAATGTTGTAAAAAGTAAATATTTGTCGTAAGTGGTCCAGGTAATGTTAAAATGTCAAAGTTTGGGTAATTAGAGAAGTAGGGTCTACATGATTAGGAATTAGAAATATTATATTGGTAATAAGGACAAGGAGTGAGGTCATAAATATTTTGTGTATTTTATTTGTAAAAGTCTAAAAATGTGGAACCCATGTAAAATGATAAGGTTTATCTTATCTTAAAGGATAAGCTTACATGTACGAGATAAGAGTTAAGGTATCAAATATGATTCGTCGAGTGGATTTCTTATCCTATCTTAGAGATAAGATGGATAAGCACAGGAAGTTCTATAAATAGAGGCCACCCCCTCATTTAGCATAGAAGGAAGTAGTGAGAAATATTGTAGGAAGTGTGCGAAGGAAGCCATCGGTTTAAAGGTGTGTTGAAGAAGCCATTAAGAGGTGTAATTGTAAAGTTTCTCCCATAGTCTTGGTGAAAGGCAAGTGAAGTCAATAACACTTGAAGTATCTCATGGGTGAGATTATAACAGATTTCATGTTAATATTATAATTTACTTTGATATTTCGATTTATCGTCATTCCGTCTTATCATAGTCGATGGTATTTTTGTGTTATGTTGTTATTTTGTTTCCAGTTACACCACCAAACTAAAGGTGTGCATTAGTAAATAATCATAAGCGAGGAGTTCCGGTGAAGAATTATCATAGTCTTAGGATTGGTGATGACATTTTGGTTCCGTTCTTAAGAACATTCCTCGTTGGTGGATTTTACGGAGAGATATTCTCACTTAGTCAAAAATCAATTAGAGGGTAACCTTGTTTTTCTTGTGCGTATAGTAGTTACCATGGTAAAGTCATTTTTTGGAATAGTAGTTACCACATAAATCTTCACTTTTTACCGTGAATAGTATTTCTTGTAGTAACTTCACTTTTTACCGTGAATAGTGTTTACCACAAGAAAGTCGAGTTTTACCGCGATAAGTCAAGTTTTACCATAGTTTACCGTGGTCATTTCTATTTCTTGTAGAAAAGTGTAAAAGTCACTTTCAGTATAGTGATTCCAATTATTTGTACACATAAGTCTTGTTGATTGTACTTGTGAGTTGGTATTTCACGGTGGTTACTTTTGAAAATGGGAAAGATTCCTGTTTTTTCAGCTCAATCTAATGAAGATGCTTCTTCTTTCATTCAAGAGTTTAAGCGATCTTGTATTTGTAATGGCCTTATAAGAGGGAACAATGGACTGAATTTTTCCTACCTTTTTGGATGGTTCAACACTTAGGTGGTTTGAAACACTAGGTGATAATGTGAAAAATTCATGGGATTTATTAAGCGAAAGTTTTCTTGAAGAATTTGGTGAACAATGAAATATGCGAGATCTCATGATCGAGATCACAAAGCTATCCCAGGAGAGAAGGAGAAGATAAGGGATTATCATGCTCGTGTTCTGAGAGCTAAGGAGGAAGCTCGATGCCCGGATCCGTGAAGGAAGGATTAACGGATGGGTTGATGAATGGCGTGGATAATCTCCTCTGTAAGCACTTCATTCTTGGGATGAAGCCGAGATCGAGCAGTGAAATATGACCTTTGCCAAATACCATTGAACAAGCAAAGGAGATTGCGAAGGCGAAAAAGCATGGAAGAGGAGCCCAAAGAAATTGTTGTTAAAGTAGAGCCTACACCAAGCACCTTTGGTCAGAATCCACAACCACTCCGGTGAGCACAAATATTTCTCTAGTACATCTATTGAGTATGAAGATTTGCTCAAAAAGATGGGTCGATTAACTATTAATCTTCTTGAGGAAAGGAATTTAGTTCTTGGGAGGAGATAGAGGTCCAAAAAGAAATATTTCCGAAGTTGTATGTTATGGTTGTTATAAAAGAGTCATTATAAGTATAATTGTCAGATAGAGCTTCTACATTTAGTAAAGGAGATAATGATAAAGGAAAAACACCTGTGAATTCTTTTGATGTAGTAGATAAGAGCGAGAAATAATGAAGTAGATGTGTTTGTAACAAAAAGAAAGAAAGAAAAAGATAATCAAGATGGAAATGATCCTAAGAAGATGAAAGAAGAAACTAGTAAGAAACATAGGAGAAGAAAGTTGGGTGTGCGGGATTTTCTGATTTCACGAGGGCGAGGACCATACTCCATCTTGGAAGATCTGTCCAAAGGCTGCAAATATTACATATATGGTCAACTCTTGGCTGTCTTCGAGAAGAGGCGGGAGGCTGCGAAGTGGACTCAATGCTCGACGAAGGAAGGAGGTTGAGGTCCCTGTTTTGGAGGCGGAGGCGGATCCCTATGCTCCATGGTGAGGTATTATGTAATGGTATTTCAATTCATGATGTCTTAGTTGATGGAGGTGCTGCGATTAATGTAATGACCAAGTCAGTAATGAATATGTTGGGTTTAAAAATTGATCGCCCTTCAACACTTATGTTAAGGTCATTAAATAAGGGAAAAACTAAACCGAGAGGTGTAGTTTCAAATGTGGCAATATCTCATTATGGGTGTGGTATGTGTGGTAGACTTTCGGGTGATGAAAAATGGTGCTTGTTGCGTACCCAATCTTTGCTTTGGGAAGACCATGGCTAAGGAGAGTTCATGCAGAAACTACCTAATGAAGGTTTCATGACACTTGGGACATGGTAGAGAGAGGGTGAAGATAAATGTGATCCTCGACATCATAAGGTAGAACTTTGTGGATTCAAGTGATGAAACTGATGATTGGACATCCTCTGATTACTCTAGTACCAGTGAAGTGGACACTGAAGATGAAGAAAGCGAGGTGGATGTTTCAATCATGGATATCCTTCCAGTCACACCAACTCATGACCCCATAAAATTATCTAAAGAAGAAGTTGATGATCGTCTCCAACAAATAAAGATTGGTGATGTTGTGATGGAGAGTGAGAAGGAATCCTACCTCCAGCTCTTTCGAAGGTACATACACCTATTCACTTTTGATTACAAGAGAACTCCGTCAAGTAAGTTGGGTAGAACATTCTATTGCAGTTTGGTAGATGGTCTTAAGCCCATAAAGCAAATGTCATATAGAATGAATCCTAATTTTCCAAGACCGTAAAAAGAAGAAATAGATAAGTTGTTTGATGCGGGATTCATATTTCTTTGTGGAGAATTCGAGAATGGGTTTCTCCCATTGTGATCTCAATAAAAAAGAATGGGAAGCTACGCATTTGTGTTGATTACGGGAAGCTCAATAAGGCAACAAAGAAGGATCATTACCCTCTTCCATTATCGGATCGGATCTTGAACGCAAGTAGGCGGGCGAGAGTCTTATAGTTTCTTTGATGGATATAAATGCGCTCTGACAACCAAGTTCGTATAACGAGAAAGATCAGGTGAAGACCACGTCCACCACTCCTTGGGAGCGTTTGCTTATAGAGTTATGCCTTTTGGGTTGTGTAATGCTCAAAGAACATTCCAAATTTGATAAATAGGGTGTTCGAACCCTACATTGGGACCTTCATCGAGTATTTCTAGATGATTTTTGCATCTATGGGAGCAAGTTGGACCACTGCGCACTGAGATGGAGACAAATTTCAAAGGTTAGATGAAGCACAAGCCTCACTAAACCCTACAAAGTGTGTCTTTGGATGTTTTAAAGGCGTTTTGTTAGGGCATGTTGTATCCAGAGATGGTATTGGTGCGATCACGATAAAGTTTCAAAAATCAAAGATTTACCATTTCCTCTTAATAGAAGTAAGTTGAGATCATTTTTAAGGCCATGTGAGTTCTTATAGAAGGTTCATCAAGAATTTCTCAAAGATTGCACTGACCACTAACCCAGCTTCTTGAAGAAGGATGTTACTTATGAATCGGGAAATAAGGCGCGTGAAGCTTTTGGACAACTAAAAGAAGCCACAGTGTCTTCACTTTGTTTTGAAGAATCCAGATTGGAGCAAGCCATTCATTGTGTACACCGATGCCTCGGATGCGACCTTAGGAAGTACTTTGAGCCAAAAGGATGAAAATGAGAATGAACATCCAATTTACTTTGGGAGCGAGACAAATGAGCGATCTTTGAGAGGTAAATTATCATGAATCAAAAAGAGGCTCACTTATCATTTTCTTTGTAAAAGAAGTTTAAAAATTACTTGCTAGGGCAAAAATTTCTAGTTATAGAATCATCAAGGAAGCCACTTCATTAATGAGGTAGTAGAAGCCTAGTCAATAAGTTTTCTTAAAGCACGAAGGCAACAACATACAAGCCAAGCACAAATGGACAAATGGAGCGAACAAATTGTGTTGTGTCAAATTCTAGCAAAAAAGATACGACCTTGCGGTACATAAATGGGATAAAAGGATTCATGCGGCATTGTGGGCATATAGGGCAACATCAAAGTCGGCAAGAACGGGAACTCCCCATTTCGGTTGGCCTATGGCATTGATCCGATTCTTCCTATTGAGTTTGATATTCCCACTTTGTGAGAGTTATGAAAAATGAAAGGATGGATGAAAGTGATTCATAAAAGAAAGGTTGGTACATCTTCATTTCTTTGGAGGAAATGAGAGAAATAGCAAAGGATACAAGCCATAAGAAGAAAATGAAGCGAAGGAATACTTTGATCAAAAGATCCGGTGGTCTCCATTTCATGTGAATGACTTGGTTCTAGTATATGATTCTGTAGATACAAAAAAAGAGAAGACAGAGAAAATATCTTCCAAAATGGATGGGGCCCTACAAAATAAAGCATTTGTGCATGAAAATGGTACGTCTGACCTGGAGGAATTGGATGGCACTCCCATTACGAAATGGGTCAACCACGACAAGTTGAAGATTTTCCAAGCACCGAAGAGTCTACTCAGGACGGAGTAGAAGGCTAGAAGGGGGAAGATGTCGACACTAAAATTTTCCTCCATAATTTCTATTTCATTAATGTATGTATTAGGAATAAGATGTTGTTAAGTATAATTAGTAGTAGCGTCGATAGAAGATAACGGCGCCGTCGATGCGGTGCCGCCATAATGTGGAGTACGGTAATGATCAAAGTCTGATAGGAATGTTGTAAAAGTAAATATTTGTCGTAAGTGGTCCAAAATGTTAAAATGTCAAAGTTTGGGTAATTAGAGAAGTAGGGTCTACATGATTAGGAATTAGAAATATTATATTGGTAATAAGGACAAGGAGTGAGGTCATAAATATTTTGTGTATTTTATTTGTAAAAGTCTAAAAATGTGGAACCCATGTAAAATGATAAGGTTTATCTTATCTTAAAGGATAAGCTTACATGTACGAGATAAGAGTTAAGGTATCAAATATGATTCGTCGAGTGGATTTCTTATCTGTCTTAGAGATAAGATGGATAAGCTGGAAGTTCTATAAATAGAGAGCCACCCCCTCATTTAGCATAGAAGGAAGTAGTGAGAAATATTGTAGGAAGTGTGCGAAGGAAGCCATCGGTTTAAAGGTGTGTTGAAGAAGCCATTAAGAGGTGTAATTGTAAAGTTTCTCCCATAGTCTTGGTGAAAGGCAAGTGAAGTCAATAACACTTGAAGTATCTCATGGGTGAGATTATAACAGATTTCATGTTAATATTATAATTTACTTTGATATTTCAGATTTGTCATCATTCCGTCTTATCATAGTCTATGGTATTTTTGTGTTATGTTATTTTGTTTCCGTTTACATCCACCAAACTAAAGGTCATGCATTAGTAAATAATCATAAGCACGAGGAGTTCCCGGTGAAGAATTATCATAGTCTTTGGATTGGTGATGACAAGTCCAAACTCTCATGATTGAATGTATGATCCGTTGGAAATATATTGTTCCACATGCATCATAAAAGTTGAGTTTATTCCGTAACCTCTATACCTTGAGAATATCTTCAGAGTTTATGTTCTACATTCATAAGCTCGAGAACCGTGGGGAAATTGAACTTTAGGACATGAGAGGTTTCCATACTTAGCCTTATGTTCTTTAGAGGATTGCATTGTTGTATGATTCATTGGAAATATATTGTTCCACGGTGCATCATAAAAGTTGAGTTTGTTACGTAACCTCTATACCTTGAGAATATCTTCGTTTTACTTTCTACATTCATAAGCTCAAAACCGTGGGGAAATTGAACTTTAGGACATGAGAGGTTTCCATACTTAGCCTTATGTTCTTTTGAGGATTGCATTGTTGGGTGCCAATACACATCGATATTATTGGTATCCCGATACCAATTCACTCCTTCAATCTATTGACATCTCTATTGATAGGTTACCTTGTTTTAGGTACTTGTTGGATGCGCTCATCGGCATCCTCTTGGAGGAGGTACATTATTAGAGCTATCAAAGAAGATATCTACGGGTAGAACATCTATATCACTTGGACCTCTCCTTAGTTTGTTAGACCCAAGCTTGCATTTTATCTTTGAGCATTTCTTGCAAGTGGCGGATGGTGTCATTCATCGTTCGACTATCTCGAATGTCATTGGCCTTATGGCTTGAGGTTTCCTCTCGGCTAATTGGGGGTGTGCTCACACCAATTGTAAGTTGAGATTGATTGACTTATTCCACGTGGAGATCGAGGAACTCTTCACCATCGGATGCCCCATTTATTACGAGATTCAGGAGACACCATTGTCTTTACATAGACTCGAGTAAATCTATCCACTTTCTTTCATTGCTTGGGCCGATGATGCATGGCCCTTTTTCATCGAAAGGTTTGTCACCCTTCGATGTAGGACTTTGTAGGAGCCCCTACACCACCAAGTTGATCACCTCTTTTTTAGCACATCATATAGCTTGACAACATTAAGTGCCCTTTGGATACTCTTGTTTCACACACTTGGGGTGGCATCACGGTAGTGGTCGTCATCTCTACATAAGACCTCTACTAACATTCCCCAACACACTATATCTCGAAGATGGGAATCTGCTCGTTCTTTGCACCATGGATTTGTTGCTTGACATCGTGGATCTACTCCTCGACCGCTTCATGGATGGCGGGGATAGGCACACATTATAAGTTTCTTCATTGTTATGGGAGTTTCTTTGGCCTTGGATGTTAAGAGGGGTTCTCGTGAAGTGCTTTATCTCTTTGTGGTACTACCTCGCCTAGCTCCCTCATCCTGAGACACTCTTAGATGATCATTATCGAGATCTTGCATTGGCCCATTATAAGCGATGACACAAATGATTCTATTTCCCATGCATGGTCGAGAGATGTTTGATGGGATTACCATCCGATCATTTCATCAATCCATGCTCTTTTGGTTTTCTTGTTTCCCCCACATGACTATTTGTATTGGTGCGTTAACCACATGCGTTGGGGATTTACTGCCTTGGGTTTTCCCCTCATTTATTTTCAATGCTTTTGTTCTTTCTATTTAGTTTGTCTTTGATCCCGAGGTCCTTTCAATTGTAATCAAATTTATTCTTGAGACCCATTCACCTACTTTTGGTCATTGTGAGATGTAAATAAATTTCTTTCTTCCTTTCTTTCTATGTTTAATGCCAAACAATCTAGGCAAAATGTTGTGGTAGGTATGCAATACAAAACAAATATTGGATTATAAATTAGCAAAAATCCCGCAAAAAATAATAATCTAATAAAATAGCTTAAAGCCTTGACTACTTAACACAAATACATGATTGGGGTGTGATTGGGTTAATCCCAAATTGACAATGATTGTGAGACAAGGGGTGACTTATAAGGCACTACATCCTCCAAAAGCTTTGTCAATTGGGAACAAAGCCAGAGGAGAGAAGTTCAAAGTGGTGGTTGACATTCACTGCTCTCCTACTAACAAATGTGTTCAATGCTTGTGTGCTAAGTGGGTCCGCATGCCTTGTGATTATTACAAAAATAGACTTGGGGAAATGTCATTGGGTTAATGACTACTCATGGAGGTCATCTTGAGATGATTTAAATAAACGAGTATAATCTCACAAAAATTAACTCTAATTAAATTGCTCGTTGAAGCTTTCAATAATTTAAAACAAAATGCTATTCTTCTTTAAAATGGGAAATTGGGATAAAAGACTTAGCTTTTTTGTTGTTGAAGGAAGTGATAGATGAAATGGCTCTATAAGCGAGAGTTTTATGTAAATGTTTTCAAGTTCAATTCCCTTGAATATTGTTGTTCTCTCATAATCTACTCACAAGACAATAGAAACTTATATGGGTGTACACAATTGTATCAATAATATTCATAAGGTGTTATAAGGGAGTTTATAATAGAAAAAAGGTCTTTATTTTACACACTTAGTATTTTTAATGCAAAGATTCAAAGGTTACATATTTCTATGATGTATATATGTTCTTTAACACAATACTAAAGTACATCGAGGAGCCCACACAATGCAATTATAATTGATATGATTAAATATTTTGTTAGCATGATTGCTTAAACATGTGGAATTTAAATAGTGTTAGAAACTTATATGGGTGTACACAATTGTATCAATAATATTCACAAGGTCTTATAAGGGTGTTTATAATGGAAAAAGGTCTTTATTTTACACACTTAGTATTTCCAATACAAAGATTCAAAGGTTACATATTTCTATGATGTATATATGTTCTTTAACTCAGTACTAAAGTACATCAAGGAGTCCACACAATGCAATTATAATTGATATGATTAAATATTTTGTCAGCATGATTGCTTAAACAAGTGTATTTTTAATAGTTAATGAATGCTCTTTATTGTTGCCCCTTCCTATTTTGCAGGGGTGACAGGACTACTTTGTAGCCAATTTTGTCGCCAGGTTCTTATGACGGACCACAATGACATCGTTCTCAAGGCAAGGTCCACTAGAAGTACCTTATCTCAATTTATACTTTATCGTTTTATTTCATGAGGTATAGTTTGTTGAAAGGCGGGTTGACTTTGTTTCAATGTCCTTTGTCATATTTATCCTTTAAGAGCATTAATTTGCTACTTGTTCTATGTGCTTAGTATTATTAGTTATAATTGTCAATACGTTTGAAATATCCCTAATGGGATACCACTTAAAAATGCACAAAATATTGAAAACTTGCAGCCACATAAAATACTGATTTTACCAGATTTTTACAGTTGGGACAGCGAACTAAAGAAACTTAATATTTGCCAAAATGTCCACCCGAATTACTTGAAAATTTAAATAGAGCTTGATGTTATTATAGAGGACATAATAAAACTGTTTTTGGGAATTTTACACAAATCAAACTGTTGCCAAAAATTACAGAATGCCCTAGGCGGCTGGAAAACTTCAGAGGTTCGTGACCCTCTAAATACAAGAGCAGTAATAAGGGTCTTTGGAAATAACATTAACAGATATAGGCAATAATAGTTCCACCTTCAGATCTGAAAACGACCGACTGGAAAACCCCCAAATAAAGGCTGCAAGTCGCCTCGCTTGGAATGGGGTCGGAAAATGATGGAGGCACCTTCAACGAGCTGCCATGCCCAGCCCAAATGGCTGCCGTGAATCTGATTTGGAGCCCCTCTGCTTATCTTCCCCAAATGCCCCCAAGACCCTCGAGATCCTTCCTCTGAAACCTCTGTTAATGTCTCTGCCGCACGGCCCTGAAAGCGGCTCCAAAATGACAGACTAGGGTAGATCTCTCACTACCGAAGAATGCCCTACTAGCTAGGGACGGGTCTCTCACCACCGAAGCTAGGGTCCCTGTGGGATTTGACTCCACAAGTTGTAGATGCACAACAACAATTTGCACGAGAAGGGGTCAATAAAAATGTATGCGAAAAGTTCCCTCTCCTTTCTCTCCCAGCTCCTTATATACTTTCCAAGGCAAAAGAGCCCCAATAGACCTAGACACGTTTCATTCCACGGAGGGGTCAATAAAATAAAAGAAAATAACTTAAGTTACTTTCCCCCTTTGAGGCACCATGGTCCAAAAGTGACCCTCAACGCAAAATTTGAATATTAGAACCATGTGGCCCCTTCCCAATAGCTCCCCGCGTCCACAACCCCTTGGGTCTGACCACGGCTTGGACTCGACCTGGCCCTTAGGCCTTTGGTGCAAGAAAAGGGGACATTACAACGTTAAAGTTCATTTTAGACAAGCACCCTTCGGACTATTTCATAATTACAATTGTTTGTTACATTTATTTAAAATTAATTTCTTCTAGATCTTGCATCATTGTTCAATAGGAAAATCCTAGTCCTTTAAGATAGAAATAATGCATCTTATGACAATCTTAAATATTTCTTTACACTTTAAATGTTCATGACTTATATATTGAAGAGAATTAATAAGAAAGGATAATTATAGTATATCTAATTTCTAATGATAAGAAATGCCAACACATCTCGCACGCAAGGTTCTTTCTTGCATATCCGTCTTTTGCACATTCAATACCTTTCTTGCGTGTATCCATACTTGTATACCTTCTTGTATCCATAATCAGCAGCGCATGCAGTCCTGTATGGTATTGTATAATCCATGTAATTAATTTATGTTTGCATTCCTTCTATATGGGCTTGAATATAAAATCCATATTGGATGGTCCATTCGAGTTACTGACACTTGCACCATTGGATTGTGTGTACCATAGGTACCCTTCTTCGATACTTTGTGATATATATCTTGCATAAAGTATTGCGTACCTTACAAGTGTAATTATAATTTATATTGGGCTTAGTGTTTTACCTTGGGTCGGCGTGCCCTTATGTGCGATGTTTTTAGATGTATATGATGGCAATGCCTTCCACCTATCTCACCATTGGATCATTCATTCTTTTCTATTTATTCGATTATTATTTTTAGATGGCCTTCGACATCGCAAAATATTACATTGTGTTCTATTCTATTGTGTCTAGTATATCATTGTTGGTAAATTATGGACCTGCATGTATGTAATCTCATATTACTTTCCATGTGGGCTTGGGGTTGTATGAGGTAACATACCCGTGTTTGTGTGGCCTTTGTGTCATCTTTGGTACCTTTGGGTGTGCATATATAATCCCATATGATATTAGACCCTTCGGACTAAAGCGTGAAAACCCTAAGGCATTATTCCTTTTATTGCCATGAGATTGTGTGGAGAAGAGGTGAGGAATTTGTCACAAGTTATTTGTTTGTCAAGGGTCAATTTTTTGAGGAAGTAGAAAGATCTCGCAAGATTCGCGCGTAAAAGTAATATCTCACTTTAGATTTGTATTCGTGTAGAATTTGGAGACAGTAGAAACTCATTTGGAAAAAAATTTGGTTTGCGAGCTCCTATAGTGCAAGATTTTGTATGTATGTGAGAATTTGAGTTATAAAAAGAATTCCTCTTTTGGTATAATGTTTTTCGTTTCTAATTGAATTTTGGATCCCTTGTGAAAAATTAGTTAAGCTCATTTTTTACTTATCTTCCAATTTGTTTGTTTTGACCTCCAAATTGAGTCCCTAAAGTGGCAAGTCTCCAGGGGGGGGCTGGGAGGCACCAAATGATCACATAGTGAACACAAGATAGAGAAGACGAGTTAAGGTGTAGGAGTAGCGATGGTCGTGTCATGCGATAGTGGGTTGATGGTGGCAACACTTGGCAAATTTGGGGTGAAGGGTTGTTAAAACTCTATAGCAGCCAATAGAGGATGGTCGCATGGGCATAGCTTGCTTGCCTTTTCCTCATTGTGGTGTGGCCATAATTGACGGTATTAGTAGGGATTTGCTTGATTTCTAGTAGTTTGTGTGACGACTAGTTTGACATAGAATATGACTTGAACTTGGCATCCGGAGGTGTCATGTGGCACTCTGTGATGGATCCATACAGTCGCACAAATGACCTTGAACTTCAAAACAGAAAATGTTTGAAATCATGGTTGTGTTGGCCAATATTTGTTTTTTTGGAGTCCATTTTTTTATTAGCGATGCTTCTCTTACTAGCTATTTTCCAACGAATCTCATAATGACAAGTGTCTGCAATCGACACATAGACAAAGAAGAGGATGTGCACGATTAACCAATTTAGGAGTGACAAGTAGTGTAAGAAGGTGATATTCCTGCCAAAATTTAAATTTGCATTTCTTGCTATTAAAATTTTGAAATTTGTGATTTTTGGGGATGAGGTGATTGGAGTTGAAGACCTATATTTCAAAAGGCCATAACTTTGTCATACAAACTCCATTCAAGTCCATTTTCGAACCATTGGAAGGTTTTTTCACAGCTCTTCACAAAGGTATAATTGTTTTCAATTTTTGTGTGTTATTTTTAGTGGTTTTGGATCTTGGTAGATGGAGGTGATTCCAGGAGTTGTGTTAAGAAGAAAAAAGTATCATTTATGAAAGTCCTCCATTGAGATCACATTGAGAAGAAGGGTTTGTAGAGGATTATTATTGGGTTTGAAAACCCCCATGAAGGGAAGAGAAGAGAGATGCATACTTCAATAGGGAAGATCAACTTGTTAGGAAAATGATGACCCACATTGCACTTGAGCTTCGCTTTCACATTAAAGGGGTTAAATACCTAAAAGGAAATGTGGGATGGCCTAAAGAAGGCATAGGTACCCCAATTTCAACTTTGCTAAAGAATTATTACCTATTTGTTACCAAAAAATGTTAATAATGTACAAAAATGAGTGTTGATTTCTTGAATTTTAATTAATAAAAAACAAAATTTTGGTTAAATTTTATACCTACGAGAGAAGTTTAATGGCAATTGGTCGTAGGTACTTGGCACATGGCCATGTACATACCGCCTCTTGACTGAAGTCATGTTGTATTTGTCACGAAGAGCCTCCATTTCTCCCATGCTACTTTTTGACGATACAAACATTCTCATTTCATTGCGGACCACACTAGCTACAAATGGATTAGGAAACAACCTCTTGAATGCTGCCCTAGTTCCATTTGCAACTTCTTGGTCATCGTATGGTTGTTTGCTACCTGGCAACCCAATTATTTTGTTGCTATAATATTTGGGATTTAAGAGCACAAACAATGTAATGTCCCTTTCGGGCTTAATTCTGTAATAATGAAAATTGCACAAACCCTAATGATGAAAGTCTGAAAATTATGACAGCAATATTCAAAATACTGAAAATTTATGATAGCAACCAGAATTAATGCAAAATGAGGGCAGCGACTTGTTTAGAGTCTTCAAACCCTAGCCATACAATGTGGCAATCAGATTTTTACAACATCTTTCAGACCCTCAAAGAATAATCTGGATTCTGATTTTTATTAGAAACCCTTGGATGGAAAGTACAGAATTTCTGGGAATAATCATCAAAAGACTGTCATGTAGAATTCTGGATTTATTTATTGCAAAACAACTGCAATCTTTAAAAATTCATACCTAGAGAAATATGGGGAATTACAACTCACATAATAGCTGAAAATGATCTATGAAATGACAGCAATCATAGACAATTAATGGCAGAATTTTCCAGCAATGGAATCATACAAAAATGTTGTTCCGAAACTCCCAAAGGGGTCGCCCAAGCTGGAAATGGCCAAAAGCTGGTCCGAAACCCTTGCAAGCTCAAACACGGAATTGTGTGGCTGTCCCACACTCAAAACCATGCAAATCTGATTTGCCCTAGCTGCGAATGATGCCCTAGCACTGATAAATCTGCCTTGAACCTCTACAAATCTGATTGTAGCACAAGTGTGACCTCTGTATGAAATCACCAATGAAGCTATGAGGTTTTCCGTCCTCAAATCCAAGTGCTATTGAGGGATTTTGTCCTCAATAGACCTCCACGGAGGGTTTTCGTCCTCAATGGATGAGAGAGAAAGCAAAGCATGCTCCAACTCTTCAAAGAAAACCAAATCATATCCAAAAACTAACTCTCCTCCACCCCAAGTGACCCCTTTATATACTTGAGGGTGGCACCAAACACCAAAAAGGAACCCAAGAGGACCAACCTCTTTTTGGGATGTTATGATTCACCTTTAACTCCATTACCTTCTTTATTTTAAGTCAGCGTTTGCACTTTTTGACCTCCTTTTTCACTTCCTCAAAGCCACTTAAAATTTAAATTAATAATAATCCTAAGTGCGTAAAATAACTATTTTTGCACTTAATCAAATTACTAATTTATTTTTTATTTTTTACTTTCTACAAAAACTTGAAAGAAGGGACATTACAGTCCTCCCTTCCCAAAATTGATTTCCCTCAAGCAATTGCAAGTCCCTTCTGCAAATACTAGGATCCCAAAACAATCTTGGGAATTTACAATCCCATACTTTGAATACATTATTCCTTACTATTACCTCCCTTAAGGCCAAAGGCTGCCCCAAGTGCTCACTGCCATGTTCCCAAAGTACCCATTTGCCCTTCTCTTGTGATGAAGGATCCCAAACACTTGCTTCATGACTATAGCCTTGAGCTCCAATGGGTCCCATAATGTTACCATGGGTTGATCCCTCCAAAGCATGGCACAACACAACTTGCATGTAAGCTAGAAACAAGTAATAACAGCTACAAGTCGCTTGGAATTCCATCCAAATCAGCACTAGGATGGCTGGAAGGATTGTCTTCAAGTGGAGTTTGAAGGATCCCAAACACTTGTTTCATGACTATAGCCTTGAACTCCAATGGGTCCTATAATGTTACCACGGGTTGATCCCTCAAAGCATGGCACAACAAAATTTCATGTAAGTTGGAAACAAGTAATAATAGCTACAAGTCACTTGGAATTCCATCCAAATCAGCACTAGGACGGTTGGTAGGGTTGTCTTTGACGGTGGAGCCCCTCCACTAACATTACCAAGATTGAAAACTCCCCATTAGTCGTCACCTAGGTAGCCGATACGGCTAGGAAAAGCCGTGGGAGCGGGAGTGGGAACGGCTAGAGAGGAGGAGTGGCACGGGAGCGGCGGCGGGCCGTTTCCACAGCCTGCCGCTCCCTCCCACATAAAAATGTGTTTTTTTCATTTTTTTAATGATTTCAATGTTTTAAAAGCACCACTCCTTTAAAAAATAAAATATTTTTCTAATCTAAACCCTAAAAGCTAACTCTAAACAATAAAACAAAAGAACAACACAAAAACAAAACATAAAGCAAAGAAACTTACCTTTGGCTCTCCAAAATTGCATTGTGCTTGTCTAGGGTTTGAGGAGCTATTGTTAAGCTTGTAGGAGTGTGAGGAGCTGTAAAGGAGGAAGATTTGTGAAAGATTTGTGGTTTACAAAGTGAAGGTAAGTTATTTTTTAATTTCTAACTTTTTTTTTTATTTAATCTTGCACACATTACATTTTGATTTTTTTGCTTATGTTCATCTTTTTTTTGCTCTTTCTATTTAACTTTTTTAATTTTCATTGTTCAATCACAATGCAATTGCATGCCATTGTTTTCTTTGCTTTTTTTTTTTTTTTGGAACCTTGTAGGTATTTCTACAATGGCAACAACAAGTTTTGCTTCTTCTGGGCAATCTTTGGCCAAGGACTTTGACCCAAATTCACCGTTATGGAGGCACGTAACAATAGTTCAACAACTTGCAGGTGGTGGTTGTTTTGAATGGAAATGCAATGATTGTGATGGACTATTCAAAGGCTCTTACAGTAGGGTGAAAAGCCACTTGTGTGCCATAACGGGTAATGGCATAAGAGTATGCAAGGGGAAGAATAATGTTGGGGTGCCAAAAGCAAAAGTTTTGGCATATATCAAAGAGCAGGAAGATGCAGAGGCAAATGTGGCTATGAGAGCGGGTCATCCATTGGCTAAAAGAGGAGGTTCATCTCATTCAACGAGGCCTCCAGTTGCTCCATCACCTAGTGGATCCCCAATTGTGGCCATGCCACATCCATTTGTGGCTCCTATCTCCACGGATGAGGATGTTTCCCTTGCACGAAAGAAAAGCAAGACAAAAGGGCCATTGGAAAAGGCCTTTCAGAATGAGACCAGGGCAATTGCAGATGAACACATTGCAAGGTGTGTATATGCTAATGGGCTTTCTTTTAATGTTGTGAGATCACCTTATTGGCATGAGATGGTGAAAGCCATCAATGAGGCACCAAAAGGGTATAAATCACCAAGATATGAGAAGATCCGCACCACCCTTTTGGATAAACAAAAAAAATATGTGGAAACCTCCTTGCAACCAATTAGGGACTCATGGACCAAAATAGGTGTGTCCATTGTTTCTGATGGATGGAAAGATGCAAGAAACCGCCCTTTAATCAATGTGATTGCAGTATGCCCTAAGGGGGCAATGTTTTTGAAAGTGGTTGATTGTGAGGGGCAAGTGAAGGATGCCCAATTTATAGCCAACATTCTCTTTGAGTCCATTGAGGCAGTGGGGCCTGAAAATGTTGTCCAAGTCATAACGGACAACGCCAAAAATTGCAAAGTTGCGGGGATGCTAGTTGAGGCATGGTATGGGCATATTTTTTGGACACCATGTGCCGTGCATTCATTGAATTTAATGCTAAAGAAAATGGCAAACAAAATAGAGTGGATCCAACAAGTGTATGAAGAAGCTGAAGAGATCCAAATGTTTGTCACCAACCACCACATGTCACAGGGCATTTTTAGATCATTCTCGCAGTTGGAGCTACTGAAGGTAAGGAAAAGCTTTCTTTTTTTTTCTTTTTAATTTAAAATTTAAATATAAGTTTTTAGTATTCTTTTAGCTTTCAATTTTATTTTTAATTTTTGTTCCTCATTCTTATTAGGTTGCTGAGACTCAGTTTGCATCACACACAATCATCTTGAGATGACTAGTGAAGGTGCGAGAGGCACTCATGAGGATGGTAACATCCAATCTTTGGTCTATATGGAGGCAATCAAACACTCAACGGGCTCAAAAAGTGAAGACCCTGATCTTAGAGGACCCTTGGTGGGATAGAGTGAATTATCTGTTGAGTTTTATGGAGCCCATTATGAGCATGATCCGGTTTACTAACACGGATCAGCCATGTCTAGGAGAGATATATGACGGCATCGACTCAATGATTGAGAAGATAAAAGTCGTCATAAATGCAAAAGAACAAGATCCCGAGGAAATATTTTTCAAACAAGTGAAGTCAATCCTCATTGAGCGGTGGAACAAAATGACCACCCCATTACATCTATTGGCTTTTGCATTGACTCCTAGATTTTATAGCACAAAGATCCTTTCCTTGCCAGGGAGGGTAGCACCATACAGGGATGCGGAAGTCAGTGAGGGATATATGGCGGCATTGGCTAGGCTCTTCCTAGATCCCGAGGCCCAAGACCAGGTTATGGTAGAGTTTGGCAATTTCATAGCAGAGAAACGGGTCATAGCCTTCTCGCTCTTCGGAGCAAATACAAGATGGATGCTCATATGTGGTGGTACTTCATCGGTTTACTTGCAACCTCTTGCAATCAAGATCTTGGCAGAGGTAATTTTTAAATTTTTTTATTCTCTTCTTTAAGTTTTTTAAAATTTAAGTTTGAGTGTTTAAGTTTGAAGTTGAACTTTGCATTGACTTTGAAGTTTGGGTTGCCTTAATAGGTTGCAAGCTCATCTTCCTTTGAGCGCAACTGGAGTACATATAGTTTCATCTAGTGTTACGCGGGGATGCGTCCCGGCCACTTTGCTCACGTCCCCGAAGTTCGGGGCGCCCCGGGAACAGGGGCGGGGACGGGACGTTTCCCTGCCGTCCCCAATTCCAAAAATGCACTGAGTGCTTTGGGGACTTCGTGACGTCGGGGGGACTTCACGACGCCCATCGAGACGTCTGGGACTTCACAACGTCCCCAACAAAATCTGCACTTTTCCAACATTAAAACATGTGAATTTCAGTTTTATAATACTTTTTTTATATTTTTTAAACTTTTAATACATTCTAGTAAAAAACAACATGCAGATTTCTCATAATTGCCATAAACTGCAGAAGTATTGTTGCTCCTCCATGTTGTGTCTGATGATATGAAGTAATGGTCACGGTGCCGAGTTTTATAAATTTTTAGTCATACACTATACAACTAGTGTTTGTTAATTCTTCGTTGCTGGTTATCTTGAGATAGTTTATGGTTCTTTATGTTTCAATGAAAGGACATTTTGTTTGTTTGTTTTGCATATTAAAGATTTTATATATCGCAGAAGTTTTTACTTAAGAGACCCATTTGCATGTAGCAAGGATCGGAATGTATGTAATCCTATTCTCAAATATAAAATATAATAGTCACAATTTTTTTTAAGGAAAAAGTAGAGATTATAGTTTGTACAATGTTGTGGCATTCAGAAAAATGAGTAATCTTTATGCTTGCTTAATTTTCTATAAAGATATTGTAGTTTTCTGTGGACTTGCAGCAGACACTAACTAGATATAGCTAGCTTAGTCAGTGTTAGCATTTGAAAATCATGAGAACAGTGTAACAGTTACTCTTGTTCTTGTTATGTTCTAATCAGTGGCTTTGTAATAGGTACGTCAACCACATATAGATGCAGTTACCCATGTAGTAGTGGATGAAATCACGTTACAAACGTATTAACTTTCAAAACATATAGATCTACTTAAATGGGAAACAGAAAAAAGTAAAATGAAAAACCTCAAATAAAGACTCTTACCTTAAATCCTGTCAAAAAATTTTTTTGAAGTTGATGCGGATGAATAATTGGATTAATCATTAATGGTTTCAATCTTCAAACTTTCAATTTTAAGTCTTAGTTTATTGAATTATTCATGTTATAGGTCTACGCAAGATATCAAGGGTTCTTTGTAAAATTAATAAATTATATACATTTTTATATTTTTTATTAGCCTTCCCCTTGCTGTCCCCCGCTTCCCCAAATTTTCAAAAAAATTGCCGTCCCTGTAAAGGTCCCCTACGTCCCGCTTCCCCGCCGTCCCGAGTCTTAGGTAACTATGCTTTCATCCACTCACAAAAAAAGCAACAGGTTGAGGGCTAAAAGAGATGAAGATTTGGTATACATACATTCCAACTTGCGCCTTTTATCCCACAAGTAGCCGAAGTACAAAGGTCAACAAGACATTGAGACATTGATAGTTGACTTGGATGCTTCCATTTCCCACCATAGAGCATATGATGATGAGGGGAGTTTTGTGGCACCACCATGAGACCTACATGCACAAGGGGGTGCAACGGCAAAGGGGCCTAGAGCGAGTGGTTTGAGCCCATGTGGTTCTAATGAACCACATAATGATGATGATGTAGCTAGTTTTGATCCTCTTGATGAAGAGGAATATGATGAATATTGACAATGAAAGATAGTTTGAACTTTGAATATTGATCTATGATTGAATTTAATATATCATGAGATTCATGACATTCACATTGTGTTCGATTTAAGTATTTTAAATTTTAATTTAACTTTTAAGCTTTTAAGTTTCTAAGTTTTATCGGTATCCTAGCTTGTTTGTTGTGGTTATTCACTTATTTAGCTTATAACTTGTCTTTTATCTTGTCTTTCATATGCATAATATGTGGTTAATAATTAAATTCCTATTTAAAAGGCTGAAATTTATATATTTTTTAATTTTTATATAGTTTTTGTACTGCCGTATCCTACGCCGTATCCGGGGTCAAATTTTTTTGCCGTTTCCGCGTATCGGATACCCCGCTCCCGCTCCCGTATCCAAAACGTTTCGGCAACTTAGGTCGTCACCAATTGGAAAACACTCTTTCTCATGACTGGAAACCCCTGCAAAATCACTTGTGTGAGTTCCCATGAAGTGGTGTGATGAATGATAATTATGATGACAACAACATTAGTGCTGGAAATTAGGTCCATAGTTGTCCTGGGTATGCTTCCGCTATCATATGATGATATCATCTCATCATTGTTTCCATATTCGTCACCATGTGCTTCTAATGCTTGGAGAAGCATCTCCTCCATCCCACCATCACTAGCTGCAACCTTGTACTCTTCCTCATTTACTTGAGCTGATAACAAACTCAATTGCTCTATCACATCCTTGTCTTCTTTCTCCTTCATACTCTCTACCTCCCTTCTTAGCTGTTTACACTTTTCTTTTTCTCCATTCCTTGACCTGCACATAAAACAAACACATTAAAGAAAACAAGAGCTTCCACCAACATTCTGACAACCTCTCCATCATGCCTCATAGGCATGTTATTCAACTCTCTTCTCATGCTTGCATCTCTTTCATAATTCCTGTCCTTGAGATGAATTTCCAAGGATCCATTCTTGCTGCCCCAACCATGGCTGTAGCTGTACCATTGCAATTTCTCGTTTAGAATCAACATTGTGGTGGCTGGAACTCTTCTAAAACAGCGACAAACAATCCCTCATTGATGGTAGGTGGAAAATCCTTCCACCTTGTGACTGAAAACACTTTTGTGACTGTCATAAAAAGTGTTAAGGGGCTGGTTTTGATGCAGACAATAGCAAAAAGAATAGGATAACAGCTGTCATACTTCAAATTCTTCACAAAATTCAGAAATGACAATGATATAGGGTTGGAATCAACCATATAGTGACTGAAAATGCTTCAACAACATCAACAAATTGAAGATTACTCCAATGTATGGCTGAGACTACTTGTATGGCTGCAAGTACAATGTTGGGCAAGCTGAAAAAGGAGGAACAACAGTCCTAAAATAGGAAACAACTCCCTTACCAACAAATTTCTGATTGTAGCTCGATCTCCAATCAGCCCTTGAGGAATGACAGCCCATGTTCAACTCCATGGCATGTTGCACCCCACTATCCGCTAGCAGTCCTTGAGTTGTATTATTGAGCACCAAACTACGTTGTATGGGAAGCATTTGAAAATCAACATAAAGATCATGTGGCTTATCCATTTTCCACATCAAGCATCTTGTTGCGCTGACAATGATGACTTTCGTCATAGCTTTGTCATCGAGTGCAAGACTCGGCTCGAACGAATGGTCTATGGATCGTGAGCATTGATTCTCCACATCTTCGTTAGAATGCATGACATACTTTATAGTGTTCCTAGGAAGCCTTTTTTCGAGCCACATAGATGAGATAAAGAATTCATTTAAAATAGTGACATTGAACTCCTCAAAGACCTTACCCTTCTTGTATCTCAAAAGATCACCCGGATCCCAAACTCTCATGTTTACAAACAATGTGGAACTTGTTTGAATGGATCTATGTGCCCGTTGCCGCTCAAAGTGTTCTTCACTCTATCACCATTTCCACTATGCTGTCCATGATGATCACACATCTGAAATGACTTAGTAGGAAGCAACAAATCCACAACACTTTCATACCTTTGGCTGTCCTCAACTTGTTCACCTTCCTTTGCCAAATGAAGCTTGGTTGAGATATCTTCAACATCCCCAACCTTGTGACTCAGAACTTTTGGGTTAGGATCAACATTCTTCTTCACCTTGAACTCTTCACATTCAACAAGTGAATCTTGTTGACACATGCAAACATTAGAAGTCAATAAAACATCTTCATGATTCTTGCTAAAGTCATGAACACAGTCAATTTGCTTCCCATAGGTTGTTCTGAAAATTCCAGCAAACTGAAAATCAACATTAGCAACTGGTAAAACCCTTTTTCATTTTCATGCCCCTCACTATCAATTTGATTTGTTTTGGAAATAAATGCATCATATATTACAAAAATAAATCAGAAGTTTACATTAATCAAACAGAAGTGTTACTAGGGAAATCTCTTCCTATACAAGCAAGGAAAGAAAGCACCTGGGCCTGCGGCCAGATGGACAAGGAGCCGTTATCTTTCTGGAATCATTGCCACTTTGCTTTGATAATCAGATCTAACTCTTGCACGAAAGAGTCAACTTCTCCTTGATGAGCAGAGAAATTGACCCGAAGTAGATTTGCACTTTGATTTCTACAAGTAGCTCATAAATGTTAGCAGGTCTTGTGTCAAACATTTTTTGTCATTGCAGTTAATCATCCCTGAGTCTCCTAACAGAGCTCCTCGCCAAGACAAAGAATTGATAAAAAGGAATTGAAATTCAGCCTGATACCAAACCCAATCATGACTTCGCTGCAGAACATCTCCAAAGATGCGATCAATTTGCTCCTTTCATGGGAGGCAAACTAAGTTGCTGATTCGTTTTAGGTACAGGTTCAGGTACGGCTATTTTATTTTATCTTGGGTACAGCTGTACAAAAACAAAATATACTAACCACATAGTATGCATAAAATAAACAAAATAACTGCAAAAACACTACTGATAAATTGATAATGCTAACTGAATGCCAAATGTCATAGTAAATATTAATTATTAAATCAAAATTAGTATCGAGAGCATCATCATTATGAGGTTCATTAGAACTACAAGCAGTAGCTACTTTTATGGTTTGCAAGTTTTTTTTTCAAATTACTTAAAGTCTGTGAAAACAAAAAAAAAAAAACAGGCAAGCACCTGTGGGTTTGCTCAGGCTACGCCTGGATTCTTCAGCAGAAGAACCCCAGTGTACCCACAGCGAACCCTAGGCAAAATGAAGCCATACCCGAGCTGGCGTTGGTAATCTAGGATGCAAGAATAGTATGTGATGCTGTACCTTTCTTTGACAGCCAGTGCTTGATGCATATGGAATCACGAACTATCCCAAGACTTTGTGCTTGAAAGATGTCATTGCAGTCCAAATAGTTTGGCAATGCCCTTTCCATTGATCTTCCAGATGTTGGCTCTCCATCCTTTATTCAAACATGGGGCAAGAGCTGCGGCATGTCTGGTTTAGATAATATGCTTAGGAGAAAAGTCTAAAAGTATTTAATTGAGTGATAAATTTTAGATTGTATATTAGAACGAATAAATACAGAGAAAATTAACAATTTCCGATTTCATTGACAAAACAACTTTGGATGAACTCAGTGTAGAGTATTATGTAGGCTTCATACTGTTAATCACTAAGTTTTTTTTTCAAGTCATGAACTGCAATCATCAAAGCATATTCTTATTTATTCGTTCTGTACATGATCTGGACCTGTTTATTCACAACTATTACTTCTGTGCAGGTATTGAGACAAAATATTGGACTACAATCACCGGCAGAAACATTATGTTGTGCAGGTTAGAGATGCTCTGACCAATATAGGAAATGACAAGTAGTTGAATCTGATGGTTTGTACTTTGTATAGTATTGCAGATAGACGACCAGATATTAGAAGGTCACTATTTTGTTATGATTATTTCAAACAAATAATTCTTCCGTGGTTAAATATGCATGTTAATCCTACAAATAATGAAAGAAATAATCTCTTCTGCACGTGTTTGCTTTCCAAATGAGGACAAATACAAGTTCCACTTTGGACACAATGCTTTGTTCCAAGCTGTACAGTTAGAGACTATCACATCTCATTATACCTGCTTATATACTGCAGACATAACGTCTGAAAAGCTTGAATGGGGAAACTACAATCATCTTTTAGAGATATTCGAGAAATTTCCCGAAGGTTTTGATCTTATTCTTGGGGCTGATATTTATATCCATATTGGTTTGTCCTTTTAAGCTTTTTGATTCATAAGTGAAAAGTTCCAGCAAATATAGGAGAATCAATCAAGTCCATTACTGCTTTCATGTTTCTGTTTTTGTTTATTTATTTATCAACTCAAAGGGATCCTTAACCAAATGCACGCTTTCAACAAGCTAGCATTCCTCTTTTATTTGACACAGTGGAGCAACTTCTACGATTCGGTCATAAGCGTTGCTGCAAGTTTATGTTTGCCTATGTTTCTCGGGCTAAGAGGCAAGTAAAGTAAACGATCAATATTTAACACATTAGTCTTAATAAGCAGCTTTCTTTTCCCATTATTATGCAGAAAAATACATTGTTCTTCCTTGGGGATAACTTTGGCCACTATTATTTATACCATTACTTATTTTATTTACTTCTCCAATGGTTAAAATTAAAATTAATTTTCGTGCATGTGCCTTTGTCAATGGATGGTAATTCTATTTGTTTATTTCTTAAATATTCATCGAAATCCTTTCTGGGAAATTATGTTGTACAATGAGATGGTATTCTGTCTGAAAGGATTTCAACTGCATATGAACTTGTAATTGAATGATGTCAAATCTCTAATTTGTCATTCTGTCTACTGCTATCTGGTTGAGGAATGCTATGTTTCTACCAATTCTTTGTGGTTTTGATATATTTCCTTTGGTTGTTTTATGAAAAATTTCCAGTTACTAAACTAGTTGCATGTTGTATCAAGCCAGAGCTTTATTTCTTGAGGAACCAACCTTTTTTAATAGAAAAAGTTTTTCTCAGAAGGTTCCACAGAGGAATCTTAATCAGAAGTTGAAGATTATTGATTAATATCATGGTTCCTCAAACTTAATATTATTAGGCCTATTTGTACATCTCGCAATGCCTCTCTATTTTTGAGTTTGCTTCTTTCATAGTGCGAAGGTCTTCTCTTCAACTTCCTTGCATCACGTGTCTAAGGTATCCATTCTCATGGACATTGTTTCCTGTCGTTGAAGAACATCTGTAACTATGTTCAAGTTAAGGATTGGTATATGATCCTGTCTGTATAGGTTTTGATGAAATTTTCCCTATTCGAGAAGTTAATATATTTTCATGTATTATTTGAGACTCGAGAGCCATGCTTTCAACTTTTGGCATAATTAATTCATCTTTCTTCAGAGTTTTTTTCCAACTGGCTGTATTTTCAAAGGCATGGTTTTTGAAAATGAGTTCTTTTCTAGATTACTTTCATGATTTCTTGATTTCCACAGTCTGACATTCTGTAGTGACTTATGATTCAACCGCAGACCTTCCAGGATCTTCTGGAAAGTTTGTCCATGGGCACATTCTTACATTATCTGTCCCTTAAATGACATGATCTTTAAATGTGTACATCATTGTGGTAGTTGAGCCTTTACCAAAATAAATCGACAATTATCTATTATGTTTTCAAAAGATGCTAACTTTCTGTGATCATTTGTTATAATGCATGCATGGCAGCTTTCTACATTACACGTTCCATTGCTCACAGAATTCTGAGTAATGATTGTGCTGGTATTTGGACAAACATTAACGTTAAAGTCTTCAATTTGTTATCCTTGCAATTACTAATGGGAAAGAAGTGAACATCTAAACTCCCCAACATCTAGCATAGTTGCCCTTGGTAGTAGAGGACCCAAGTGTGGTTTTGGGGCTTTGTGTACAATAACAGTGGCATTCAGAGCCCTCAAGCTGAAATTCCTGGAGCTCCTTGGATATCTGTTGATGACTGGTGTGGCCAGTCATGAATGGATGACATAGGAGGCGTTTGGAAGATTTTATTGAAGACTTGTGGGCAGTAGTTTTGTTATAGAAGGAAATATAAGCAATGAATGTTGCTTAAAGAGAATAAACTTTAAAGCGTGGTTAATTACCTTTAGGCTTTGGGAAAGAGTTGGACGAGACATAGGTTCAGTCTGACTAAGTACTTTGGAAGTCAGTCCCCATGTCAGCATGTGACGTGCTCATATCTTGCTAATCACTTAAGCTCGACCAACCACTATTTGTTGTTTAATGTAAATTTTAGGCACTTTAGCATTGATAGCTTGTAACAGTTTTTAACTCTGAGTGATTTGAGGGTGCCTTAAATGGTTTCAACATGTGAAACTTCAAGTCTAAATTTTCGATTCCAAACCCCAATTCCTGCACTAATCCCCCCATTGCACTCCCACACAGGGCCTGCTTAACATGTTGCATGATGGTGATTCCATATTTTCAATACAGTGTGTGTTTATCCAGATATATGGATAGATTTAGCTCATATATCCATTATTATTGGGAATCGAAATTTCTGATATGAAGCAGGAAGTCCGGGTGAAATTCACGTCTCTCTCACATCACATGATAACTCTTACTCCTACCCCTCGACTTGGACTTATCGATCTCCATTTCCCTCCTCGACCCATATAGAGAGAGGGCCAATGCCCCCATAATTCTGGTTGGATTTGTTTTTATAATACTTAAAATCCTAATTTGGACTTGTGCTGTACATGATAGCTAGTAGCATTGCCCAAGTAAATAGGAATCTTAAAGCCGAATGGCTTCAAAATGTGAAACTGCCAAGTCTAAGTTCTCTATCCCACACAAATCTCCCCATTGTACTCACACACAGGGCCTGGATATAAACATGTTGCATGATGATAAGCTCATATAGCAAATAAATATAATTCTAGGTGGATTTGTTTCTATCTTACTTAAAAGTCTTAATTTGTACTTGCTGTACATGATAGCATTTTCCCAATTAAAATAAGGATCTTAAAGATGCATGGCTCCGAAATGTGGAACTTCCAAGTCTAAAATCTCTCTCCCACACCCCAAATTCCTGTACAAATCTCCCCATTGTACTCACACACAGGCCCTGCATATAATCATGTTGCATGATGATGAACCCATATAGCTAATAATTTAATAAATATAATTCTAGCTGGATTCTTCTGTATCATACTTAATTCCTGATTTGTATGTGTGCTGTACAAGATAGTGTGTAGCATTTGCCCAAGTAAATAAGGGATCTTAAAGATCATTAACCGATGCACAATATTGTTTTTCCAGCATTGACACTGTGGTTGCAGCTGAAGCCAATAAACATGGCCTCGAGATGCATGAAATTCCGGAATCTCGAGCAAGGGTTGCTGGTGGAAGCCTTGAAGGAGTAATTTTGAATTTGTTTTGCATTAAAAAAGAGCAACCGACGGATTTTGAGGTGATGGAGTTTTCATGTAACTAGTACTAGTGATTTCAATTTTCCTAGATGGTACTACAGGTGTTTGATAAAATATTTTGCCTGTTCCACATACAAATGAAAGCGGATGCATCAAATTACAGCTGAAAATGTTGGCATTTCAATTTTTTTGTTCAAGAGGTATCCTTAAAATAATAGAAAGACTTGGAAGAAAAATTGATTGTATAAGAGGTACAAATATATGGCTGCGATGGGTTGCCCCTTCAAAGTTGATTGTATAATTTTTGGCTTAACGGAGATAAATTTGGTACTCTCTCTTTTGTACCCTCACTGGGATGTTGAGGCTTCGGTGTTTCTTATGCAAGTTCTAGACGTCATTGTACGATATTAAAGCTATTAAGTCATTACGTAATAATTAACTAATTAAATATTGATTAATGTACTTTAGTTATACCACATATAACTACCTCGTCTATATGTAACTACTTTATGATTAATAAAAGATGTACACACACACACTTGATGTCAGTTTGTTGTGTGCCTTCCATTCTCTTCATTCTCTCTCACGTATTTTCTAACAGCTTTAGTTCAATCTACACAAATTGAATGTGAAAATATTAATATTGTTACCTAGATTTACCCATGTTCATTCAACGCCAGCTAAATTCCTTGTGCTAGAAAGCAAGCATCTGATACAGCTGAATGGTACTACTCAACTCATCACGCATTTAAGTTAGGTCGGAGTTATTTTTTTACTACTCAACACCGATATAACAATGTGCATTTTATGATTGTACATAAGACTAGGTGGCTATAAGAAAGTTTATTTTATGATTATAAGTGAAGAATAGGGTAGCTAGAGAACTTGATTGGGCTATTTTGGTATTAATTTTTTACTAAGATTTTGATTTTGGTGATGTTCATATGTGATATTACATTAGTCATGGTCCTATAAGTAAGTAAACGTTATTGGTGTTCTTATAAGTATTGAAAATATAACTTAATTCACATATTTTTTGTCTCGTATGTTTATCAAGATTATTTCATTTCTTAGATAAATTGATTGTCTCAATTTTTTTGATTTCCATTGAAATAAAACAAAAGTTAAAATCATTAAAAAGAGGGTTCCATGGGGACGCATTCCCACCCCGAAAAAAAAGTGATTTCTCCTAAGGGGGAATGACCCCAAGACTTACGTATAGTTGGGAAACATCACCTCACTTTGCCACCAACAGGAGGGGATGTCCCCAAAATGTTTCCCTCAAAAGAGGACATTTCTTAGCCCCCGAGAACTTTTGCAAGTCTCTTGCCCTGGTTTAAAGATTCCTAGCCATCCCCACATCATACTCTTTCCAATAAGTGTTTTTTTAATAGAATTTTTTTCCCCAACCCTAGCCCTAATACTTAATGGGCCCCACCCTCCTTAAGCACTCCCAAAAACTATAAATAAGCCTCGACCCTTGCACCAAATCACTACAAAAATTCAAAGCAAGAGAAAGAATTAACAAACAAGAGTGAGAGCATTAGCAACAACAAGAATTACATAAAGTGATCAACCGTTCAAGTTTCAAGTTTTCAATACATTCATCTAGCATTCAAGCTAATCCATGACCCATGGCCCTTCATACTTCATAATTAGTCTTTTAATTGTTTATTTCAATATAAAATCATACATTCTTCAATAAATTAATTAAAATGTTGATTTTAGGGTTGTTGATTTTGACTTTTTATTGAAAACAATAGTTACACAACCCTGAAAACAACATTTAAGTGATTTTGTTTAACAACAACATGTTTACATACAAGGAGAGTCAAGCAGCCCAATGAGATGTACAACCAGAGGAGCCATCTTAGATTGATGATGATGTGGCACATACAAGGTTTGTTGGAGTTTGTTTGGAGGAGCTTGACCTTCAGGAGTCTAGCAGTTCGAGTGATGAGAGGCTTGACACAGACTTTGAGGATGATTAGAGGCATTTAGCCATTGAGCAATTCTATTTGAATTTTGAATGTAATCGTCATTTTGAATATAAATAAAAATATATTTTGATAGTAGACATTTTCATTACAATGTGTTTTGTATTTGAAAGTTTCATTTGTTATTCCTTATACATTTTCTTATAACTATTTTTTTCAAGTACTATATATATTTGTGCCACTTGTCTTCAAACCTAGGCCCTTGGTCCCCCTTTCTCCAAGATCCTCTTCCCCCATTTTGAGGTTCCATGAACATAGTTAAAAGGCTTGAAGGAGCCTTTAAGTTTTATGTACTTAATATACAATTCAGATTAGGAAATGTGAACTACAAGGACTACTGTCTTGTACAACTATTGATTTGAAGATATTAATGAAGCACACTGAGCTAAAACGATGGCAAGATGAGAATTAAGATATTGCAAAAGCACAAAAAGAGAGCACACAACAAAAAGAATTATTTCTGGGTTTTAGGCTTCATTTAAAATATAAATCTCTTAATGCTTTGTATCTAGGCATAATGTATCATTAGCTTTATGTTTGTAGGATGTTTTGTTTGTAGGTTCATAGTCTTAATATTGAGATAAATGCCATAGTTAAAGCTAATGGATTTTTATGGAATATGTATATAGTTCCTTGATTTTTTAATTTATTTTTGTTGAGTGACTGATGTCTTTGTACATGCTCATACTAATGAGGTTAGTTCCTTGCTTCTACTAGCAAATGGCAAATGCAACCATAGAACAATTTTGGAGGTGCTTTACGAGTAGTATTCATGTGAATGCTATTCATATATATGAATGTAAATTATCATCTTATCCTTGTAAATATTCTTTGAAGGAATAATCTTACAATGTTTACATCTTCATAATGGCAATAGAAGAGACCTCTACGAGCTATTATTTTTTATGGTTTCTTATTTGGAGGGATTTTGTAGCACCCACCCATGTGGGACCCAAACACAAGACCAAACATAACAATATATATATATATATATATATATATATATATATATATATATATATATATATATATATATATATATATATATATATATATTTGACTCTCATTACTTGTTACAAGACAATACATGGATAACTCACCAAACTCCACACAACATGTGACGCCAACACAAACACGAACCCACCCATACAACATGCAGGTTATGCAAATAACAAGACAAGACAAGACAAGACACAATTCAAAGACACGTGTTTATAACAAATGGGTACAAAACCATGACCCAACCAAGAATTGCACATCACCCATGGCCACCTTCCACATTACCACAATTTGTAGGTTACATCTTTATTATATTCATATTTCATTATTTAACCTCAATGCAATAGGGAGTACTTAACGTGAAAGCACACATTTTCCTTTTTGGAGACCACATTCCTTTTGGTTTTCTTATCACTTAGCTTATATTGGTTTCATCCAATTTAGTTTGTTTGTATAATTGTGAATACATCATATAACTTGATTGATTACTAGAAGTTTCTTAACATTTACACATTAAGTTTCGATTCCCAAAAATTAGAAACTATGCCTTCTCAAAGATTTGTTTTTGAGAGGGTCAAAACACATCTACCTTCATATCACAAGAAAGATTTAATAGGCTGCAAAATAATCTCCATGGTACTTATAATTCATAGCTCGACATCACAAGGGTACATTCTCAAAACAAAAAGTAAGTTACAAACTCCCTTTATGAAAAGTGTCTTTTCACGAATATCCTATAAAAGTGTACACTAATTGTTTCATATTTCAATTGCCATTAATTTGCAAAACCCAAAGTTAGTTCTAACATTTTGAACACATATGTCACCCAACACTCCTTAGACTATGGGTTCGTTTCTTAAAGAGCATGGTTACTCGTCATTTTACAAGCATTCATTGTGAGGGAAAAGATCACAAGATGATAAGAGGAGAAACTTAAGCTAATCTTATGCCTGCGGTACATCTTGGAGATAGAGATGTTTGGAAGAATTTATAAGATACAAAAGAGTCATTTGTGGTTAGTGTTCAAGTCAAAAGTTAATGTTCTAGAATATCATGTCCTCGAAGGAGATGTCTCATATTATCTTTAATGTTAGAAAATGGAGACTTAACAAGGAGTAAGGAATCAAGTCACAATTCCCACCTTTCTAAAGGGTCAACATCCTATCGTTAACAATCCCATTTGTTAAGGTTTAGATACAAAATTATGTCCACATATTAACCTTAAAGGTCCTAGGATTAGTTTTAAAATTTATTTCCAAATACCCCAAGGGATCTACGCCCTACTACGGGATAAAGCTAGCATTCAACACTAACCCCCAAGACCTCCAAAAACTCAAAGGTGTTCCTATAATCAAAGGCTAAGGAAAAACTTCCATTCCTAAGGCGTAGTGATGTCCCAAGAGGTGTTCGGTTACACTATAGAAACAAGGAATGAGGTTAAGCTCAAAGGGACCATTCCATATCCAAAGGTTGATATTTCAAACTATAAGTTTGGTTGACGCTTTCCACCCAAAAAGGAAACACACACATGCAACTTGTTATATTTTTCCTTTGAAGGCTAAGATATTTCCTAGGTCAATACACCACTAGTAGATAGCATAAAAATGCCATTACCAAATTACTACCATCAATTTTACTAGTGTGCTCAAATTCAAGGTTATGATGGTACAAACAATTTTAAATAACGGGATTTCAATTTCATTTTCTTGATGATGATTTGGATATAATTAAAGGGATCCTCTTACATCGTTTTCCAATGCAACATGATACAATCAACTTTATTTACCTAACCAAATATATTGAAATACAACTAAGTGTGGAATTTGTCAAACATGTGAAAGTACAACTACGTAAGAAATAGTACATTTCATCAATATGTAACAATATGGTATACATCATGGAAATAATGAAATAATGCATTCCATTCATAACAATATCGCTAATATATTCTATAAAATTACATTGTTTCCAGATAGCATGCTAATAAAAGACACAAGTGTTGTTGTACTTCTCCTATTGTCCAGGTACCTGCAACCACCGCAGGGTCAGTCCTAGAACTAGTATGGAAATCCCTATACTCAAGCATAAATTCACACATTCATCATTTCAAACAATTTAAATTAAAGAGTAGAGAGAGGTAGAGATAGGGAGAGAGAAGAAGAGAGTTCATTCGTTTCTCACGCATTCACACTTTCACATTCATTTGCACTTTACGTTTTTGGTTCTAGAGAGAGAGTAAGGATGAGAGAGAAAGTTAAGAGACATTTTATTTTCCATTCACAATGTTGTAACCATTTGCATTTCATGTCCATTTTCATTTCATTTCAAACCAATTTACATTTTCCAATTCATTTACGTTTCAAATCAACCAAAGTATCATAGTCATTCTGGAGAGAAAAAACACCATACATTTCAAAATCCATTCATACAAGATAAAAGATCGAATAATACTCTACATAACATTGTGACGGTATTACAAGGTCACACGCGTGGTTAGAAGTCAAATGGGACTCTCAAAAGGAGTTTCTAGCTAAAGTAGCAAGTTGAGAAAACTGACCAAAACAACAAAAATGCTTACAAATTGGGTCCCAAAAACACTCATCTTGAGTTCAAGCATAATTTTGGATGAATCCTACTTATTCCCCTATATACAGAGACTTCATCGCATTTGACAAAAGTCGAATACGATGAACAATGCTCAAGTTACAAGGGTATCTCTGGGGCTAATAATCATAAACGCAACTAAAATTTCCTGTCACACATGGCCGAAGGGCCTCAAAACCCACTCGCAAAACTAATCTCCGATAGTGTTTTTGCATAACTAAGAGTTGGTTCCAATTCTCCTATTGGCGGTCTAGAGGAAGATGATAGTAGTTTTCCGTTTCACTCGAACGAAGAGGCATCTGCAAGCCATAATCGATCACATTTTATTAAATTGAGCTTGTCACCACAAGTGGCTAAAATATTAAAATGGGCTTCGAGACTCGACTCGAAAGGCATTAAAAGAATTCAAACTGAGTTAAGTTTCCCACAAAGTGTCCTACGTTAAATTTGAAGTTCTAGATTCACGGTACATTTGGGCGTGGCGCTCCATGCACACAATTTTCGAGGCTAATTTTTCTATGTTTTGAAGGTTTTAGGCAGGGTAGAAATTGTAACATTCATTCTAGATGTATTTTCTATGATCCAAAAATTGAGATCCAACCACAAAGGACATGAAAGAGTGCGTAATTTAAATGCGAGAAGAAGGGAAAATCCATACCTATTTTGCACAATTCACCGTTACTGCATTTGGGGCTAAATGAAAAAGATCACATAATGCCAATGTCATCCACACCATTCTCAGTCTTGCAACATTAAGAAGATCGATCGGTTGACGGAGGTGCTATGAATCTGCAACCATTACAGACCATAAGGCCACATCTCAAAGAGCCATTTTGTCAATAAGTTTGCAAGCAAAGTGCATGGGCCAACCCGGATTCTCCGCATCGTTCCATTTTTTCAAAACAAAGACGTATGCGCCCTGCCAACACACATTCCACGCTGCATCCTAAGTGTTCCTCATACACAGATTTCTAAATAGTTCCATATTGAGTGTCTCCTCATCCAAAGAATGACTGTAGGTCCACTTGTCATAGAAACTGAATTTACTCTGCTTTTGCACGCCCCATATTCGACAAAGCAGAGAAATTAATGTTGCCTAGGAGATTCCTCACACACTCCCCAGCGCACCACAACAAACTCAACACCCTCCATATTTGCATACAAGACTCCAATTCAAGCATAGCTCGTTGGCAGAGAGGATGCTGACAAGAATTGTGGAGTTGATTTACAGCAACCAAACGCATTTGCTAAAAAAATTCTAGAGCCTTTGCAGCAGTATGGTGCGCACATCCTGCACCCTTGGCGTTGCACGATCCCCAAACAATCAGGCAGAGCAGAGAGTCAATCAATTCACGTGGCCACAATTAAATGGCATTTTAGCAAATAGCACACAAAAAGAATCCTCCTTTTTAAGAGCTTTGATCATGTCCGTAGCTGTTTGGAAGCTAGTGCTTGGCACAAAACAGAAGGATGGTGGTAGGGTTGAGGAATCTAACCTCTATACCTACAGCAGACACAATTCTTTGGGCACCCACAACAGATCCCACTCACACCTGGCAATCTTTGTTTGTTGGAAGCTTCCAGAGCCTTTTTCAACATATCCATTTTGTGCAGCGTCCCAAATCTGCCAAGAATAATTGTTTTCCAAAAAAATGAAACAACAAGCCACCTGCTGGATGTCTGTGTCATGCTCTAAGTTTCCAGTTTGACAATGGCAAGGAGAATGCTGGCAAAGGACATGTTGTTTGGTTTTACCCTGTCAAATGCATGTGCTTTAAAGTTTCCAAAGCCAAACCAACAATCCCCATTTGTGCAAATGAAGTGACCATTGCAGGCCAGTGAGGCCGCCTCTCTCGAATAAATCCTTCCAACAGCCCATGTGACCACATTTGGGGTATTCTTCAACCAATTTGCATGCCCATAATTTCATTAAAACATTCTTCTGAACCAGAATTTTCCAAAATCCTTTCATGGAAGGCAACTTACAAAACCAAGAATAATTTCATTAATTCTCTCATCGGCAAACCAAAAAGAAAACAAAGCCCAAGGATTTACATTAAATTCTTCTTGAGATGAGGTTTGGTTCAAGCTCCAAAATCAATTTGGAGAGATTTAAGAATATTTTATAATTTAATTATTTTCTTTTTATTTGCTTTGTTGTTGACACCTTAAATTTCAAATGATATAAATTTTAACAATTTACTTGAACATTTAAAACGAACTTACTAACAGTAGTGTTTTATCATTTTAACAATTTACTTTAGCCAAAACTTATCCCTCTCCCGTTAAAGCACTCACCTAATGCGTAAGTTTCCTCATTTGAAAAATACGCAGAATACATTTATCAATACCCGTATTACAATTACTTAGATCAACTTTAACGTTAAAACCAAATATACATATATATGTTTCAACTTCACGATTCACCATGTTCTCGAGTTGAAAAGGTCATAAGGATAACGACGTCACCACACAAGTCGAAGGCACGAAGGCACTTCAAGGGTTCCAAAGGTTCGTCCAGCGAAAGGACAACCCCAAATTGCCCTTAATATTTTATTATCGTAATTGCAAAGTTTATTTCATTGCCAATCTACTTACGATCACTTCGTCGATGGTCAAAAAGACAACTCGACACGAGCCCAACATTCTACAACCATCTCGCGGTCCTTTGGGAAAGGGTTCTAGATGCATTAATTCGACAACCGGGATAGGGTATCTCGATCCCCATGACACACAAAGACTCAAGCGACAACATGAGCATGGAGGGGGCACTATAGATTTGCTTCGTATATTGTTGCATTTTGTTTTATACGTGCTTGAACTTCTTCCTTCTTGATTTAAGGCACCTCTCCCTTCTTGGACTACCCCTTATAGTTTTGTGGGTCAAGTTGTTAATTACCACTCATGTGGTAACGAGTGCAATAATTCTTTCCCATGTTATTAGACGAAATCATCTTTCCTTTTCCTTGCCCTTCATGACAATTCAAAGAGTGGTATTCGAACTTAGTTTCTCATAAACTTGGAGAGTGGTTTGTGCTATTTGTTTGCTTTTTGAAGTATTTGAGATGCTTGGTTATGGATTGCTTCTTCCAATTTGTGGCTACACGGTTGTTATTCCTTCCACAAAATGAACATGGATAGGCACAACAACATTTATCTACCACATGGCCCCTCTTTCTACAATAGAACCCCAAATTGCTATGGTTTCCTTTTTCCTACCTTCTTAGGACGTCCTTATGTTTCCTTTGGACAAGTAGTCCTGTCTTTGTGACTCATTGCACTTTTTTATACCTTTTCTCTGTTTGAAGGTTGTCCTCTCTTTGGAGTTATCATGCATTCAATCTTGTTTTCATGGAATAGTGATGTGCTACCTCCTCCTTTATGAAGTTATTACCATTCCTCCAAAGACTCTTCTTTAGCCCTTTAAGGTAGTGCAATGATAACCTTTGAGGTGTTCCATTTTTGGAGACTCCATAGAATCATGCGATTTTTACACAAAAACAATGATGCCACTACCTTGCTTAGGATGATTTTGTTGAGATAGCGGCTTTGGGATTTTTGTCTTTGCAAGGTTGTCTTGGAGAATTATGCAGCTCATTTATTGCCATGATAACCCAATCTTGCATAATGAGGTCTTTCCTTAACATTTACGAGATTTTGCATTCTTTGATCATTATTGCCAAGACCATTTCCATCATAATCCATCTTGGACATCAATGCAGAGACAATTTTCGTATAATTCTCTAAACAACCAAAGAATTCATTTAATGACTTTCTAGAAGGAAAAAACATGTGGTGGAGTGCTTAATGTGTGTAATGTCATCTTGGTTTAACTATTCTTGGTAGAGATCGATCTCTTTTGCATGGTACTTTTCTCTCCTCTTTAAACCTTCACTCTCTTTGTGGGGCTTTTCCAACATCTCTTTTACCCTAACTCCTAGTATAATTCCTCTATGAAACAACCAACTCTTGTCTTGCTTCAATTGTCTTGGAACATTCTCCAATTTCTTTGCAACCAAAAATACCCAATCCTTCCTAACAAGGCCTCTCATCAACCTTTATGAGATTTCTCATTTCTTGACTATTATTTCCAAGACCATTTCCATCATAGCCCACCAAGAACATCAACATAGAGCATTCCCATAGTATTCCTCTCAAAACTACCGAATGATTGATTGAATGTTTTTTTTAGAAAAAAAATACATACAAATGCGATGCTAATATGTATACCTTAGTCACGATTTTTCATCCATAATAGAGTTTAATTTCCACCGCATGGTATACTTTAATGTCCTCTTCAATCCTTAACCATCCCATGAGTATTTGTCAACATATCATATTTTGTTAGCTCTTATTTTTCTAACAACTCTTGTTGCAACCCCTTTTGGAAAAATCCATGTCTTGCCAATATATCTTGCAACACTTGATTCTTTCCCTTCGAGTGTGGCTCCATTTTCTCAATTCTATATCGTCCATTTGAATTTGCTCATTTATTTCATTACGCTTGTGAAAACTTTCTTTCTTCACTAATTTTTCCAATGTTTTAGCTATGTAACTGAATACCATGTGATTTTTCTGTCAAGTATCAAATATGGAATCAAATATGCATACAAATAAAAAGTGTTAGCATTACCTTGCACAAGTCCCAAAGAAAACCTTTTATAAGACCATTTAATCTGCAATCGACTTAGGTATTCCAATAACAATTGGCCAACATAGATTTATTATTCACTTACGTTAGATTGAAAACTAATTGTATATACTGTTATGAAAAGGTACAATGCTTCCAATCAATTGAACATGCCATTGGCATGTTTTTTAGTGCTCGAGGTAAAGTAGCAATTGCATAGAGTGAAAATAATCAAGAAAATGAATCAAAACACAAAAGAATGACATAAGGATTGACCTTGAAGAAAGCTAACGCAAGGAAACTCCAAATGCTTGAAGTTGTGCCTACTCATCTCCACTATCATCTTACAAGTTTTTACAAGTTGATTGCTCAATTTTAGCCTTCACATACATTGTACATTTGTATTGTTCTCCTAGTTTGTCTTGTTGTGGATTGTTTGTTTATTCAACATATTTAAATTATGATCTTTGATGTCCAATAATTTCCTACCTTAAGAGCTCTCGTAGGTTCACTCTTAACAATACTAGAATGTTTTATCTTGATTGTAGTTGTATGGTCATGTTAAGGGATGGGGAAATGATTTACAAAGAGGCTTCTAAATGCCTCCCACTTAAAGAGATGAAAGAAGAAGCAATTTAACTTCCATTTGGGCACTTGGTTACAATTCTTTCCTATATAATACAAGTTCTTACCAAGCCAAATTCATCTTAGTAACCTTGTTTGATTATGTGTGGGGTTCTACATAGCTGATTTTTCCGTAAATGTTCTATCAAGTATAACTTGTTAGTACAAGTTTGTACCAAGATGAGCCTATATGTATGGGTTTTTATCGAGCTCAACCTATTGACTTTCCTAGTCTCCTTGATCTCTAAAAGAATATGCCTAGGGCCACAAGGTTTCCATAATGAAGTGTTGTAGGTTTGTAGCTAATTTTTTTTAAAGAAAATCATGAATTTTAAATCAAAGTTGCAATCTTTACACATTTTGATATTTTGGGGTTCCGTGTGTGTTTACACATTTCGGGATTTTGGGGTTCTCAAGCATTTTTACACATTTTGGGATTTCGAGGTTCTAGAGCATGTTTACACATTTCAAATTTTGGGGTTTTGCAACATATTCACACATTTTGGGATTTCGTGGATTCGGGATATCGAAACATCCCAACATCGAGACATGTTTTATGTTGTCCAATCCCTACACCCTAAAATATAACTTGGTCTTTGTTTGTCGGGTTTTTAGAAATTTTTAGCATGTTTGTAATCCCGACTTTATAACACCCACATATTTACAAACAAAGATAAAACACACAAAATAACGGAATAATTTTGTTTTATTTAAATTGTTGTATATATGACACCACATGAGATTACTTAGGACAACACACAACACATGATATGTTTGCACAAACATTAACCCATCTAGATAACATGAAAAATATGTGATGCATAACAAGGTCAATTTTTCCCAAACGAAAGGCACAACATAACGATCCAACTACAATATAAACTCTTGTATAGGCACCATCCATAACACAACACTTTATTACAGTCATATTTCGTTATTGACCTTCCTTTCTTGACAATCACTTTTCATGCGAGTCCTTCATTCTTCTTTAACTAGGCTACATTATTTTTATCTTACTTAACTTTTTACTTGTAATGGTTCCATATGACTTTTCTCTTTTATCTTATCACAATAAATGATGTAGCCTGATTGTTAATAGGAACATATGTGCATACATGAGGCTACTAGTGTTTTTCTAAGGATTTGTATTCTAAGTTGTATGTTCGTTTGGATTTACAATTTATCTTAGTTGCAAGCAAGGAAGGTTCACATGGAACAAAGGAAGTTTATTAGTTTAAAGGTAAATAGGTCACACGTTCCTTTCATAATAACATTTATGCACTAGAGTTACACTAATTTGCTTTAAGTTATTACAACTAACAATATATTCTAACTACTTCCCTTAGATACTTAGCTTGCATTGATCATGATACGCAGTAGAGGATTTTCCTCGAGTCAAAAGGGTCAATCCTCAAGTTTCATTTTTCTTGATTTTGGTCATTTAAAATCTTGTTTAAACCACATTGAGGGTGTGGTGATTATGTTTGTCCCTT
Source organism: Taxus wallichiana var. yunnanensis (assembly GCA_018340775.1). Lineage (NCBI taxonomy): Eukaryota > Viridiplantae > Streptophyta > Pinopsida > Cupressales > Taxaceae > Taxus > Taxus wallichiana. Next base: position 763,774,823 of record CM031237.1, read on the forward strand.
ACGTATCACAAGTTTCCCATTTACTAGGTTAAAATATCAATCAGAGACATTATCTTACTTTTTATTTGTTATAAAAATCATCTTAGTCGTCTTAGAAAGTTGACATCATTCAAGTGTATGCGACATTTAATAACAGTTCCAAATTATCCTCTCATGTTCCTATAATCCCTTACATCATTACATTGACTTCATAGTGACTTCTTGTTAAAACAACTAAGGTGCATATACTCTTTGTCCGTCACGAGGGATCCTAAGGGGTAGGATTTCACACTTAACCAAGCTTGGATTATTACTTGGGTAATTTAAGTATTAGATGTGTATTACAAGGTGATATGCAATTATAATTTTATACACCCTATGATATTCTAGTGACTACCCTTCTCACTGGACAAAATATACTAATGTGTAATTCACCCTAATTCTCATAAGAGGTCCACTTTTGACTAATTTCCATTATCACCTAAAAGGGGCCTACACCATACCAAAAGGAAAAACTAGATAAAACAATTATGCCTACCTCGCAACTTATGCACAACTAGAGGGACTCCTGCCAAGATAACACCCCTATTTGTTAGGAGAAAGGAATTCAAACTCGCAGGTTTCATACCTAGGTATCTTACGACGTGGGTTCCACTCATGTTCCAAACCCTCATTTCATAAGTACATAACATGCTTAATGCTAAATCTATGGGATGAATCATGAGTTTTAATTTACATTAGGTTCAACACCTCGTTAGGACCAAGTTTAGAGGTTTATACTAGGTACGAGATTTGCAAAGCGAAACACAAGGGTACAACACATCATCATGAGGTTTTATCAAGCATGAAACCTGAGAGTAGAACTATTAGATGGTAAACACTAGCACCCATACTAGGATGGTCATGGTCAGAGTGGGGATCACTTAATATGGAAGAAATATCAAGTTGTTCTCAATTGTATAGTGTTAAAGCTCACCTACTAGCCATGCAATAATCGAGGAAAGATGAAGAATTGAAGGTGTTTAAAGAACAATTCCATTTTAATTTATAAAGAGATACTTCTTCCTTCCATTCATGATGTAAGTTTTACAACATAGCTATAAATGAAGTCAACAAGAGCATTAAGTAATTAATGGGCTACCTCTTAAAACTCGATAACAAGGAACAATTACAAGTTTATTTAAACTACATGCATGACAAGGACAATCTGTTATTTGAAAGCAATTAGGAAAATGACACTTTACTGTAAACGCAACAATACATTTTTTCATTATCATATATAAATTACAACAATACACAATTGAATTACAACCACACCATTTCGCCATCTTATTGCGCCCTGCAAAACCATGTGAGCATGAGTAAGTGAAAAATCGTTGGCATGACATCCACCTAAATCCAATGTATAATTATCATCTTTAGTTTTCCATTTACATAATAATAATAATGCACATGCAACAAGAGAGGGTTAGGTACATATATTCATTTCATTTCATTTTATTTCCTAAGGGAGGAGAGAGAAAGAGATAGGGAAGAGAGAGAAACACTATTTTTCCAAAAGTCACATTTCACACAACAAGCCACAAGAGAGAGTTTCATACAACTATTTCTAAGTTTCAAAAAAATTCATGACAGTTTATTGTCTTGACTAGGATCCTATGACCTTATTTTACATTTTTTTAATAGCTGCAAAAACATCTAAAATTGGCTTAGAGGCTAAGGAACCACGTTTGAAAAATGTCTTCCAATGGGCAAACACACAATGGTTAAGTTCCTTTGTGTACTCCTATATACCAAGAATTTATAGGAACTTACGAGAATTCAAAACAGTGCAAACGATTTTCAATTTGCGACTAGTTTTCCGGGGCCATTGATCGTAAGTCGCAAAGTTGCAAATCAACCAAATTTTAGCCCGAGGGCTTGGAAATTGCGTCCAAAACTGAATTTTGATGAATGAACGCACAACGGAAATTTTTCTACATACTCTCTTATTTATGGAGAATTCACTAGAGTCGGTGGAACTGAGAACTGACAAACAAGTTACAAACATCGACAAGTTTTCTGGGGCCACCAGTTGTAATTGGTCTTGTGTGACCTAGTCAAACTGTAAGCGAGGCCTACAAAACCTCTTTGCCAAAATAGCTAGAAATGTTCTTTCCCCAAATTGAAAGTTGTAATCAATTTTCTAGTAGAAATACTAGAGGTTTGTGAAGGCGTAAAAGTGTTCCTTCGCTCAGGGTCCAAACGATGAGACGAAACGAAAACCAACTTTTCACTTTTAATAGCTCCCTAAAACTACAAAATGGGGTAACATGGCTCCTAGAGGGGCGAAGAAGAGAGCACAAATAGTCAATCGAGATCAATCTAGTGCTTAATGCGGCTCTCCACAAAACAAGGAACATATACAATGCTTGACATCTCTTTTATGGGGCTCAGAATGTTGTTTTGTAAGTCTCTGAATGTGGTGTTTTTCTAACTTTGCAAGTAAACGAAAAGGTTGTTTTTAGTTGACGAATCATCTAACTCCCACTAGTACCCATGGACATGAGCACCTATTTCTAATACCTTGGGTTAGCAACATATAAGATTGTGGTAGTGATCACGGTTGATGGTCAAGGTGTAAATCAGTTACATAATTCACAAGGTGGAGTTTTGTTGTTTTACACTATCTAAGTTTGGTTAAATATCCAATGGTTTGTTATTTCTATTAAATTGCAAATGAAGAACCAAAAATATGAAAATTATAAAGGATGAAGGTAAAGGAGACCATGTCTGGAGGAATGAAGCTGGTCAAAATTGTGGGATTTGGTTCTGCATCTCAAATAGGCATTTCGTCAAGCGGTTTACATGCATCCACAATTCCACCATTGCATTTTCTTACAAGCTTTTATACCCATTCCACAAAATGATTTGAGAATTCTCCAAAATGATCGCCCGTTAGACCATGTTTGGTTGAGGTACTCCTCGTAGTCTCCTATTAATGGATAACTTGCAATGCTCTTAAGTGCATTTCTTGTCCAAAAGATTTCAACAATTTCTACGAATCCATTTGATGCATATCCTATCCACACCTTCTATAAATCTCTTATTTGACAACAGTCACACTTCATGCGGAGGCCCATGTCTTACAAATTTCCCCCATTTGACACAAACATGGAGGTGTCAATAATACAATGTGGGATTTGGCTTAACATTTGCCAAAAAAACTGCATTAAAATTTCTATGGCTTTTCCAACAAACACATTTTACCCAATCTAGCATCTTTGGCATTCCATGGGACCACATCACTTGCGCCTTTCCCAAATAGACCATTATTTTTGTTTTTATGTTTATTTTTGGCACCTAAACTTGTTTGGAGTTTGTTGGGATGTCCCTGGGTGCCTCCAAAGTTCCCTTTGGCGTAACGAAGGGTGAATCAAACAAAACTTGTAGAGATATAAGTGGGATAACGAGAAAGGAACTTCCAATGTCTTAAACAACACAACAACTACTCGAAATAGAGGGTAAAGAGAAGGAAGGTGATGTGGCGCTGCACATGTTAAAGGGCATATAACACATGTGTGTAGAAAGAAGAAGAAGAAAAATCAATATGGTTGTACATTACGCCTAATGGAGCGCCTCCTAAACCTCAATCTTCTTCTTCTTCTTCTTCCTACAATAAACAAAATGGTGACAGGCAGTAGTTTCCTTCCTTCTCAGAGGCGTGAACCCACTTTAACAACATATACAGGTCAAGATCAATCACTTTGTATATAGTAAAAGATGAGATATTAGAGACAGTTTATCTCCGTGTGCAGGCTGATTTCACTCATAATGGTATTGATTTTGGGAGAAATTTTAGCGAGAGCTTCATTTAGCACAATTCCATGTAATGTTTTGTTTATTTAAATGTGGAAGCATAGAACCCTTGCTTTACCATTGTTATTCAAGCGAGCTCCTCTTTTGCACTCGTTGCAGCTATCCAATTACTTGTTAAGCCTCTGATGTTAACTTGGGTTTCACAAAGTGGTTACACCTCTAGATCTAAATTAATGTGTTTGTATTATTATGAAAGGAAATTGACAGTGTCTGAAAAGGCATTTAGGATGTGATGCTCTCCACAGATTCCCACACGTTTCACCGGGATCATAGAAAGATACTTTTCATTACCAACCGATGATTACCAAGTTTGTACAGTGAGAGGGAAAACATGGTCTACAAAAAGCTAGAATAAAATAATATAAAACCACCCAGCCTTACTAACAAAGTTTCAAACAATAAGGGTGAAGGGACATTTCAGCCAAAAGGGTGAATGGAAAGTAGAAGGATTATTTTTTTATTATAAAGAATCTTCCTATAAGAAAATCCTTCACGTGCCACAAGAAATTTAACCCATCATCTTTCAAGGACAAGAAATCCATTGGAGAGGGTATTACACGTTATTAAATGGGGGAGAAGTTTGGCATTACAAACTTATTCTCGAACATGTTGACAGAGGTGACCTAGAGGTTAAATTTGACACCCCATGGTTGTCATCTATGTGGAACGACATAGGGATCCTTAAATGCCCATATCTTTTGATTTAGGTCATCATTTGAGACAAAATTGATCTTGTTGGAAAGTTTTTGGTGAGTAGATCATGATGGGGGTGGTTGTAAATTCTTTCTCTAACTTCAACAACCAACATGGTGATCTCGTGCTATGTTGTCCCATTCCTTGGTGATATGTTTTTGCATAATTGAAGACATTTTTGGCACCCATGTTGGGCATGCTCACTAAATGTTGATTGGTCCTTGTGGGTGTTGGGGTGGGTAGTTTGTTTCAATGCTAGGCATATGTGATATTTTATCTTCTTTCTTCTATCTTCTATATATATGATTGTAAGAGCAAGAAAGATGGGTCATTTTCTGCTAGTTTTGTGAGATATTCTCTTTTGATCCTTAAAACTAATGCTTCCAAACCCCGTAATACAACTTGTGAATTTTTTAAGTGCCTATTTCTTGGTGGGATTATGGATGAGTAAGTTAATGTTAGCAATTACAAGTGTGATATCTTTCCCTTGGATGCACGAGTTTCTGATGTGAATATTTCAGTCCTCTTGTAGTTTTCAGTATTAATTTGATTGTTTCATTTAAATTTCTTGTGTGCATTTCTAAAGCCTCATATGTTGAGTTATTTTTGTATCTTTTAAATCCATATCAGCACCCCATTTCATTTTGGTGCATCACCTTATTTTCTATTAGTATTTCATCATCTAACCCCAGTCCCTTGCAATATTGGGCTAGAATTAGTTAATAGTAGGATTTATTGTTGGTTAGATTAGTTACATTGAATTGGAGTGGAAGGAGCCAACATTTTCATTTAGAGATTGACCTTGAAGTCCCACTATCACACACTTTGAAGGTATTTTAATTTTTCATTGAGGTGTTGAGCCTAGTTTCAGCAGGGGTGTAACTTCAAGTGACAATTTTTTTGCACGCCCATGGGACCAATTTGAGTCATCTACAACTCAGTCTTAATCTACTACATTGAGAGTGGTGTGTGTTTAATGGAAATTTTCCTTCAGAGGAAAACAAAAACAAGTTTGATGACTCCTAACTTCAAACCTACTAGTTTCAACAATCAAGTGTTTCAATTTTATAAGAAGGGTGCATACAAGACAAAGTACAATAAGAGGAGAGTCTTTTGAATATTTTCAAATTTCACCAAGGAGGAGAGGAAGACCTGTTCAAATACCCCCATCTCCACCACCTAGATTTCATTCAACTCCGCCTCTTCATATACCTATCCCCCATCATCTCAGGAATTTAAGACCTGTTCCCTTTGTGGCTTATCAAAGAAATCAACCTTTTGTGACTTTCAATGGTGGTATCCCTTTGGTTTTGAATGCTCAAAATGACATCCTAGTAGTTCCTCTAAAGAGAATTCCATCCTTTATAGGAGAAAATTCAACCACCCATATAGAGAACATAAATTAGATGTTGCTAATGTCTATTTGGTCCACCTTGTCACCGAAGACGATGTAGCAATGGGCTCTTAGCCTCGTATTTTAAAGGAAAAGCACTACAATGGTATAGAAATATGCAGCTTTCTTCTATTCATACATGGGATGATGTTGGGGAAAATCTTTGCAAGAATTTTGAGGACAATGATGATCATTTATCTCTTAAGTAATACAAGAATGCAATGCATGAACTCGTGATGGATTTTAATTTCAGGTTTCAAAAGACTTGGGAGATGATCCCACCTCTAATCAAGCTTTCTCCAAGCATTGCATTCTTGTATTACTTAAGATCTTTGAATAGTCATGTGGTTGTTATGATTGAGTTAATGGGGAGGAACCCTTTTACTCCGGTGCTTATGAAATATTCATAAGATTTTAAAATTGTCTAGTTCGTGTTGGGAAAATAACTTCTAAACTACCAATGCCTCTTTTCCCCTGAGCCCCTACTTAGTCATCCTACTTTGGAACCTCTTCCTAGAGTAATTTGTCATCCATTTCTACCTATTTCCCCTTCGAATGAATTGTATGAATTTAAAACCTTATTACAAATACTTGGAAATGAGTTGGTGGTTCTAAAAAGGTAACAAGCCCAACATAACAGACCTTATCAGCCTTCTAATCAATCATAATATCTTAATAGGTAACCCTATCAAGGTAATGTCCAAGGGAAATGCCAGATAAATTATGTTAGTCCTTTGAACACCCAAAATCTTATTCTTACAAGCTTTTCCGAGCTATTGTTCTAGTTCAAAACAAACTATTGCAAGACTACGAATGATCTTACCCATGTAATCAACCCCGTGATCAAAATTATTGCAAAAATGGAGTTCTCAACAAAGCTCAAATGGTCCAACATGCATCAATACTCTAGGAAAAACATGTAGACTCAGTTCAAGAGAGGAATAATCTTAGGCACAAACAACAAATGAATCTACTCTTCCTAATTGGTAAGAAAGTGATTTTTTGTGTAAATAAGAACCAAGTAGAAAACAAGGGAGGTAATCCAATTGCATATAACACAAGGTATGAAAAGAGAGAAATGGAAGGAGAAACATATTCCATGGTTTGTCAAGCATCTACCTCCCGAACATTACAAGAGATTGCAAGAGAGGGCACAAATGCTAAATTTTCTGAACTACAAGAAAATCATGATGTTATGAGGGCCAATCAGCCCAAAAATCAGCCTTCAATTGGTCAACACTTAAAAGAGGATGTTGTTGCTACCAAGGTTATTATCAATGACACCTATTACCCAAAATTATCATTATTATAAAATGCCTTCACTACTTTATACCCACACCCATAAACATGGAAAATAGTATTCCTTTAACACAATCATAGGGCTCAATTTCTTTGATACTAAATGATGCAATCATGGATAAGGGATCAAATAAACAACTACCTTAGATCATGCAACCTAGTAAATAACACACAACAATTGGCACATATATAAAAATTCATATACATTAGGAAAATAAAAACTTCAATTTTATTTGCTTCATTAAAGAAATATAAACTACCCAAACATTAAACTATTATAGTTTTTAAGTAATTCAACTACTTGCAAAATTACAAACATTCCCAAAGATGGATGTGTTACACAACCTAAAAAATTCTCAAACTTGTGGATTCACATCATGTCTTTACTTGAGCTATACTTGGTTCATTGACTTATTTCATAAACCTCAACTAATTCTTAGTCCTTACTAACTTTCACTCTTTGAGACCTAACCTTTGAATAATGATATTTGTGCATTAGTAAGGCACATAACAAGAAACCATTATGGAAGTTGAAATGGTTCACCTTCGAACTTCTAAATGATTATCATCTATTTATGAATTTTTATCTTCCCATCAATTGTATTGCTCAAATTGTTTGGAGTGTTACTCTTATGTCTTACATGCATAAGAGTGGAGACTCATACATCTAAAATAATTTATACATGTCATCCATATGTTCATAAATGTTGTAGGTTTGAATGATCTCTTTATGTTTGTCTTCCTATTTGTTAATAGCTTTGTCAGGTATCAACTTATATAAAAATATCCCTCTAAAGAATATCTATAGGATTTTTTGTATTTGTGCCTCAAATAATTTCATTGTATTGAATGTTACTTGATATAGTATGAAGCTTTGTTCTTTATGCAACATGTCATTCAACAATATTTAGCTTTTAATTCTTGGACCTTATTTCTTAAGTTGATTGAACTTCCATTCACATGCAATATATACGTGTGAGGGGTATGAACACATGTCGATGAGGCCTCACCCTCTAATTTTAGAAAAAAAAAAGATCAGAAGTGAAAAAATTCCATCAAGTACAAATAGTTTTCAAAAAATGTGACGCACAATGCACTCAAGTAATGCCCTCACATGAACTTTAATGGGGCTACGATGCTAAAGCCCCTTATGGGGTCAAGGGGAAATGTCCCTCGTAGGATCCAAGGGTGGTAGTGTCCTCAATGTAAAACATAAATTAGAGTGTGTGCAACCTTTAAAATAGCCAAAAAAACACCCCTTCCAAAAATGTGAGACCCTTACATTTAAAAAATATGTCCCAAAAAATAATAACACCTTCTCTTTAAACAAAATTAACCCTTTCAAATAATAAGCCCCATCTTGAAAATAATAACATTTCTTTATGAAGTAAATTTACCACCAAATCTTTAAGAAAATACATCTAGTTTTAGGATACTTAACCCGAAGACCTCTTAGTAGGTGAGGTGCTTAGCAAAATAATTTAACCAATAGGTTATGCTTCCTCCTACTCATATGGTTAGTAGAGTTTTTTTTAATTCAACTTGATTCATGATTGGAAAAATTAACCTTTTGAATTGAAAGGAACATGTGGCATCTAACAAGTTCGGTAATGAGGATGGATGGAATGTGAACAACAAGATAAGCATGACCTATAGTACAAGTTGGGTGTGTAAAGTGACACATAAACTAGGTTGATAAATGTAAAGGGGTGATTGGTGGCAGAGGTAAGAATGATGATAGAGAAAATATAGTGATGGGATTGAAAATAATTATCTACCGAAAGCGTAGATGCATAAAATTTAAGAAAACAGAGAAGATGTGTGGCTAGGTTGGGATGTGATCAGTGGTAGAACTATGATTTGACAAAGAAATTATGATAGATAACATAGTAGAAATGGCATGCCATGAATGACTAAAATTTGGGTGGTTGTGTATGTCACTAATGGTGGCTCGATGTGTCATAGCCTATAGAAAAAAATTAACCATCAATAACAATATCTTTGATTTGTTGAAAACTCACCAATAGAGATGGAAAATATATACCTAAAGAAGGTTGTGAAGGAGTAACAACTCCACTTTTGACATTATCTTACTTGAAGGACACTTTAATACCACATAGGATTAGATAACATTCACACATACAAGATCATGTATGCATGCCATTACAACAATGGAATATTTATCCATCATATAACCGATCAAAAATTGATTTATGAATATCTAAATAACCCTCTCATGTGTGATATTTTACAATATTGAGTCCATGTCTAAATAACCTAGATAAATTTTTTTCACAACAACAAACTATTTTTGTGAAAAAAACAATATTTAAGTGGGTAAATATGCACTCGCTAATTACTAATGAAAATAATGATGTGTCACTCAAAATAGGTAAATTACCTCCCCAAATTAAGTGTGTCCTTATTCCAAAGGTGAATCAAGACACAACTAAACTAGAAAACTAAAGCCATATATACTAGTGTGGACACACCAACAACATGGACATAAGGCACCATTTGATACATTACAAAAATAAAATGATGTGTGTCTTGATGGTTGATCCGTTTTTCATAAGTAGCCATCTAGAATCCATATTATTCATGATGCATAAAAAACACTCATTGTTACACAAAATTATCCTTGTGCAACTACACATGGCTTGGTCAAGTACTACATAAGTTTTTTAAGAACTTCATAGACCACCATTTGTGTGCTAAGACACAAAACATTTTAAAATCTAAGTTTATGGGCCATCATAAAATTTCACACACTTGAGGTATCATGTGACTTCACATAGTCATGCAGATCCAAGGAACAACGTGTAAATTTATTGAAAAGGTTGAAATGCAGAGTTATGCAAGGTTTCATCGTTCAAGAATACTTTACACAAGCAATATCATATAATACATTGCAAAATTTCATAAAGTCAAAAATGTTACACATGACATCCAATCATGCAGCTTAACCACTTCCGTACTCGTGAAAACTTCTCATTTCTCTATATACGAGCTTGTGAACCACTCCCACTAGTTCGTGGTTGTGCACAAAATAAGATTATGTATGTTGCTTCTTACTATACTATTTATTTTTCAACAATGCAAGATCACTTGTGAACTTGGATGCTCCTGAATAACCTTGGAAAAAAATCAATATCCTACAAACTAACTCACCACCTTGAATTGATAGGTAATTCATCGTAATTGATAATAGTGATATGGATGTATGTTATCACACTTATGTTTGTTTAGAACAAATATGGAGGACGATTAGACTTAATATTAGTATATTAACTACATTTTTCAAATAATAGATTCACAATGTCATGGGGTGATCTAAGTTTTGTGATATACCTAATTTATTTTCACAATTTCATTTGAGGTAATCAATAGAATTTGTAACAAATGTTGCAAGAGAAACACTATATAGGGTAAATATAATATCAATAAACCTCCAAAAAAGAGAAAATGTAGCGTTAAGAAGACTAATAAGGGTATGAAGAGCACAATGATGTCGGTGTGCATTATAACTTATTTAAGTATCATAATGTAAATATTATCATTGTTATGCCACATCTTTTCTTTTATACTCATTTGGTCATGTCATACCCCTTTTTTGAGGCTCGTTTTTACAATGTAATTTTTTTAAAAAGGAGGGATACATAACTAATATCCTCCTTTTTCTCTTTCAAACAATTAACCCCTCTTAAAAATAACCATGAATAGGTTAAAATAGATGGATGACACTCAAGTTTGTTTTTCCTAAATGGTAATACGGTAGCAAATCTTTCTCATAGTAAAGAATGCCTATAAGAATAATTAAATAATACTTTAATGCATTGTTAAATGAAAAATCACTCATCTTTAATTTGTGTTTTAATTGTAGTACTTGAAATCTAGTTTGAGCACTTGACAATTATGACATTTGGAACTTACTCTAATACTTTCCCCCATTTATATTAAATACACAATTAAGGAACTCTCTTGATCTATCTTGTATCTTATTCCCACCAAACGATAATTATTATCCATCTCAATTCTTTATGATGCATTGCACATGCTTTTAACATATATCTGAGACTTCCACTTATCTTATAGAAGATTCCTTCCACACCCTAGACATGTTTTTAGCTCTAAGATGGGTTCAGGCACAAACCTTTCTAGCCCATGTGAACTTACCCCTTGCACTTCTTACACTCACTTTTTAAAATGGTAACCTATATTAGTCATCTTAGGTGGTACTTTTGGGCCAGGTTGAGAGGGAATTTGTACAAATCATATAAATGTAAACACACCCTAAGCTATTAGGGGTATATAGGTATCTTCTACTCTCTCATTCTAATGAGGTCAATAGAAATCACTTAATTATTAAATTCTTGTTATCACCAAAACAACACCCTTCGATTCGCTAGCATGCGTGAACAAGGCAATCGGTGTTTCTAGGTAACATGGGACTGTCTCCAGGTTGTGGGACTCTTTGCATAGAGACGGACCTCTGGAGAAGGCCTATTCCTCTACCTATCTCTAACGCTACTGCTATTCCTAATGTAGAAAGCAAATCCTAAACTAAAAATGCCAAGGGACCAAGGATAGAAGGATGTGCAAAAGGGGAAATCCTAGGCTAAGGGAAGGTGATGGTGCCAGAGAAAGGGGTCGATCACTCTCCATAAGGGGCATGAAAGGGAGAAAGCTCGAGAGAGAGGGTAGACAAGTGTGCAACACAAACAAGAACCATGCAAACTCGGCTTCCACATGCAGCAACACATGAACATGGGGACTGGAAATGGGAAATACGCACAACATTCCAGAAACGTAGAGAGAGGTGAGATACAATGAAAATGTGAAAGGGAAGACAAGAGTTCCATAAAACACAATTTTATTGCTTGAGGGACACACAACTAGTTACATTCATGGCATGAGGCAAGAATACTTTACAAAGACCAAGTCTAAGGTTTGAAACCCATGGGTAGTCAGCCACCATTTTGTCATGGTGTCATTACAAAAACATGATTTGTTTCAATGAGCAATGCTCTTACATTTATAGAAGAAGGGGGAAAAGGAGGAGAAAAGAGGGAAACCCAAATTCAAACTTCCAACCACCAACAACAAGTGACAAATGCCTAAAAACTACCTGCATGGTGTTAGATGCACCTCCCCATGTCTATTTGGCATGCATAAGAAGGAAGGAGACCAAATCTCTGAGAAATGGGTGGTTGGATCGATTAGATGTGTGCATTGATGATCTGAGAGATGTTTCCATGTTCTCCACCTAACAAATCCAACCTAAATCTGATTTTGAAGTGTAGCCCACGTCAACATCTTTCCAACAAGACCGAGGCATGCATGAATCTAATCAATGTAGCAAAGGTCACAGGGAGTTATGGTTGTTAGAAGATCTGCAGGTGTAGGCTGAACATACAAGACATGTGGCCCGCATTGATTGGAGGAATTGGCCAAATTTTCATTTGTTGTCATTTCTACCATGTGTCATGCACTAGTTGGTTGTCTAGATTTGGTGCCCTATTGGCATGATTTGATAGGTTATCCGTGCCACACTCAAGTCTAACAAATGGTGACGTGGCATAGTGATTGACGTGAGGTGCAAAAAGGGAAGAGATGAAAGAATGCAAAAGGAAGGCGTGTGAAGGTGAAGTGCGCTAGAGAAATAGATGCATGCCTACAGGAGACAAGTATGTGAGTGGGGCGCAAGCATTCAAATGAGGAAGGGCACACGACAACGAAAGAAAAAGGGCATGTAAAGGAGCTAAGTGTATACAAGCGCAGGGGAGGAATGTTAGTGACTTAGCCATTTTGGAAGGTAACTCTATAGAGGTGTGCACAAGGAGTGCACAACAGGATAGGAATGAAATCGGGTGCACAAATGGAAGATGTAAAGGTAAAATGAAAGGAGAGGAAGAAAAGGGAGAAGCGAGAAGGGCTCACGAGAACCGCATCCAAGAAAATTGTGCCAAGGGAGTAAACTTGTGTGTGCGCAACCTGAAATGTGAAACATCAGAGTTAGAATAAAAGATAAGTTGTCCAAATAACTTGGGGAATTATTTGGGACAAAAGTTTGGTGAATTTTGGGGCCATCTTCTTGGTAGATGAAGAGACCAGTAGCCTTAGAAGTATGCATTGGGCATGGATTCAAGCCTGGAAACTTAAAGAACTAATCTACAACTTGAAGAACACCATCAGAGTCACTAAAGTACCATCTGAACTCTAAATTAAACTACTGCTCTCATATGAAGATGTTTTGATTTGGATTCTGAGAGTTAAAAGCTATGCACGGACTATTGAACCGCTCTTTCTGAAAATTGAATTTTTATCCCAGGAAGCAAAAAAGGGGCACACACAACGACATGCAACAAAAAAGGAAACAACACCAAAGGGAGCGCGCAAAGCACAAAGACTATGTACAAACTAAAAATTATACATGTCCCAAAGGGGAACATGCATAGTGTGTGAGAGTATTTGTGTTTCTAAAAACAAACCCAAACTAACCAGAGGCAAAGGGTGCTCAAGTAAAATTTTCAACTAGCAGGAGAAGTAGTTTCCTTCCTCGAAATTACGACCATGTAATTGATTTGGCTTTAGACATGGTTGGTGACAAGAGTGAAAAATGATTGGCGAGATGGCCTTTCACCTTTCTCAAAGTATCAACAAAAAAAATATATACCTCCTAAATTTGTTCTCGCACTTGGATTCGAGAGGCGATGATGTTGACCTTTGCGCATTGAATCTCAACCTCATGCTCTGAAATGAACATGACCGTGGCAACTCTGTCTTTGGCTCTAGACTAGCCAAGTATCTGATCGGGCACAACTTGATCCTTTTGATTTTCTCATTACTTTGAAGATTGGTCCTGCAGATGGGATCCTCATGCAGACTCTCCTCCTGAATGGGAGTGCTTATAGGCTAGGTCGCGAGTGATTCTACCTCTACAAGCAACTTTGTCTCTGTCATAACTATGCCCTCTCGAGACTAATTGTTTTTCTTCTAAAACAAGTTCCATAATAATCACATCTTCCCATTCGAAGTCGCATGAGTCATACCATTCTTCAATCGCTTTTTGTAGTCATCAAACATGATGACGTTGGTTGAGATGGTGCACAAGTAAGGGGGTTGTTCGTCTTTAACACAATTAAGCAGAGGGGACTCGGAAGGAGATGGGAGGATAGGCACGAAGGGATGAAAGGTGTGCATGTTGAAGGAGTGGAGGAGGGCAATTATCAATGGGGGTAGTGTGCGAAATATGGGAACACATACAACGGGATGAGATGGTGTAAATTGGGGAGGAGGAATGGGATGGTTGTAGGCGTGCGTAGTGCGAGTTTCCCCATTGACAGGGTTAATCAGCACTAGGTTTGTGAGCCTCCATTTCTTCATCCATTATGTAATATGGGGTAGCATCGCAGATGATGAAGTGCAAATTCTCTGGACACTAAACCAGCCTGATACAGGGCTGACCCATGGACAAGGGACCTTGTAGCCAACTCTAGCTACCTTTATTGAGCATTTGATTCTGAGTTACATCATGTCCATCTCCATATTTTGAACCTGCCTCTCAAAATCAACTTCAGCCATGGATTCACCACCATCATCTACATAAACCTATTCTTCATAAACATTTAGGTTGGGAAAATAACCATATGGGTTAGTGGAGGGTGGGTAAAAAACTGATTTTGAAACTATGGTGATGGAGGGAAATAGATTTGTTGTTGCAAATGGGAACTCTAGGAAGGGAAAGAAGTCATGATTGCACCACTTCAAAAGGGAGGAAAATGGAATGATGAAAAGGCAAAATGAATGAAAGAAAGGAGGGGAAAACTGGTTCACGAATGAGATAATAGGTGCATTTGAATCAGTGGAGTCGCCAGATGTGTTGAAATATGCCTCTAAAGGTTTAAACTCAAGAAGAACACATCCAAAATTTTGAGATGAAGATGTATAGATCTTCAAAATTGTCCCACCAGGGCGTGCAAAACTATTATCACCAAAAATAGCACCCTCTCGATTTGCTAGTGCTCGTGGACAAGGAAATCAATGTTTTTGGGTAACATGGGACCATCTCCAAGTTATGGGACCCTGCGTGTAGAGATGGACCTCCGGAGAAGGCCAATTCCTTTACCTATCTCTAACGCTATTGCTACTCCTGATGCAAAAATAAAATCCTAAACTAAACGATGCCAAGGGACTAGGGATAGAAGGATGTGCAAAAAGGGGAAATCCAGGCTAAGGGAAGGAAATAGCACCATAGAAAGGGGTCGATCACTCTCCACAAGGGGCACGAAAGGGAGCAAGTGTGGGAGAGAGGTTAGGAAAGAACACACCACAAATAAGAACCACGCATAATCAACTTCCGTGCACGATAACACAGGAACTGGAAACGGGAAATACGCACAACATGCTAGAAATGTAGAGAGAGAGGCGAGATGTAATGAAAATGTGAAAGGGAAGACAAGAATTCCATAAAACATGATTTTATTACTTTAGGGATGCCCAACCAGTTACATTCATGGCAGGAGGAAAGAATACATTACAAAGACCAAGTCCAAGGTCTGAAACCGTTGGGTAGTTGGCCACCATTTTGGCATGGTGTCGTTACAACAAAGAGGATCCGTTTCAATGAGCAATGCTCTTAAATTTATAGAAGAAGGGGAGAAGAGGAGGAGAAAAAGAGGCCAACCCAAATTCAAACTTCCAACCACCAACAACAAGTGATAAATGCCTACAAAACCACCTACATGGTTGTTAGATGCACCTCCCCATGTCTGTTTGGCGTGTAAAAGAAGGAAGGATACCAAATCTATAGAAATCTGGGTGGTTGGATCGATTAGATGTGTGCATTAATGATCTCAGAAACATTTCCTTGTTCTCCACCTAAAAAATCCCACCTGAATCTGATTTTGAAAAGTCCAACATGTAGCCCACATCAATAACTTTCCAACAAGACCAGGCACGTAGGAATTTGAGCACTGCAACAGGAGTTATGGATGTCGAAGATCCTTAGTGTAGATCGAACATGCAAGACACATAGTGCATGCTTTGATTAATCAAGGAATTGGCCAAATATTCATTTGTTGTTATTTCAGCCACATGTCATGCACTAGTTAGTTGTCCAAATTTGATGCCTTATTGGCACGCTTTTATAGGTTGTGTGTAGCACACTCAAGTCTGACAGATGGTGACATGGCACGGACTGACGAGAGGCACAAAAAGAAGAGGCACGAGAATGCAAAAGGAAGGCATGGGAATGTGATGCGCATGGGAGAAATGGATGCATGCATGTAGGAGACAATTATGTGAGTGTGGCATGAGTGTTCAACAGAGGGAATGCTCATAGCGGCAGAAAAAAAGGGCACACAAAGGAGCTAAGTGTATGCAAGTGCACGAGAGGAATGCGAGGGACTTATCCATTTTGGAAGGTAAGTCTGCAGAGGTGCGTGCAAGGATTATGCAACATGATAGGAATGAAAGCAAGTGCGCGAAGGGAAGATGCATAGGGAAAATGAAAGGAGAGGAAGAAAAGGGAGAAGCAGGAAGGGTGTGCGAGAACTGTAGCCAAGAAAATTGTGCCAAGGGAGAAAAATTGTGTGCGCACAACCCGAAATGTGAAACATCAAAGTCAAAATAAAAGATAAGTTGTGCAAATAACTTGGGGAGTTAATTGGGACAAAATTCCTTAGATAAGTTGTCTATATTGCAATCATAGATCAACTGTGAGAAAATATTGAAGTACAAGTTCAATTATCCAAGTGTGAAAGATAGATCAAGGGATGCATATTTATTTTTTATTCTATATCACATGCAGCTCATCATATGTTGGGAAATTACAAAGCTTGATACCATTTTGGATTAATGGTATGTAATGAAATGCTCTTCAAATTAGCAAGTGTTTAGCGAGGTTATCCAACTCAAACATTTCTAAATCCTTAGGTTTCAACCAAAAGAGGTAAGGTTTCAATAAAAGGAGAACACATATCTCATCACAACAGGGATTGTACAAACAAAAATCTAGAAATCAGATCTCTAGACATAGGCAAATAATATTGTGGTAACCATATATGTGATGCATTTCTAGAAGATAGGTTTGTAGCCCCTAAGATGGTTTCAAAAGCTGAAGGTGTCGTACCCCCATAAACCTATATTGTACTAAATTTCAAAATGATATCTTTTGTGAATAAATTGACAACAACCTCATATGATTTTGTACAATTTTTGATCAATTTATCATACATTTTGTTTGCATAATTTGGTTCCTTTTACTACCCCTAAAACCCTAATTATTTATCATATTCTAATTGGAAAATTTGGTTTTTATAATAGGTAAAAGTATGGTTTTAAAAGGGGCCCAAACCCTTGTATTAAACACCTAAAATCAAATAAGAAATCCAAGATCATGATACAAAATAAAGATATGCGTATGGGCCTAGACCGTTACCCCTAACAAAAAATGAGCAAATAAAAATATTTCCATCAAAGGATAGAAGTGCGGGGAAGAAGAAACATAAAGAAAAAGATAATGTTTGGTGGAAACAATGTTCAATCACGTAGCTTCTTCCAACTCATTTCTAAAATCCTCTAATTGTTTCTCAATGGGGTATTCCTCCATGTTCTCCTCCTTATCAACCTTCTTCATTTGGTATCTAGTTTTCCTCTTCCAAATCGGAAGAGAAAACAACATCCTAACTTTCCTCCGAAGAGCCCCCCGATTCAAAACTATAATCCTCACTTGTGTTCTAGTATGAGTTAGATATATCAATGGGAACACATACCTCATGGGTCTCCAAAGCAACAAAATAAGTTCCTACAAGGTATTTGATAGTGATGTTCCACAACTTGGGTTTAACCTCCATCTCTAAAGGAGGGGGACTAGAAGACTTGGTATTACCTTTAATCACAAGTAAGGGATGACTAAGAATTAACTTGTTCTTCCGAATGACAGAGTTTACCATCCTAAAAGAGAAAAATGATAAGGGCTTGGTGAATAGTTAAATCAATCCTATTGTTTTGAAACTACCGATTGATGATTATGTTGCGCCTCACTCAACGCGAGTTCCAAAACACGTTAAAAGATAACCAAATATCCCGATCGAAGATGGGAAAGATAATAAAGTGGTAATAATTTTTTTAAAAGGTAAATAATTATATAACGGTTAAGATTACTCACAACAAAGGTAATGTGACTAAGTCACAAATTTCGATTTAAGCAAAACCAATCCTCAATCGCGAGCAACTTGGAGGATATAACAATTTTTTCTGTTAAAATAACGTCGTAATAATGGTAAGAGGGGAAAGAATTTGGATTAATGTCATGCCCGCAAGTTAAACTATTTTTGGTTATTAATATTATTCCTTTTTTAATATCGATGATAATAAATCGTGACGATGGCAAGGTTAATAATTGTTCCGAGAACGATTATCATATATACTTATTAACATTTATTTTCAAGTTGCGGAAAGTCACGATTAAATTAAGAGGGTCATGGGTCCCATTCGTCTCTAAAGTGGGCCCATGCCTTTGAGAAGGATATGTGGATTAATGACAATTTAATTTTTTAATTATCCCGCTAAGCAGATTTCACAATTATAAGATAAGTTAAAAATATATAAATTTAAGCTCTTTAAATTTAGTTAGACCATTAAGGTTAAATTTACCCGAAAATAACTAAAGTCATTTAATTAATAACCCTTATGAAAACATTTTAATAAATAAAAAGGGACCCCAAATCACTTAAGTTGTGCACACTCAAGCACAACCCTTAGATCAGATTAATCTCCACCATAAGATCAAAACAACCCTAAAATCTAAAGATGAGGATATATTTTCAAAACTTAGGTTTATTTTATTTTAATTTCTTCTCCTTCTCCAAGTTCATTCGGGTCTCTCTAAAATTTCTTCTCCTTATTATTTTTTGCAGGAATGGATTCAACTCAAGGGAAAAAGGATATGTATCCTCCTCCATTCTTTTATGGAAAATCTCTAAGATCTGGACTTGTTATTTGGAGGGTTGGAGATTGGATAATGTTTTTCTTTTGGAAGAAAATCCCACAATTAGGGCTAAATTTCGAGAAGTCCTCTTTTTTTTTTTTGTATATTATCTAGAGAGCTAGAAATTCATTTTTTTTTTTTAAAGATCTACCAGAAATACACACACACACACACACACACAGGTTGGATGCATATTTTGAAGCCCTTGGGGAGATTTTCATTTTGAATGGTCTTGATGCCCAGTGCGGGAAATACGATTCTAAGGCCATAGCCAACACAATGGTGGAGGGGAGGAATGTGACCCATGCCACATGCATCGGCTATGTCGCATCTATGACATGGGCCACAACCCTCCATAGGGTTTCAAATCAATGAGGGAGGGTGGGACAATCGTCCCACTTCCGTCACCCCTAAATTTATTTCTTTTATAAAAAAACTAAGTCTTTACTTTGGCCATACGGCCTTGTCAAGATTCAAGCTTCTTTTTTTTAATAAAAATTTTTTTATTTAAAAAATCCAAATTTAGATATATATATTTAATAATGTGTGTGTGTGTGTGTGTGTGTGTGTGTGTGTGTGTGTGTGTGTGTGTGTGTGTGTGTGTGTGTGTGTGTGTGTGTGTGTGTGTTTAAAATTTAAAAATGTGAGATAGAAATACTCTTGGGTTCAACACGAGATCAAGACCCCGTGTTTTTATAAAGATAAAATATATACTTATATGTGTGTGTGTGTGTGTGTACATATCTATATGAAAACAAGTTGAGATAACACTTTTAGTAAGAGAAAAAAACACCACATTTTCATAGTTCAAAACTTGATTAAATTTCAGAGACACAAATACATTTACTCTTACTTCAAAATTAATTTATTTTCTAACTTGTTTTCTAGTAAGCATTTATTTTGAAAACAAAGATATTGATTTCAACACAATCAAACTACATGATGAGCAACATGAATCCAACAATTAGATTATTTCTTTTAAGTAAAATCACTTGCACATTTACTTGCACTAAGAGGAGTCTAATTTTCAAGTTTCTAAGAAAGTGTATCTCATATATTTTAAACCATATTTGTAGTAAATTATCCAGAAATAATCTTTGGACAAGAAGGGAAAATTCCAACATGTATTAACAGTTTTGACATACACTACAACCCCTTCATTTATTTACATAAACTTTCCATGATGATAAACAACAGTTAATATGCACATCACTTCCTTTCCTCAATTAAAATTTCTCTTATTTCAAAATGAAGATATCAACAGTTATTTCAAGAGACAATTTTACAACTTGAATTTCAAGTGACAACACATTTGCAAACGGCAAAGTTTAAATCATATTTCCAACCCGGTGTCCCCGAGATTTCACCCTAAAATCTGGGACTACCCCTTTTTTTTAAATTTGTTCTTTTCAAAGTAATGGGTCGTTTTGTGTTTTTATTGCTGCAGTTGTCTCCATTGCCTTAAGGTGTTCCCCGGAGAATCATATAAGCCAATTTCGACAAATACCCACGTGCTAAAATTCATTTTATCTCTTCGTCAGTTTTGTCTCGAGAGAATTTTATTTTATTTATTTAAAAATAAATAAATAAATCGTGCCACAATTGAACCTGCTTTGAAGATTTGCACGCCAATATTTCCGCCTCTTAGTAGAGTATTCACTAGGGATGAGTTTTTACTAACTAGTTATTCGACAGAGCAATTGTCTGTAACTTCTGGCAGTGTTTTTCATTTTTATTTATTTCTTTTGTGTTTGTTTTTGGTTTTTTCTCCACATTTTGTCTGTTAATTCCCCTTGATCCATTTGTTTGTTCTGTATAGCCTATTTAATTGCTTGGAAGTATTGGAAGTCATCCATGGCCTCAGACAAAGAAAGAAATTAATCGTGGAGTGTTAATTTCTGACAAATAAGGAAGAATGCAAGTCACACTTTTGGTGAAATAAGCTTATTCCATGTTAGTCACACTTTTTGGAAGGATGGTTTTAAGTGCCAATGGGAATTTCGGAGCTAGCAAGAAGGTGGGAATTTAGAGGCTTCCTGGAAGGTTGTTTTTTCCCATGATGAAGGATAAAATCACTTAAGTGAAAGATGGGAATTTTGGAGCTGCCTAGAAGGGTAAAAATTCCCACTTCCTTGTCTTCCTATTTTTAACATGACTTCTAGCCAAAAAGTGTAACCCACCTTGGCACAACTACATGCTTTTAATAATATTTATTTTATTTATTTCTAGCTAAAGTTGGCGCCATAAATAGGAGGAAAGTCAAAGCATGAAGGAATGCTAAAATTAAGACAAATAGGCTTGATAAAAAAGGAATTAATTGTAAGGAAAAGTAAGCTAAAGCATGCAAACTTGGGCACTCAAATTGAGAGAAAAAACATGTCTTATTATTAAGAATTGCTAAAAATAAGAAGAGGAAATTATTAAATTTAGCATGTAGTTGATTATATAAGCATGGGGCACCATAAGGAGAAGACAATTAATCCTTTTACGTGGAGCACGCTGCCACTGGAGAAGTTAGGCGCCAAAGGAAGAGGTGATTTGCATTTAAAAAATATTTTTTATTGTCGAAGCATCCGGTTTTGGCGCCTATGGTTGGAGAATCTTTCTTTTTATTATTCAAGGCATTTACATGCTGGTATAAGTGCACAGAGAATTAAATAATCTTTTAGCTTGCTTGTCATGTAAGCAAAGTCTTAAAATTTAAGGCAAAAGAGGGATTTATAAGCATATTTTGGTGATAGAAATTAGGCATTCATGCAATGGACTCCATTTTTGTCTGAGTTATTTGTAGGTATTCATCACAGGTTCTCATATTGGTGAAAAAAGGTAAAATCAATGTTAGATACATTAAATATATCTTTTGAATAAGGATGAATTGCAAGTTCTTCACAAATTAATCCAATTACAAAGTATTCTAGTAGAAATAAAATAAAAAGTGCTCAGACAAAGATTGTTCCATAGGCATAATGAAGCAGGATGAAAGAGAAGGGTCAGCAAAATCATGCATTGTTTCTAGGCTTACTGAAATCAATGATACAGACATGGGCCCTGAATCTATCACTGATTTAATTGACAGATCCAAAGCCATAGGAAGATCATCTCTTATGCGGGCAATAAGGAGTAGTGGGATTATTCAAGCTGCAACGTTTCCGGTCACAACCCAATTGCCTGAGTTTGTTATGGAGTGTGCAAGGTCTTATCATCCTCTTTCTAGGACAATCTGAGATGCTACAGGAAAGACAGTAATCAGGTTGGATGCACAGTTCATTAATTATTGCCTCAATCTTCCGACACGGCTGTGGTGATTGCAATCAACATGCAGGCTGCTAGTGATAGATGGGAAAAGCATAAAGCAGATTGCATGGGTATAATAAATAGCAGATACATGAAGAAGCCTAGAGCACCATCAAAATTCCCAAGGAATCTTTCACGATCCAATCTTGTGCAGGAAGTTGATGATATCACCAAATTGCTTTGTAGGATAAATGGGGAAGTTAATACCAATAACTTCTGCTCATGGATGTATGTCTTTGTAAGGACCATTGAGATCACCATAGCTGATTCAATAATTAATTGGGAAGAGATCATTAGCGAGCAACTCTGAAGTGTGAGATGGACATTCAACTTCTAAATGACTTCATAACTGGTATATGCAACAACTTCTGAAGGGATATTTTCCAAACTGGATAGACGGGGCATATTTTTAAAAGATCTTATTTATGTGTGCTTCCCACAGTTGACAATTCCTAAATTCTATAAGGATTATAGGGTAGTCAATGATGGCTTCTTCTACGGATTCATTTACAAATTAAATAGTGATCTGAGGACTAACAAAGTGAGCAATAAATCCTGGCAAGTTGTCTCCTAGCATGGTTGTATCTTCATCTAGTTTGTGGACTTCACATATCTCAGGGTTAGTGGTTTCTCAGGAGAACCAGTTAAGTTTCCAAAGTAACGAGTGATAAGTGGGTCATCATGGATTTTTTCAGCGATCTCGTAGAGTTTCATGAATTACAATCAAAATGGCACAAGTCTATAGGTAGCTTTCTAGTCACAGTGGGTCATTATAGTTGCCAGAGCATTCATCGAGCTAGAGGAATTGAAGCATAAATGTTTTCTGGGTATGAGCATGAGTTCTTCCTAGCACAAATGAAATTTGACCCATATGGGATAACAAAGAGGACAATCTCCCAAGAATAGTCACATGTTCATTTAATTAAATACTTTTGGATGAAATGCAGGAGCGAATACAAATCCAAAAAGGGAGATTTCAGCAGGTTATTAGCACAACAGGTTTTTGACTATGGTTTAGCACGAATACCTACAAATCTCTTAGATGATGGGCATGTGGTACTTGAAACATATCATAAGATGGGAGGAGATAGATCTGCTCTTCAAGAGAGTGTTGGTGGTTGTCACACAATTGAGGAGAGGTCTTCCACAGTCTTGGTTAACACCTCAAATTGGTTGTTAACAAAGGGTTATTGTTATCCAATTTCACCCCCCCAGGGTTGAATTGATAACATACATCAGGATTCTCAAGTCCCAGACAAATTGATTGATCCAGGGCAAAAATCATGTTTCTAGGGTCCCTTCAGAAATTTTTCTAACTCTCCTGTCTAGGTTGAAAAGAACAAGCTCTGAGAAAATGCGAGAAAGTTGTAGAAAATAAGCTTGGTCAAAAAAAATTGTGAAAATCGGCTAAGTCCTAGTCCCCGGGACAGTCGGGACATTTGGGACGTCAAGGCGCAATCGGCCGAAAAGCCTACAGCGCTCCCAAACAGCAAAAAGGGACATCTAGGACAAATGGACGCGAAATGCCTGAATCGGCCGAAGGAAAGAAAATTTGTCCAAGTCCATTACCAGGAGCAAGCGGGACAAGAGTACGCGAAGGACCCGAACACGCCGGTTCGGCCGAAATGGGAAACTTTCGCACTGGGACATCTGGGCCGTGAGTGCGCGGAGGATGCGAACCATCCGGTTCACAAACAAACAGAACTGCGTAGCACCGGGACAGTTGGACCCAGTAAGGACGCGCGGCGTGCGAGAAGCGACCCCCAGAAGGAGAAGAAAATCGACCAACCGCTTTAGGACATGTGGGACAAAGGAACGCGAATCGACCGAATTAGAAGAATCGGAAGAATTTTCCTAGACACCACCGGGAAAATTGGGACAAATGGACGCGAAGGACGCGAACCGGCCGATTCAACCAAAACAGAAACTTTCGCACAAGGACAAGTGGGACAAAGGGACGCGCGGGACGCGAATAGCCGAAGGAGCCGAAAGCCAATCAGATCACGCCACGTGTCATCGGCAGAAAAGGGACGAGGAAGCCCATTTCGGGCAGATCAAAGGATTCTGTCCCTCGAAGCACTGGGACATCCGAGACAAAAAGATGCGGTGGAAGCAAAAATCTGGCAGGCCCGTGGACGAATCACAGCATGACACGTGTCGCCAGGAAAAAGGTCCCAAAAGTCAAAGGGGCAAGGTTTGAAGCGCTGGCCCGAGCCAATTAGTACAGGACACATGTCCAATGGAGCAGGGAAGTGCGGAGCCAGGGAAAGATTTGGGAAATTTGGCCAAGTTCAGCCAAAGAGCTAAAAGTGAAAGTCTACTCGGCACCCCGTGTCGACCAATCAATGCATGCCACGTGTCCCAAGTGGCGGGGGCGCGGAGGAAAAGTAAAAATGTTCCGAATCATCAAAAAGTCAAAGTTTTCAAGGAAAACCCATGGGACAGGTCAGGAGAGAGAATAACATATCCAATCAGCGCGTGCCACGTGTCATCCAGGTGGCAGGGCGCGGGAAATTTTTTCAAAAACGCATCTTCACCTGTTTTGTGCCCTAAATCTTCAGATCGACATATCTTTCGATCCAGAGCTCGGATTTGCACGTTCTTTATATCAACGGAAAGCTTATGAAATTATCTACATGATTCTAGGGTTAATCTCGAGTTTTGGTGTAGTCTAGAGGGAGAAAATCAAGAAACAGCTCTGACGCGTGTTCATGGCCAGAAGTGACATTCCAACGACCAGATTTAATGCAGAATGGGTCGCCTTCTCCTGTATTTCGGTCAAAATGATAGGGTATGGGTTTGTAAGGTCCCCATGCCATTTTAATGCACCTACATTCAAGGAGGGATGGGCTCTCATGTTTTTGTACGTTTCCTGTCCCCTGGGCTCGACCCTTGCACTGTAAAAGCCAGATTTGGCTCATTTCTAAAGGGGGAACATTTTTGACATAGCAACTTCTTCTTTCAGCTCCAGCAAGTGATTGAAGCAAGGATCAAACCTCTCCAAAGATTGTAACAGTTTTTACCTCCCGAGGTTGTAATGCACTGCTGATTTTGACACTTTGGAAATGATAATGCAAACTCTGTGAATGGTTTTCAATCCTTTGTTTGTATTATTTGCTTCATTTTGAATCCTAAATTATATCTTATTAGTCTGTGTATGTTTTATGTTATGAACTTTGGTCTGTGTCTATTTGCTTGACAGAAATGTTTCACCACTCCTTTTGGTGCATCACCACCTTTAGTTAGTTTCATATTTTTGCATTTCTATCCCTGTCTCCTTGCAGTTTAGAGTAGGATTAGGATCTGAACCTCTGTAGTTTTGTAAAATATAGATCTAAATCAGAGGAGTTTGAGGAACCAGCCTCTAATCTGGAGATTCCTCTCTCAGTTTCACAAGTCCCCACACTTGGAGAGAGGTTTCCATGTTGTGCAATCACACTGGATGCTAGAGTGATCAACCTAGAAGCCTGATCTGCATCCAGGGGTGCTGTGAGTCTACAACAATAGTTTTGGCACGCCCGGTGGGACATAGAGGTCTCATTTTTATTGTAGTAGAGTTGATGTGCATCTGCTGCAATTTTCTTGCTTAAAAAGCTATTATTTGCATATCTGGTGACTCCAAGGGGAAGAATCAACTAGTTTCAGCAGTGCAGGCCTGAAAACTCATGAGAAGAATCACCACAAGGTCAAGTGTTGGAGAATAAGAAGTGTTGTTTGAATACCTGCAGTTATCTCCAAGAAGAAGACAAAGAGGAAGAAGGATTCAAAGGTCTCCATCTCCACCAAACAGAACTCTCTCAACTCCTCCACCTGACAGGCCTTTCATTCAGTATACAAGGGTTTTAAGACCGATTAGAATGGCTCAAAACAACCCCTACGTCAACTTCACAAGCAGCAGCCCACTTGCTCTCAATGCACAACATCTAGTTCCTATTGCAGCCTTGAAGAACATTCCCTACTTCACCGAGAAAATCAGACTACTCCAGGTGATCATGTTAAAGATATTGCTAACCTTTGTGCAATCCATGAAATCAATGAAATGCAAGTGGCTGTCAAGTTACTGGCATCTTCCTTCAAGGGTAAAGCATTGCAATGGTTTAGGAGCCTTGGAGCTGGTTCTATCACAAACTGGAATCAGCTGTGTATTGCACTTCATGAGCAATTTGGAGAGAAGGGAGACAACTTGTCTCTTTTGGAGCAGCTGACAACCATCAAGAGGGCTCCCAATGAGCAGCTGACTAACTTCAACTTCAGATTTCAAAGGTCTTGGGATAGGATTCCAGTGGCAGTCAGGCCAATAGCAAAAGGTGCTTTTCTATATTACCTTAAAGCTTTGAATTCTGATATTTCTATGTTAATTCAATCTATGGGAGGCACAACCTTACCTGTTGCTTATAACATTGCCATTAGAGCTGAAAACTGTCTTATTCAAGCTGGTAAACTAGCTCCTAGGCCTCCCATGCCCTTGTATCCAAACTTAGAAAATCCAAGCACTAGTCAAGCACCCACTTTGGCTCCTGTTCCCACCCCTAGAAATCAAAGTTCAAGTGAAACTTCTACTTCATCCTCTAGTGCTTCAAATGAACTCCAAGAGGTCATGAAACAGTTGCAAAATTTGGGAAATGAGCTGGTTACTATCAAAAGACAGCAAGCTCAAAGTGCTAGACCGTATCAGCCTCAAGCACAATACCAGGCTAGGCCCCCATACCAACAAAATAGGTCACCAACTCAGGCTGCAAATCAAAATCAAAGCCAAGTAAGGCCTCCCGCTAATAGACCATTTCAGCCCTATAACCCCAATGTTGTATCTGCTTCTAAAGCATTAGTGCCAGTCCAAAATAACATGGCCCAAGAATATGATTGGTGTTTCCCGTGTAGTCAGCCACATAACCAATCAATGTGCTTTAACGGTGCATTAAATCAAGCTTTGATGGTGCAAACCATTGGTGGGTCACAAGAGTCCAGCCATGAAGGAGATCAGCAGCAAGAAGCACCTCAGCAAGGAACATCTCCGAATGAAACTACTCTTGTTAATTGGCAGGCTGAAGATTTTTGTGGTATGAATCAAATACCCGCTCAAAGTGTTGCAGCCAACACAAGGTTAAAAAGGAGAAATTTGGGTGACAAACAACCATTGGCCCCAAGTAGTTCACGGCCTTCTGTCACTCCACAAGGTATTGGCAAACAAAATGCAGTTCCAAACATGCAAGGAGCACCCAAACCAGCCCCTAAACCAACTCAGATGCCAGTTGTTGCTGCCCATGTGCAAGGAATGAATGTGCAAACCAAGGGACAACAAAAGGATACTTCATCCCCGTTCAGTATCATTGAACAAATGAAGAAGACTAACGTCAATATATCAATGTGGGAATCCCTATCCATCCCAGGACAAAGAGATCTGCTGCAAGCTGCCATGAAGGACTGGCCAACTTCAAATCAACAGGTCCAAATGCAAGAAAAGGTACTCACAAATGCTGCCCAGCCTGAAGGAAGTCATGGAGGGCAACAAGGTAAAATGTCGAAGCCCCCTCCATTTTATGTTTCATTGATCATAGGAGACAAGTTGGTACATAATTGCATGATTGACTCTGGGGCAAGTAGCTCAGTGATGCCCAAGCAAATAGCTGATCAGCTGGGTCTCCAATATGAAGTAATATCTAAAGGGGTAGTACAATTGGATGGGACAGTAGTAGAAACCGTGGGAGTAATTAAAGGTTTGAATCTTACCTTGCATACATGCCCCAACGTTACTGTTTTACAAGATGTATCAGTCATAGACCTTCCACCACTCTTTTCCCTTTGCTTGTCAAGGGACTTCACAGCCAAGATTGGAGGGTATTTGTCTGCTGATTGGTCACACATGCTATTTAGAACAAGATATGGAACTAAGGCCACAATCAGATCCGAACCTATTGCAAACTTCCATATTGAGCCTTACACTCCAAGTCAGATTAATGCCAATTGCTCAGCATTTGATCAAGAAGATCACCCTAGCACTGATGAAGCTGACACTAAGGTTGGAAGTATCCCAGATTTGACTCTTGATGAATGGGCAAGCAAAGTGCATGCCTTTGATCCTTATCAAGAAATAGAAGAATCTGAGCTAGGGGTTTATTGTTTACATGAAGAGGATCAACCTCTCCCCAGCATCACCAAGCCAGATCATAAGGACAAGAATGAAGTATGGCAGTTGTTCTTTGATGGATCAAGGAGTAGACAAGGTGCAGGAGGAGGAGCTATGCTCATTTCACCGCAAGGTATAAGGTATTACTCAGCCTTCCGTTTCCAGTTTTCCTGTTCAAACAACACGGCTGAGTATGAAGCCTTAATTCATGGACTGCACTGGGCAATGAAGAAAGGCATCAGGAATTTACAAGTATTTGGTGATAGTGAGCTGGTCGTAAACCAAGTCAAGGGAAAAAATGCTACCAAAAATGATCTGCTTAAGTGCTACAAAAATCGGGTATGGGATCTTATTGAAGATTTTGAAGCTTTTAGCATCAATTCCATCCCAAGGAAAAAGAATGAAGCCGCTGACAGACTTGCAGCAATTGGGGCTGCGTTTGATGTTGCAGAGAGTATCAAAAGTGAGAAATCTCAGCCTCATATCAAATTGGTTGTGAGACCAGCTGTTCCAGATAACAACACAAGTTGGCAAGTCTTCGAGAATGATCAACAAATTGTTAATTTCCTACAAGAAGAAGCTGAGTTCTCTGCCAGAAATCAAGACAAGCTGGAGCAGCAATATGGTGATCAGGTAGTACAGCTGAAGACTAACAAATTACCAAAAGGCCTCATAACCTGGAGTCAATCTTCAACCCGAATGATCAGTTCCGGAAGGAGAAAGCAAACATTCAAGTGAAGGGTGAAGATTCAGAGCCTATTTTAGTGGAAGAAGGCAAAACATTGCAGATTGGCAAAGTAAGTACCTCACAAGAGAAATCTGACTTTGTTCAGCTTTGTCAAGAATTCCCAGATGTTTTTGCTTGGACTTACAAAGATCTGAGAGGTTTCAACCCAGAGTTGGCACAACATACTATTGAGCTGGATCCAGAATCCAAGCCCATTAGGCAAAAGCAAAGGCCAGTGAATCCCCATATTGAGCCTCTCATGAGAAAAGAATTAAGCAAGCTTGTTGAGGCCAATATCATCTTCCCCATCAAACACTCAAGCTGGGTTGCTAACTTGGTTCGGTCAGGAAGAAGAGCGGAGAAATCAGGTTGTGTGTGGACTTCCGAGACCTCAATAGGGCATCTCTCAAAGATCATTACCCACTCCCTTCCATGGAGCAAATATTGCAGGTTGTAGCTGGTTCAGAGAGATTCTCTCTCCTAGATGGCTACTCAGGCTATAATCAGATTATGGTGAAGGGAGAAGACCAATTCAAGACAGCCTTCACCACCAAATGGGGCACCTATGCCTACAAGAAGATGCCATTTGGCCTATCAAATGCCGGAGCAACATTTCAGCGAGCTATGGATATGGCATTCAAAGGCTTGATCAACAATATAGTGCTGGTATACCTAGATGATATCACTGTCTTCTCAAAGAATGCAGCAGACCATCTCTTTCACCTCAGGCAAGTGTTTCAGAGGTGTAGAAGGTTCGAGTGTCGTTGAATCCAAAGAAGTGTATATTCTTGGCACACGAGGGCAAATTATTGGGCCACATTGTCTCTAGGAAGGGCTAACAATTGATCCTGAAAGGGTTGAAGCCATCCGAATGCTCCCATTGCCACACCACAAGAAATATCTTCAAAGCTTCTTAGGAAGGATAAACTTTGTCCGCAGATTTGTGCCTAATTTTTCCACTCTTGTGAAGCCTCTAACAATGATGTTGAAGAAGAGTCTGGCATTCAAATGGACAGTAGAAGGCAAAGAGAGTTTTGAAAGCATCAAGCATGCAATATCACAAGCTCCAACTCTTATCAACCCAGACTTTTCAAAGGACTTCATGTTGTATGCGTTTGGAGGATCAGACACAATCTCAGCTATCTTAACACAACTAAATAGAGAAGGTTCAGAACAGCCCATAGCATTCTTCAGCCAAACCTTGGAAGATTATGAAATAAAGTATTCTTTCATCAAAAAGCATGTCCTTCTTTGTCATCAGGAGCTTGAAGAAGTTCAGACATTTGGTCTCAAACAATAAGATTCAACTGCTGGTCTCACATGCTGGGGTTAAGGATTTCCTCCTCAACAAGGATTTGAATGAGAAAATGGCAGGTTGGATCACCCATGTCATGGAGTATAACATTGAAATCAAGATCACCAAGCTGGTAAGAGGGAAAGGATTGTGTGAGCAGCTAGTTTTGGGGAAACAAAAAGAAGTATGCTATGAGGAAGAGGCTGTTTTGATGTCCCACGATCATGAACCAAGTGGCAAACAAGAAGAAAACAATGCTACCCCAACTCCTTGCTGGACCCAAGGTATTATGCACTTCCTAAGCACAGTCTATGCCCTCCGGGAGATGAACAAGACCCAAAGGAGATACTTGAGTTGCGAGTCGTTCCATATGCCATTGTTGATGGAATTTTGTTCAAGAGAGATGTGAATGGAGTCTTTCTTTGAGATGCATTAGCACAAATCAAATTCAAAGGGTATTAGAAGAGTTTCATGGTGGACCAGCTGGTGGTCATTTTGCACCAAGAGTGACAGCTCTACGAAGATCATGAAGGCTGGTTATTATTGGCCTAAAATATTCAGTGATTGTTATGCATGGATCAAGAGGTGTAAGAATTGTGCATTCTTCACAGGAAAAGAGAAGTTTTCTGCCCTTCCATTGCATCCAATCTCAGTTGACCAGCCATTCATGCAATGGGGTTTGGACTTCATTGGAGTCATTAATCCCAATTTAAGCCAAGGGCACAAATGGATTTTGACAGCCACAGACTACTTCACCAAATGGACACGTGAGCACTCAAAGAGGCAAATGAGTCTAGCATCTTAGACTTTTATGAAGGGATAACAACCAGATTCGGTGTACCTGCTACAATAATCTCTGATAATGCATTGGCATTCATTAGATCTAGGGTGACTAAGTGGGCTATGAAGAACGGTATTTACCTAAGCACTTCATCGAACTATTACCCTCAGGGCAATGGCCAGGCCGAGTCTACAAACAAGAACTTGTTGAGGATCATTAGGAGGAATCTTGATGAAAATCGAGGTCTTGGCATACCAAGCTGAAATCAGCCTTATGGGCTGATAGGATCACTCCCAAAAGATCCACAGGTAACTCTCCATTCAGGCTCGTCTATGGAAGAGAGGCAATCTTGCCCATGTCACTTGAGTTGCCAACGTTGGAACTCATGAAGTAGCTGGAGTTGTTGGAATTTGAACCCATGGAGGTGAGGTATGCGAGTTGATGGAGTTGCAAGAGATCGAAATCGGGCATCCCAAGCAATGGAAAGGGATCAAGCTTTGATCAAGAAGACCTTTGATAGGAAGGCCAAAGATATATCTTTTCAAGTTGGAGATCTAGTGTTGAAATGGGATGTGGACAGAGAAAAACCGGAAGGCATTCAAAATTTGATGCCATTTGGAGTGGTCCATACGTGGTCACAAAGTGCAAGAACAACAATGCTTTCCAATTAGCCTCACTGGAGGGTGAAGAACTGCAGATTCCAGTCAATGGAATCTATCTCAAGCGTTGCTTCTAGAGGGAAGTTCACTACCTCTGTAAATATTAGATTAGATTTTCTTTCCTCCAAGTGCTTGTGCACATTGTTTTGCTTGTAGGTTAGTTTTGTTTTCCCTAAGTGCTTTGGCACAGACTTACTGTTCATGGAGATGTTTTGTAGTCCTTGCTTTTATCAGGAGACATTCCATCTTCCTCCTTGCACATTCTGAGTCAGTTGAGGTTCTAAACAGAATATTTGATGACTCCATGCCCAATGGACTGCTTCAGGCAACTGGTATCTTCTACCTAGCAGGCAGGTATCCCGCTTAAATCACCAAATTGTTTTCCAATTTCACCCCCCAGGGTTGAATTGATAACATACATCAGGATTCTCAAGTCCCAGGACAAATTGATTGATCCAGGGACAAAAATCATGTTTCTAGGGTCCCTTCAGAAATTTTTCTAACTCTCCTGTCCAGGTTGAAAAGAACAAGCTCTGAGAAAATGTGAGAAAGTTGAAGAAAATAAGCTTGGGCCAGAAAAAATTGTGAAAATCGGCTAAGTCCTAGTCCCCGGGACATTTGGGACGTCAAGGCACGGATCGGCCGAAAAGCCTACAGGCGGCCCAAACAGCAAAGGGACATCTGGGACAAATGGATGCGAAATGCCCGAATCGGCCGAAAGAAAGAAAATTTGTCCAAGTCCATTACCGGTAGCAAGTGGGACAAGAGTACGCGAAGGACCCGAACCGGCCGGTTCGGCGAAGCAGGGAAACTTTCGCACTGGGACATCTCGGGCCGTGAGTGCGCGAGAGGATGCGAATCGTCCATTCACAAAGAGAAGAAGCTGTAGCACCGGGACATTCGGACCGAGAAGGACGCGTAGGGCGCGAGAAGGCGACTCACCCGAAGGAGAAGAAAATCGACCAATTGCTTTAGGACATGTGGGACAAAGGAACGCGAACCGGCCGAATCGGACGAACCGGAAGAATTTGTCCCAGGGCAAGACCGGGACAATTGGGATAAATGGACGCCAAGGATGTGAACCGGCCGTTCGGCGAAACAGAAACTTTCGCACAAGGACAAGTGGGACAAAGGGACGCGCGGGACGCGAATAGCCGAAGGAGCCGAAAGCCAATCAGATCACGCCACGTGTCACCGGCAGAAAAGGGACGAGGAAGCCCATTTCGGGCGAATCGGAGGATTCTGTCCCGCGAAGCACTGGGACATCCAGGACAAAAAGACGTGGTGGAAGTGAAAATCCGGTAGGCCCGTGGATGAATCACAGCATGACATGTGTCGCCAAGGAAAAAGGTCCAAAAAGTCAAAGGGGCAAGGTTTGAAGCGCTGGCCCAAGCCAATTAGTACAGGACACGTGTCCAATGGAGCAGGGAAGTGTGGAGCCAGGGAAAGATTTGGGAAATTTGGCCAAGTTCAGCCAAAGAGCTAAAAGTGAAAGTCTACTCTGCGCCCCGTGTCGACCAATCAATGCATGCCACGTGTCCCAAGTGGCGGGGGCTCGGAGGAAAAGTAAAAATGTTCCGAATCATCAAAAAGTCAAAGTTTTCAAGGAAAACCCACGGGACAGGTTAGGAGAGAGAATAACATATCCAATCAGCATGTGCCACGTGTCATCCAGGTGGCAGGGCGCGGGAAATTTTTTCAAAAACGCATCTTCACTGTTTGTGCCCTAAATCTTGGATCGACATATCTTTCGATCCAGAGCTCGAGATTGCACATTATTTATATCAACAAAAAGCTTATGAAATTATCTACGTGATTCTAGGGTTAACCTTGATTTTGGTGCATTCGGAGGGAGAAAATTGAGAAACGGCTCGACGCGTGTTCATGGCCAGAAGTGACATTCCAAACCAGTTTTAATGCGAATGGGTCGCCTTCTCCTGTATTTCGGTCAAAATGATAGGATATGGGTTTGTAAGGTCCCCATGCCATTTTAATGCACACTGCATTCAAGGAGGCATGGGCTCGATGTTTTGTACGTTTCCCTGTCCCCAGGCTCGACCACTTGCACCGTAAAAGCCAGATTTGGCTCATTTCTAAAGAGGGAACATTTTTTGACATAAAGAACTCCTTCTTTCAGCTCCAGCAAGTGACTGAAGCAAGGATCAGACCTCTCCAAAGATTGTAATAGTTTTTACCTCCCTGAGGTTGTAATGCAGTGATTTTGACACCGGAAATGATAATGCAAACTCTATGAATGGTTTTCAGTCCTTTGTTTGTATTATTTGCTTCATTTTGAATCCTAAATTATATCTTATCGATCATGTGTATGTTTTATGTTATGAGCTTTGAGTCTCGTGTCTATTTTCTTGGCAGAAATGTTTCACCACTCCTTTTGGTGCATCACTACCTTTAGTTAGTTTCATATTTTTGCATTTCTATCCCTGTCTCCTTGCAGTTTAGAGTAGGATTAGGATCTGAACCTCTATAGTTTTGTAAAATATAGATCTAAATCAGAGGAGTTTGAGGAACCAGCCTCTAATCTGGAGATTCCTCTCTCAATTTTACAAGTCCCCACACTTGGAGAGAGGTTTCCATGTTGTGCAATCACACTGGATGCTAGAGTGATCAACCTAGAAGCCTGATCTGCATCCAGGGGTGCTGTGAGTCTGCAACAACAGTTATTGATTGACGAGGCTTTGATGAAAAAAATCATAGGGAATTTCATTGTAAGGGATCCTAGCAAGAGAAAGAATGAAAGTGATAGTAACAAAAGACCGAGAGAAGCTCAAAGTGTGCAAGAAGGCTCATGTATCTCTTGGAAAAAGGAAATTCTACATCGATAATATCATTGCCACTTTAAGACGAAGCTTCTCCAGTGTCAACTCACAACACTTGAAGCTCCAGGACCTCAGAAAAATATTATCATTCCACCGTTGAATCCAACATCATTCATATTTGTTCCTCAGCCACCCAGATCTTCACCTCTCCTGCGGAGAAGTTGAAAGTACAAATGGCAGAGTTTGAAAGAGCATTATCTTTGGACAATTCAGAAGAGGGAAGCCATAACACTATAGTGAATTCAAATGCAGCAGAGCTTGAGCATGAGATGGTGGTACATGTAGTGACTTCTCATTCCCCGAAGAGCAATTTCTCATCTTGGTTGGCTTTGCAAATAGTCCCAGAAGCTAGAGAGGAGATCAAATTGGAAGAACATGACTTGCAATTGCTCATGAGTTTAGGTGGAAAAGATAGAAGACCTAAAGTTTCCAAGGTAACTTCAAGGTTGATTATTGAAGAATCAGGGAAGCATTTTATTGAGTTGTCGGTTCCAAATTGATGGGAAACATAAGGGAGGGATAACTATTGCAGACATATCAGTGACCAAAGTACCATTGAGGAGAATCACCACGAAAGGATTAAAGCAAGATACACAGACACTGATAAACACTTTATTCCTTAAACTTGACAAGGAGAAGGTAGAAAAGACAAGCTTTAGATGCAGATCTCCCAGTTATGCGAGATCATCACTAAGGTTTCCAAACCTTCTTCTCAACCCATGTTAGTGCAGGAGAATGTGTATGCAACCATTTGGTTGAAGAGATTGAAGATGCAGGGAACCAGGTCAAAGTTATTGCTCAATGGAAAGAGAAAATTATTCACCAAGCTTTAGAGCAGTTCGAGGGAATACCAGTTGGCTTGGAGAATATGCACATGGCATTATCTCAGCTAAAGTAACTAATGATAGGGATAGAAGATGAGAACATAGTTGTTGAAAGTCATCTGGATACCTTAGCTAAGATACATTCATTGCCAGAGGATGTGATAATTATAGAGCAAATTGTACCTAACGGATTGATAGAAAAGGGGAAGCAGTTAGAGATAGTAGTTTCCTTCTGCATGGAGATCCTCAAGCTTATGTTGAATAGGATGTAGTTGCTGGAAGACGAGATGGGGGAAGTACCAGAGAACATTCCAGACAAGTTGCCTACTTCCCATGAGGAATTTATTCTGGTTGTGCAGAAGAAGATTGATGAAGCCTTGATGCCTTTCACGTTAGATTCAATTGGCAGACTCGTGAAACTTCATGTAGATATTGAGGGGTATGGGCCTAGTTTGGAGAAGGTAAAGGCCAACACTACTACTTTTTCCATAGGATTGTTGCGGTTTAAAATTGAGAAAGAAACGGTTGCTAAGGAAGATGGGAAGACACTGAGTCACATGTTTGACAAGTATATTTAGTTTCAAAACAAAGAGAAAGTGTAAAGTATGACAGCTAACATATTTTCTTTCTTCTTCTCTTTCCTCTCTTATTCTTATTTTCTTGGACAAAATTGTAAAACTAAAGTTATTGGTTTAAAGACATTACTTTTAGTTCTCGAAAAGGTCATTAATTAAGAATAGGTGGCGGAGACATGAAAATATTTGATTTAGTCTTCAGATGCATGTCATGTAGAGAGGAATTCCAAGGGAAATATTGTTAGTTGTTTTCTTTATAGCTTTCGCATGTGTCAGTTCAATTATTGCTTTCCTATTTGTAATTTCCTTCTATACACTATAAATAGAGGAAGAACCTATGGGTTAGAGGATCAGAATTTGTAATCAACATTCTTGAGTTCCAGAATTTGTGTTGAAACCCTTGATATCTTTTCTGAAAGTTGAGGAATTAAACAGAGGTGGATTTCTAGAGAACTTTGTGTCAACGGTGCATTTGCTTCTTACTTCTGTGTAGATCTTTAGATAAACTTTACATTGTCTAAGATTCAAATTTATAAATTTTCCTTTCCTTTAATTTTGTATTGTGAGATCTATTTTTTAATCTATGTGTATGAGACCAACTCTGTAAACTATTGGTTGGATTACACATCTTCTTTTCCTTATTCCCGTATTCAACTATTCCCCCTTCTGCAAATATTTATTTACAATTGCTTACTTGTTGCAAAATTTCTTAGCTATGGTTCATGATCTTTGTAGTTAAAGTAAAACCCATAGATAGTTATTAGAATACATAATTGATGTCTTACATGGGAGCCTCACCGTAAATGAGGGATATTTATCTCATGACTGACTAGGTTTTAGCTATGCATAAAATCTAGCCAACACAACCATCCAAATCGCATAATTTAATCTCTCATAAAAAATTAGCACATTCATTTTACAAAGGAGAAATAAGGTAAAATGCAAATATACAATCCCTCCTCACAAGAGGAGAAAACATGCCAAAATTTTGGCTCAAAACATAGTACAAATTCATGTCAAATCAGAATCGGACAACTTCAAACCCACTCCACCTAACTCCCAAAATCAGCATACAAGGTATCTCCAAAATCATAAGAAGGTATTTGGTTGACCACCCAACCAATTGGCATCATTACATGCCACCAAGGAGTTCAAGGTGGCATGTTATCCTCCCCCCAAGCCCATGGGAAAGAGGCAACTCACTCACTTAGCTCAATAGGGATAATTTGAACACACGTAACAATTTAGGACCACATTTAAAATCCATTCAAAAATAGAATACAACCAAGTATACATGTTAAGAATCTCCAGGATTTTATCTTTGGGAAGAGGGGATGGGAATCCCTAATTTCATGTTTCATAAACCATACCAAAATATCCATAAAAATCCCCCTTATCTCTCCATATTTTCACCATCTCCTTATCACTCCAAAACTCCCCTTATCCCTCCAAACTCCCCCAAGAAGGCTTTTCAAACATGAATGTTTCCTTCTTGAGGGTAGGGATGAATTTCCAACCCAAATGGAAATTCATCCCTACCTACAAAACAAATGTAGGAGGGTTCCCAAATAGAGTGGAGGAAAATTCCTCCCTCTTCCCATACAAGCTCCCAAAACCCACACCCCTCAAGGGTGGGTGGAGCAAAAATAGCAACAAATAATTTTCATTTCCATAATTTTATCACACACCAACATACAAGAAAAATTGAGCAAAAACATAAGTGTACAAGGCCCTACCTTGTGTTCCACAAGCCAAGATTCCAAAGGTGTGGTACATGATACAATGAAACATGGGAACATCCCCAAGGTGTGGTACCTTGGCTCCTTGGGATGGACCTCCGAGAGAAGGATGGCTTCTTTCTAAACTATGTGCATCTGATGGAAGATCAGGCTGCAAAACCTATGATACTGAAAATAAACTACACTATCCAAATTTTCGGAGAAAAAGGGAGAGAGGAAACTAAGAATAATTTAAAATAGTGATGCACCAATAGTTTAAGGAACAAAGATCAACCTCTTCAAGCACAAAATATTTAATAGAAATACAATAACTTACACAAATGTAAACCTTTTTCCTTAACAAAATACTTTTAATGAAGATAAGACTTAACAATAACATAAGGGATTTACTTGATTCCACAATTGTAAAAATAAGTCTTATTAATCACAACTTGAAATTTGCTAAAGAATAGATAACCTAATGTGAAGGTAGAATGGATCAACAAATACTAGGAAAGAAACATTCACAAGTATAGAATGAACCACTGAAATACACAACACACTAAAGTAAAAGAAGGCTAAATATCGTTCTGTTTATAATATTGAGGCTTAAGCATGTATACAAGTACTCAAAATGGTAGAGCCTCCTTATACAAATGATCAAAATTCTCATACTACATAATGCATCCTCCTATTTATAGATTAAGAAGGTTGAACAATTATAGCCACT
Source organism: Taxus wallichiana var. yunnanensis (assembly GCA_018340775.1). Taxonomy (NCBI): domain Eukaryota; kingdom Viridiplantae; phylum Streptophyta; class Pinopsida; order Cupressales; family Taxaceae; genus Taxus; species Taxus wallichiana. Next base: position 763,813,600 of record CM031237.1, read on the forward strand.
CTTCTTAACTATTACATACTAAAAATAGGATGCATTTACATCTGCAAAAAAATCTCCCAAAAAAACTCCAAGAAGTTATGCAACTTTGACCGGGTCAAACTTGCAACTCAAATGGTGGACTGTGGTTGGAGACTGTGTGAAAATGGTCGTGGAAAATTTAGCTAAGGTTGGCACCACCCTCACTTGATCTGCATCAATTTCCTTTGTTTCTTCTTCAACTTGTTTCTATTGATTTAATAAAGAAATTGTTTGATGATCTCTTGTACATATTTATCATTTGGTTTGCACGGATAGAAATTCAACACCTCAAAGTGATTTTGGTTGTTCGGTTTAGCTTTCCAAGCAACTTCTTGGATCGATTAATAATCTTTGAGCTACCTCAAGAATTTTTTTATAATTCACTAGCTTATTGATGAATTCTAGGCTGAAATATTTGGTTGAATAAGTATCCTCTTCAACCAAGATCTTAAAATTTGTAATGATGTGATCCGCTAGAAGCACATCAAGATCGTGAATTCTGGAATTTGTAAGGAATAGTTTTGAACTCATATGTGATATCATTAAGGCCATCAATGCTCTTGTTTCTGGCCTCAACCAGTTTTACATGGCCTCCTACAACATCTGGACACAAAACTCCATGGCTTCGTTATACTCAAACAATTTCAAAGATTCGTCAATGATCCCTTCTCCTAGGAGTAGATCAGATTTGACACTTCAAAATTCCTTCTAGGCCTCCAATGTGAGTTTCCATGATTATCACATTATTCTCTTAGGATACCATACATTTTGGTAACTATATCCTTCTTTGTCTTGAGATCATTATACAAAGTGGAAACATCCTTTATCACTTGTTCTCCCTCCTGGATATGGCTCTCAATCCAAGCCCCAACTTCTTGTCCTTATTGTTTAATTTTCTCAACTGCAAAAAAGTAACTTGCATCAAAGTTTGTGGATATTGTGAGATCGGTTAAAGGATTTGGCTGCATGATCTTATGGAGAATGTTTTTCAATTATTCAACCTTGTTTTTAGCTCATCCTTGGTGATCTTGTCTTTATCAAATTTATCTAGAAGGTTATCGAAGGAAACCTGAACATACTGTTTAGTACCCTCATGTGTAGCATTTCTCGGAGAGAACATAAAAATATGATAGTTTGCTTCAAGATATCTTCCTTTGATTTATCAGCGATTGGGGTTGTTATCTTCACAAATCTTTCCCATGTCTAATCGACCAAAAGGTGAAAAATAACCCTTGGTCTCTTTTTTTTTAGCGTTGGGGAGTCAAATCTAAGATCTTGAGATCAACATCAACATCGATAGGTATCTTCTTCTTCTTCTTGGGGTTTTTTTACTCAACCATGCAAGATTAGAAGAAGAAGAAACCAACTTTGCGAAGATGACATGGGAACTTTCATCATAATAGTGAACTAGATGAGTGATGAAAGGTCAATTGTTGCAATAACCACAAGCGGTAATGTAGTGGTTACAAGCAGGAAGGGGGGAAAGGATATCTGCAAGGATGGATGAAATGGGAGGAGTGGTGTGAAAGGAAGTGGGAAGAAATTGTTAAGGAAGGGGATTTCCTAGAGGGGAACCTAGAGCCAAAAATCCCCATATGACGAGATAGGGAAGAGAGGAAAAGGCTTGAGACTTGGTAAGAGATGAGGTGATGGGAGTAAGGGAAATGAGAGGAGAATAAATGGAAGATGTTGGCAAGGGAAGAGTGAGAGGGGGAGGAGATAGAGGAGCTGAAAAATGGTGAAAAAGGAAGAGAGAGTGACTCAATGCTTGGTTAACAAATGGGGAAAAACTCAAAGCAATAACTTCTATAGAAGGAACCTTAGAAGAAGAAGAAGCACACCCCCTGCATTTAATTGTGATTTTACAAGGCTTGGGAGTGGGTTTCCCTCCTTTTGAAGAAGTGGGGTGGCCCACCATTGGTTGTACTTGTGTTGCTACAACAATGACTTGTTCTAACACCTTTGGTGTAATTCCCAATGAAATCAACCATTGGTGGCTCCAATTTATGATATGAGTTACACGCTCCTTAGAACTGGGGCACTCCTGAAGTGACCAATTGATCCATAACAACAGTTGATATTTCACATTTGTTTACTCATACACTGAATCTAAGACCTCTCTGTCATCTTAGAGGCCCTCTAGTACATCTACAATTATTTACCTGGATACTTCATCAGGATTCAACCTCTGATAGTCTCTTTCTTGTACTACAATCTCATTTCTACAGTTGATCTAGATATCTTCTAGTTGTGGTATATGAACACCAGTTGGACCAAGTCCACCGACCACTCCCCAATAATCGAAGTTGATTCGTGGGTGATATTTCTTAATTGTAATTTGTTGCATCTCAAAGACTCAACCTCAACATTCTTTGCTTTATATGAATATGTAAAAATATATTGACCCAAAGTTACATTGAAATTGGACTCCCGCCTTGTGCCTACTTTGTTAGATCTTGTGGAGATGTAGTAATTATCGAACTAATTCCATTAATACCCACTTGTCTATGTGGGAAACCTTGGTATTTTATAAGGAGCAATGGAAAATCCTCCCACTCTGAGATATGTGAACATTGGGATTGTAGGAAAATACAACCCCAAGTCCTAACTACATTCCAAGCACTATTTGATATCCTTTGATTATAAATCTCATTATCAAAGACATAATGAGGGCAAAGAAGAAAGCATCATTCACCATCCTGAAGTGGCTTGACCCTTCTTTCATCATTAATTGAGGATAGAAGACGTAAATTTGCAATGCATTTCTTTCCCCAATAGATGTTAATCTTGGATAATTTCTTATTCCCGCAGTAGCGTATACTAGATAAGAATACATATAGAAGTTGTTAATGGTGGGTAATTATAATGTCCGGGTGTGTATGGCATCATTGATGTGCTCCACCCATCAAATGAGATTAGAATTTTTATGAATAGTAGAAATGTACAAGTACATCCATTCCTGAAAATCCTTTGATGGCGGGAGCCCTATAAATTTTCTTAACAATGTGATAATGTCATTTATTTCCTGAGTGAAACATGAATGAGGAATGGTCTTTAGAACTCTGGTCATTGAAGACTTAGGATTTTCTAGATAGATCTTATTAGTAACCTTGGCACAAGCATCAGAATTTGCTTTCCAATGCTCAATGGTAGAACTAGGAGAAATTGAGGTGTATCCCTCGACATCAAGAAGTTTTAACAAATATTCAAAGTAATCAGTATTTAATCTAATCACAATTGTTTGATCATCATATTTTACAATTCTATAATTTGCATTGTAACGTGCTACGAGTTGTTAGTTCAAATTCAAGACACTTTGCATCAAGGGTGGAAAAATGGCATCCAATGTAATTCCACTTGCATAAATACTCTTCATCCAAGCATTCTTAGATGGAGCTCTAACTCTACTCCAAAACTTTGGCAGATCGATGTGGTCGAGGTCACTGTCTCCAATATTGTTAATTTCAAATGTGATGTTGGAAGGGGGAGCGACCTTTTGGAAGCCATACTTCATTTTCCTTTTCCTTTATATGATGATGTAGACATTTTCCTTGGGAAGAATCTATGAAAAACCTTTGAAACGAGGGTGGAGGTCATACCTTGAAAATTAGAAAGGAACTTCCAAAATGCACTGGTGGAACTCAAGCCCTGCTTTGCGACCTTGAAGTTCCAAGTTTATTTACTACGGAAGTCAACCCTTTTTTTTGCAAGGTTTGACCCCAAAAATTTCTAGGCGGAGGTTGTTTTGTGTTTTTCAACCCCCAACTTCTAATTTGATCTACGATGGGATTCGTGGCTTGATTTATAGTGATAAAGCTTTGAATCATGATTGGTGCTTGAAAATCCTTATGTTGTTGAGTAAAAGTTGAATCTTGAAGCCTAAGCTTCACCAAAAACACAATGTAAGTGAGAGAAGAATAGAAATGGGGGATTAAACCAAAGACACAAAGAATAAAACCCTAAAAATAATCCAAAAATGAAAACATCAAGAACACCCATTATGCCAGGTAAAATATGGATAGAGAATGCCCAAAATAATAAAAAAAACCTTGCAAAACAATTAAAACACTAAAACTTACCAAAATATCAAGTGGGTTGAAGAGGAAATCATGAAAATTACTCAAAAATCCATGCAAGAGGTACAAATGTCGATGTCGAGGAGCGTCAGCAAGTTAGTGTACAAAATGTCAGGTGAAAATGACATGTAAAAACTTGACCTTAAATAGAAAAGGGGGAATTAATTACCACATATGTGACACGTGTGGGTAGGTGACATTTAATATGCAAACTCGGTGTTGGAACTTGGCTCCCTTCTTACACCGTGTCGGGTTTCAAGTTTTAGAAGTCAATGTGCATTTTATATGTAATTTGTAATACCAAACCTGAAACTTGAAAAGGTTTGAGTTTCTTTGTATTTCAAGTTTCGGGAATCAACTTGCAATTTGCATGCAAATTGTAAATCAGGTTTGAAACCCAAAATGGTTTTGCATTGTCGGAGTCGAGGTTTCGGGACTTGACTTGTAATTTTCAAGTCGGGTTACGAAACTGAAATGCACTGGGGATCGGGTTTCAGGACTCATCTTGCAATTTGCATGCAAATTGCAATTTCACCCCTGATTCCCAAAATGGTCTAATTTCCTATGTATTTTGGGTTTCGGTTTTGGGAAGCAATTTGCATGCAAATGTAAATTGATTCCCAAAACCTGAAATCTGAAATACATAGAAAATTTTAATACATAGGAAATTTTCTCAAATAATTTCACAAAAAAATAACACTTGATAAAAGGAAAATTTTTTTCAAGGAAGTATTTCAAAAGAGAAGGAAAACTAGCAAGGGGACTTGAAAAGTCAACAAGTACTAAACAACAATACCCAAACTAATTTCATTTCCTTTTAGAATTGACTTGATATATTGAGAATTTATAGATTTTCATACATATAGGGGATGACATGAGACATAATAATTGAATAAGTAGGTCACTATTTTAGTTTGAAAAATCATAGGATACCCCAAATTGGGATAGAATTGAATCAAGAACACTTTGGACAAAAAGGAAACCAAGGAAAAATTAGTGGGAAATTTCCTCCTCCACTTATAAAATAGAGAATTTATTTGGGAAGGTAAAAAAATTCCCTCATGCTTTCAATATAAATAATCTTGTTTTAGATAGCTAAGTAGAATAATAAGTTCATCTTGGGATTGATATCTTTATCCCGAGTAAGTTCAAAGAAAATCCATCTAAAGGCAAGTTCAAAAGAAGAAGATACCATGTTTGGACATTGTAGGATCCATCCTTAAAAGTATCCAAGTTAAGCTTGTCATCTCCTTGAAATAGATAGATAAAAATTCTTTGAAGTTGGTAGTAGAGGTATAGCTGATTGACCTACAAATTGAGACAAAGAGAAACAAAAGAAAGATTTTTTCACATTATACTCCTAGTAGAAACCTCCCAAAGAATCCTTCATCTTAATCCCCATGGATATTGTAAATAATAGCTTACATCATTCCAAAGTTGAATGGTGTTGAGTGGATCGTTAGAGAGCTAGAAATCATCTCATAAAAAGGGCCTCATTATCATCCCCTATATTCCATTTGCACCCTTTACCTAGGATTTTCCTGCTTTTAATTAGATTATTCTAGAAAGAGGAGCCCTAAAGATTAGAATCCAATATGAGAAAGTGTTAGACTTCCTCACTATCCATATACTTCATTTCAATGATTGTGGTCCACAAAAAATCATCTTTAAATAGCCTTTATCCCATCTTGACAATCAAAACCGTGTACATCTCATTAATTTTTGTAATATCCAATTTATCATGGGATTTAGGTAAGTTAACCTTATCCCATGCAACTAGAGGGATTATTAGAGTATCCTTTGTCCTTGACTATAAAACCTTCTCTAAATTTGATCATTTGTTTCTACAATTTTATTAGGTACTCTAACAAGTGACATTAGGTATATAGGAAAGTTTTGAAAAGAGCTTTTAAGTGAAACTTACTATATTGTGATAAAAGGCTACCTTTCCATCCATCCAACTGATGTTGGAACCAATGTAGGAGAGAGTTCCAACTATTTGTGGCCATTTTACCATTAAAAAGAGGCATCCCTAAATAGGTAGAAAGAATTTCTAAATTTTTCCCTTCAAAATTACTAAGATTATTCATTGCCTAGGATCAATAAAATTTGAAGAAAAATTGTTGGCAAAAGCGAGAGTAGAATAATTTAATACTATTAGGAATCTTTTTCTTAGTTTTGAATTAACATTATTGAACAATATATTAACTTAGGAACAAAACCATAATTTCTTATTACATTTTAGTGAACCCAATTATCTATCAAACTATGTCAGCCTAATGTTTCATCCTTCACCCTTATGGTTTAATTTTTATCCTTTTTATCCCAAGATTTTTATAGAAAACCCTTCATTACATGGGTATAATTTACATTACAAAATAGAATATATTGATGATACTTGGAATCCTAATACATTAGAGTTAGCCATAAGGTTAAATGAATTACTTCCTTGTTATTTAAAGCACCTAAACCTATTTATAGGGAATGAATTTATAAATTTAATTGATGACCTAGTTACATAAAATCAGTTATATTGGGATAAGGTCTTTCACTAGTTTAGTACAACCTTATATGAACATGATAATATATTAATGCCCATTTTAACAAGATGGAACAACTATATCCATTCCCATCCTTTGTATCTCACATTATTATACCTCCTTATCCATCAAATTTTCATTTGCCTATTTTACTCCTATTTCATCCCACAAAAGATCATAATTAATATTTAGTGGACTTTGTAAGATTATTTGATGCATAAAGTTCTAATAAAATTATCTCACTTAAGGAATTTCCCATAACCTTATTCAAGTGTGTTACGCAATGGATCTTTTCATCACCTCTCACTTCGGTTGACTCATTTTCTAAGCTACCTCAAGAATTTTTCACACAATTACACACTAGTGCAAACTAAAATGTTTACTTTAAATGTGTTCTCAAATTTTAATAAAAGTTAAATGAACATGTTCGTGAGTATATCATATGATCTATGAAATATTTAAGTTGTATCCCTTATCTACTCACCAAAATGGGAAAATGACAATTCTTTGGTATGCATATGTTACCATGCATTATATTTAATGCCTTCTACCCAAAGTAGTCATGGATTGACTACCAGGCGTGGAGAAATGATAAAGTATGAGGAAAATATTTTGAAGCCTCACTCCCTCAATCCTAAGGTCAAAGCTATTCAGATCCCTATAGCTTCATATCACCCTCCATCTACAAAAATCTTGTAATTAAAGCACATATATATTATAGACCCTCAACTATATACACAACTCCCTACATCTATACATAATGAAGTTACTTCATACCCTCCTTCATTTGTGTAATTGATTTAATGAAATTAAATCTTAATCATAGGACTAAGATAAAATGAATAGAACAATAAAAGAAAGATCTATCATGCAAAATATAAACAAGTGTAAGTAATAGTGAAATAAAAATGACTTAGCTTGTATTCAGATATTTGGGATGATTTTGGGCTAGAAATTGAGTGGAACAGGCTAGATCTATACTGAGTAAGCTTCGTCTAGATAAATATAATTTGAAACTACTTTGGATAGGACCGCCAGAATTAGTGTCTGAGTTGGGTGTTAGTGCCTTGGCAACAACTCGGATCTGATATTTTTAGGGTCTGAATATGTTTGTTTATTTTGGCTCTTTTTCACATCCACTTCGTTGTAGTGTTTCAATTTCATACCAACCCACAAAACAAACCCTAACTACCTATATAAGGCCCAGTAAAATATTAGATGGAATAAATAATGCATCTACTTGAGTTAGACCAACCTCATCAGTCACCCCTAGTGATTGGCATTGAGTGTTTCACTACATTACACACTCTATGGAGTTTTAGTGTGTGTGTGATTAAATCATGTCTCTTAAAACTAGGTTTCCCATGTGTCGATCCTACCAAGATAGCGGGATAAAACATATTTTCCTTCAAGATGAATGTGTGAGATGAAATTTTGAAATAACATCTCCTATGAAGTGAATAATATAGCTCAAATGTAGTCTGAATGTTTCTCTTTTCCCAAGTAGTAGATTGTAAGTAATAGCCCAAGTTGTCCAACCCCTAATAATAGTGAGTGAGCCATGTATATATGTTTCCCTTGTTTGAATTTCATCATTAACAACCAAAATCCCAACCCAAAGTGATGGGTAGTAATTTAGAAAAGATAATAAATGATGTGACAATTCAAATTTGAAAAAAGGAGGGAAAAGGAAAAAATGCACAAAGGGGACAATATCACACAGGTGCTCCTATCCCTAGTGGGAAGTACTATCCGAGGTGTTCCGAGGATGGGAAGTAATAGCTGATATGTTCAAAGGATATAAAAGAAAATACAAAGCTAGATCACATGTTTTCCAATGTCCATAAGTAAAGTATTCATTTCAGAAAAGTAAATGATAAGAGTGTCAAAATGATAAAGCAATGTAAAAGAAAAACAAATGTTGTTAATGTCTAGGTTTTTACTTCCAAATCTTGCATATAAGGACATACTTATATGCATGATGTACATAGAAAGTGCATGATTTTGTGACCAAATTTCCCCCATTTTATGTTGGTGAATGAATATTTTGTATCATAAATTAGATAAAAGGAGTGTACCTTGTGAAGAATCGAATGGGGTTGTAATCGATAGCATGTTGAATGAGTATTGTACTTGATATCGTGTCAAATGGTGATTATATAATGTGTATCATGGAATCTATAAGAGGATAAGGATCCTACTGGTGACATCATGTGCATAGTAGAAATGATGCCTATGTTTATTCCTTGGATGTTTCCTTTGTTAGAGCATCTTGTGCTTGAGATTGTTCTTTGTTCCATTTATGCATTGCCTTTTTGTCATAGTAAGTCGAACCTGCAAAATAAAATAAGTGAAGTCAATGCTCATAAGAAATGAAATTGAACTTTAACTTAGTGAATGTGAAAATAGAAATTTGTATTAAAAAACAAGTGATCAAGTAGAATACACATATATGCCATGAGAGAAGAGATATAATTGTTCCTGTATTTTTGTTGCCTCGGAGAAGGTTGGAATAATAGTGAGGATTTGAGTGTCATGTTGCCAAATGAGGATTTAAGCATCTTGTCACTAAACTAATGATTTAAGTGTCTTGTTGCTAAACCGAGGATTTAAGGGTCTTATCACTAAAGCGAGGATTTGGGTATCATATTTCCAAAGGAAGAGTATTAGGAGAGTTGTAGGATTTTTCTCTCCAATCGTTAATGCTTCCCCATAGATAATTGATACTTGCAGAATGGTCACAAACCCAATAGAAATTGGTCATGAATGATCCTGAAATAATAAAATAATTAGTTCCATTATCCAAAGTATGTAAATTTCCACTGATTTTGTTCATATTGTTCTGATAGTAATCTATAACGAGTACCTATTATTGGATTTTGTAGAAACATGTCACTGGAAACTTGTTGATCATGTATTGTACCTATTTTTTCCCTAGGACAAAACCACCCAGTGGAACACTAGCGCCCATCGTTTACATCAGTATTGATCACTTTTGTCCTACATTGATTTTTGGCCCAAGTATTATTCTCGAACCAGTTTTTTAGATCTTGTTTATTCTGATTCTTTTGTGTATCATTTTGTCTGGGCTCGGAACTCATTAGGTGGGTGGAATAGTCACTCGATGATTTCCCCATTCATTTGTGGTACATGAGATGAACCAAGGAAAGTGAAACCCAAATAAAGAAAGATAAAACTGATGTGCACATCTGAAATAGAACACCTACATGGGGAATAAGAAATACACATGGTAAAAACCATGGCATATGAAAAATAACGGGAAAGGCTAGCCAAAATTGTTATCACAAACAAACATTGCATGATGTAATAGAAACTAGTCAAAACACGCAGAACATGGTAAAAAAACAAGTAGTTGTTTGAATACATGGGACACCACTTAAGATGTCATAAGACACTCAAATCCTTTAATTTTATAGAAGTAAAGACACACAATCAAGCATAGGTCATTTCCATGCAAACATTGAAAATCAAAACACAAGCATAAATGAGATACAAGAAAATCATATAGCCATAGTTGGAAGTAGGCATGTAAGAAAAATTCTACACATGAAGCACCCACTAACATGTCGAAAAAATGTATAGTATGCCACAATGAATAGAATTGTAAGTAGGAATGAAAGTAATATAAATTATAATGATAGAACCTGAATATAGAGAAATAGGAAAGGTAGATACCCCTATGAGCCTCAAAGGTGGTACTAGTAGAGAATAGTGGCAAGCATCATGCATAATTTGATAAACTATAAGTATCATGCATTCACCTCAAGAGTACCATGTGAACACATAACACGGTAAGAAATGTGTAAAATAGAATGGTATAAGCATGCAAGAATACATATAATCAAGATCTAGGCTAATTTTTGGGAATTTTGAAGCTATTGGAATGAAATGTTATGACTAGTAGAGGGGATAAAAGTTTCCCCAGGTGTATGTGTGCAAGGTGAGGTCCATGTAGGTAATACAAGAGTACGTCATCAAGTATTAAGGGGAAGTAATATGCCCCCAAGTGTGAATTCCATGGTGATCTATCTAATTAGGATAAGGGGAAAGGGCCCACTATCTACTAGTTTGATGGAGGTACACATGTGATCATGATCAAATAATCTATGACCATAGGGAGTACATGTGGAGAGAGAGACTGTGAAATGGGCCTATATGTGTCATGGGTAGTGTGTGTACTAAGTTGAGACCTATGCCTATTAAGTGGACTATGAGACTTATGTATATGTCGTGAGTGAGAAGCAGAAGCCACATGTGGAGGAGATCTAAGTGTATGTGTAAAAGTAACACTAGGAGTAATGAGAGATCTAGATTCCAAAGGAGTATGTGTCAAATCCATGGGGTCATCATTAGGATATGTAGGAGTAGGTGCACTAGTGATAGAAGTAATTGAATATGTAGCAGAGATATGAGCTAATGATAAAGGATTCTATGGTGGGATACCTTGAATAGTGATAGTGTGATGCTCATGTATAAACTTAAGGCGTAAGTGAACAATGGATGGTATGGCTTTGGCAGCCTTAAGCCAAGGGAGTCCTAAGACCATGTCACATTGTCTAACAATATATCCAACAGTGAAAGGCATAAAGATAGCAAGATTCCCAATAGTGATAGGAAGAATGACACATCCATGAGAAGTGGGTGACCTACAGGTCATATGAGATAATGGAAAATTGATAGCTTGCAAGAAAGATATTGAACATGCATTGCACTTGTAAGTAGGATGCACCATAAAATTTTAATAGCATGATGACTAATATAAGCATCAATGTGTAATCTATGTGATGAAAAGAGGCATGAAAATCAGCATCAGTAAAAGAAATGATAGGTGGAGGAAGATCAATAGTACCAACAAGAAATCCAAGAGGATGATCTAAAGATGAAGGAGGAGGAACAACATGATAAGCATGATTCAAAGAGGATTTAGGAGCTTTTTTTATGCTTAGGTAGTGTATCATTGAATATTTTAAGCTTGCCATTTTCATTAGCATATTTAGAAATAGAAATGGTAGATCTAGGCAACTCAATGTCATGATTTTCAATCATATCTTGGATTAAATGTATAAATTTGAAACACTTATTAGTAGAATGGCCATTGCATCTATGTTAATCACAATGTGATTTCTCATCAAATTTATTTCCATGTGGCCTATTAGGATTTAGCTTAAGAGGATGCGGAAGATAAATTAGATTGCTTTCAAGGAGTTGAGGCAACAACATATGTGGTGGATATAGAAATCTAGTAAAGATACAGAGTGTAGGTTGCAATTAGAGATTTGTTGGTTGAGATATAGCATTGACAACGAGATTAGATTCACTAGGCTTACCCTTGAAGGAAAATTTGTTTGGGAATTTGTTAGTAGATTTATCGGAAATATTAGTACCAAATTTAAGTTTTCTCAAATAAAGTAGCTTAAATTCACAATTTTTGAAGTATGACATAGATGATTGAAAGAGTGAAAAGATTCAAAGAGCACACATTCTTATAAAGGAGATAATAGGCTTTGGATAAAAATATCTTGCAATTCAGATTCAACCAAGACATTGTTCATTTTAGAAATATTATTATAATAACACAAAACATAGTCACTAAGATGTTCATTAGATCCTTGCCTCATTTTAGCCATTTGAGAATATGATATCTTCATTCCTATATTCATAGAAAGGTGATCCAAAAAAATCTAAAGGAGTAAAATATCGAATTATGTGCAAAGGAAAATCCTAAAACCATCACAAGGCATAATCATGTAAACTCCTAGGAAACAACTTGGTTAAGAGTGTGGCATCACAAGCATAGTCCAAGCATGTAACATGAAATGATAAAAAGTGATCTTGGGAATCTCCATTTCCATCAAAGAGAGGAAACTTAGGTGAGACTAAATTAGAAGGAAGTGGATAAGAAGAAACCTCGAGTATAAGAGGGCTATGAAGAAGAAGTGAAAAATTAAGAGATGGAGAAGAAGAGGTAGAGGCCTATTGTAATTAAAGAATTTGAGATTGTAAAACATGATATTATGACTCTAAGGAACAGGTTCCTAAAGAATTTTTGGGTTGGATTTGGGAAATATGAGGAGAATAAAGATGAGTGTTAGTTGTGGAAATAGGAACATCATGGTGAATTCCCCACATTGGTGGGAGGGGGAGAGTGGAATAGAAGATGTGGTGGCCATAATGGGGATAATAGTAGTGTCTAGAGGAGTGGAGGAAGATATATATTGGGATTCTTCAGGGTCATAAAATAGCAAGATATCAAGGTTTTCAAGATGATCGATGTGGTATGTATTTAAGTAATTAAGATTTTCGATGTAAACTCATGAGATGTGTTAGCCATGATAGAAAATAAAAAGATCTAATAAAAGGCATGTAAGGATCGGAGTTCACCAAATGATTTAACATAAATTAAATATTAATCGAGGACTAAGATCAAATGAGTACAACAATAACAAACAAGATATATCATGCACAAAACAAGTAAGTGAAAGAAATAGTGAACAGAGTTAATTAGCTTGTATTCAAAGATATGGACTAATTTTGGGCTGGAAACTGAGTGGAACATGCTATATCTAACCGAGTAACCTTCGTCTGGAGAACTAAAATCTAAAACTACTTTATACAGGACCACCTAGATATGAAGATGACCACTTAGGTGTTGGTGTTTGAGGTAAGTGCTGGTGTCCTAGAAACAACTTTGGATCTGATCTTTTCAGGGTCTAAAGATGTTTATCTCTTTTCACTCTTTTTGGATCTGATCTTTTCAGGGTCTAAAGATGTTTATCTCTTTTCACTCTTTATTGCATCCACTTCACTATATGGTTTCAGTATCGCACTTGAACCTGTACAACAAACCCTAGCTACCTACATGAGGCTCAAACAAACATTATATGGAATAAATAATGTATATGCTTGAGTTGGATTGACCTTGAAGTCACCCCAATGTGATTTTCATTGAGCATTGCACTACATTTTATACTTTATGTAGTTCTAGTGTGTGTGTGTGTGTGTGTGTGTGTGTGTGTGTGTGTGTGTGTGTGTGTGTGTGTGTGCGTGTATGTGTGTGTGTGTGTGCGCGTGTGTGTGTGTGATTGAATCATATCCCTTGAAGCTAGGTTTCCCTTGTGTTAGTCACACCAAGATAACGGGATACAACTACTTTTCCCTCAAGATGAATGTGTGAGATGGAATTCAGAAATAACCCCTCATATGTAGTGAATAATGTATCCCAAATGCAATCCTTAAATGTTGTTCTTTTCCCAAGTAGTAGATAGTAAGTAATAGTCCAAGTTATCCAGTCCTTAATAATAGTGAGTAAGTCATGTATATATATGATTCCCTTGTTTTAATTTTGTCATTAACAACCAAAAATGCCAACCCAAAGTGATGGGTAGTAATTTAGAAAAGATAACAAATGATGTGGCAATTCAAATTTGAGAAAATGAGGGAAAAGGACATAAACATCCAAAGGGGATAGTAACGCCGAGCGCTCCTGTCCCTAATGGGTAGTACTGTTCGAGATGCTTGGAGGATATAACAGAAAATACAAAGTTGGGTCACATGTTTTCTAATGTCCAAAAGTAAAGTAGTCATTTGAGAAAAGTAAATGATAAGAGTATCAAAAGGATAAAATAATGTAAAAGCAAAACAAGTGTTATTAATGTATAGTTTTCTTACTTAGGAATCATGCATATAATGACATACTTAGAGGTATGATGTACATATAAAGTGTGTGATTTTTTTACTGCAATAATGTACCATACCCATATATGATGATATTAAATTAGATGCCTCTCCACCTATCCAGTGTTACACTCCCCAACTTGATGGCATTATTTCTCACCAAGGTCATCGATAAAGAAAAGGAAAGTTCTTATCAAACCATGAGAGATGTTACATATCATGCTTTAGAATAATATAGTTCTAGTACCTCTTGTTTGACATAAATTTAAAGGCTTCTTATTTGAAATTAAAGATAAACCCTTTTATAATCATCATATAATAACTTACAATGATATGGATAATTGTGTTCCATTACAAGAAAATATCATTGAGGTTACCAACGATGGAAACATTTCTAATAAGGATATTACCACTATGATATCATGATTACTACTAACTAACTCTACCTATTTCAAATAATCACATATTCACAACCACAATCATATAAGGGACACAACATGTCTTGGTTGATGGCAAAGTCAAGTTAAATATGTCTAGTATCGACTTTTATCAATGACTATTGTACACTACACATGTGGACAACATCAACACATTTAAACAAATTTGAAGGTTACTTTGAGATCACCATAATGCTTTGTACTAGACATACACACATACACCCCCTTATGTTATGAAAATTTTCATAGAACATCCAATCATAATGACACAAAAGAGGATGAACTGGATAAGAATAAAAATGAATTATGTGACCCAAATATATCACATATGTTTCACATAAAAATGTTATGGCTATACAATAGTGGTCCACCTAGATGGTAGTGATTCTATATTTTGAACATTATGATTATGCATACAAAATACCTATTCATCCAAACCGTGTGCATAAGAATCTACTTAATAAAATACTCATGTAACACTCTTTATCTTATCTTACTAACTCTTGTACATAGATTCTTTATCACTTTTTTATTTGATGACAATGATTTTTACTTTATTAAATACACTAATCACACTGCTCTCAATTTGACACCTCCGTATTACCTGAAAATTTAATACATTTCAGGGGTTTAATGTGATGTTGACGGAATCATATTTACCTAGAATGCCATCCTTATTCATCTATTATCTACAACATATTTCCTAATGACCATAACACATTTTAGATTTATTCATATGTTAAAAATTTAAGAAAATACAAAAATATGCATTTATTCCAAAAATTAAAAAAAACCAAGACTTATGTGTAGTTTTTTTATTATGTTTTGAAGCTAAATGTTTAGCATACCAAATTGAAAATTTTGACAATGACATCCAAGCCCCGACTTGAAAATTCTTTTCCCGATCACTATAAACCCTTCCTCTAGCCAACTTGTTCACAATGTCATCCTCATTCTAGCTTAAAGGAACATGATAACAATATTTTAAAGTGTGTTTATGTGAAAGGATGTGTGCCTAAGGTGATTGAAGAAGTTACTGAGATCTAAATTGGAACAACTATCCACGGACGCCTAGAAAGGGCCATTTCTGGCCATTTTGCAATTGGTGAATACAATCTAAAATGTGGTTTCAAGGGAAAAACTCATGTATAATTTTACAAGGGATTTATGAATAAATTACGATAGTTTGGTGAGTTTCTGCAAATCCAATTGGTGTCAAGAATCAAACTAGTAAAACATGATCATTTCGGGTGAAGGGAATGTTATACTCCAACAAAGAAAGTTGACTTGTCCGAGTGATTAAGGAGTTCGGAAGGATTTAGGAGATAAAAATATGCAATTGAAATATCTTGGAACCCTCCACATTATGGAAATACTAATTTTATTCCAAGACTTTAAAATCTTTTGTGATAATCTATGACACTATAATTTCCCCTTCAAGTCCAAAGTGGAATAGGGCCTATAAATCAATTTCATGAATAATTGGCTCCTGATAATAGATGGTATGATCTCAACATGTGATTATTAGTCAAAATCATATAATTTTTGACCCAAAAACACCATTCCATGCTCTCGGGGTAGAAAAAGCACTCTCGGTGTCCTAAAATGGAGTTGCCATATGACATCAACATACCAAAAATACATGAGCACACTTTGGAGCATGTGATGTCCCCTTGGATTGTACCCAAGGTGAAAAGGGACATGGGGGACACAAACTTGTGCTCTCCTGGGAGGTTTCACTTTTCGCAACTTGCATTGCATCACTTTTGCGCTTAAGGAGCCAAAAACTTGCAAAATCACTTAACCCCTTATCCCTTCCACATGAACATACCCCCATGGTGCATTTCTGAGCTGATGGTGTCTCTTTAGATTTCATCAACAAAAATGGACATTGGGGACATGACAATGCACTCCTCATCCTTCCACTCAGCCCCAGGGCACATCAAAATGAGTTTTTAGTACTGGAAGCTATTTTCAGCCCTACATCTCCCTCACACTACACTAGAAGCTTAAAATTGGCATGATATTATGAAAATCACACTTTTTTGCACCATTTTCCCCATTTAACCTTGTGACCCCTATTTTTAGGGTGCAACCACATGTCAACCCTCCTCCAACCATGGTTTAGCTTGTTGGGTCAAATTCGAGTTAAAATTTGCAAAGTGAATACGATTAACTCCCAACTCATAAACATTTAATCATTTTTGAAATTCAAGGTGTTGTTTTTCCCCCAAAACTCCATTTTTGTATAGTGATTCTCTTTAAATTTTTAGAACCCTCAAGCTTGGAAAATGAATTTTGCTCATATCTCTAAAATCATGTACTCGATTTCCACCAAAAAAATTAGTGAACTACTCCCAACAATTCCTTTAGATTGACCGTAAAAGTGAAACCATTAATGATCTATATAATTCACAATATAGAAAAGAAATTATCTTCCCAATGCCCATACAATTTCCTTTTCGGATCTAAAGAGTTTTGGCTAAAATTCCTTGAAAAATAGAGCAAATGGTCCCGAGACAAAACCTAATATTTTGAGATCAATTTCAATCCATTCCGACACCCAAAAGATGTACATATAAAAATATAAAGTTTTGAAAATCCCCTCATGTATAAATATAACAAGTTTATAAAATTTTAAACTCTCAACATCTACGTTACTCCAAAGAAGTAAAAACCACCAAAAAGTGAAAATTGTGAAAATTTACTTGAAAATAGATATCCTAGACATGACCTTCTAAAAATAGGAAGTCTTGCAATTGAACTCGATTCACTTGTATCAATTCACATTTTGTCTATCTCATCACTTTTTTCAATCATGAAGGTCAAGAATTCAGGTTTATAACCAATTTCAGCACTAATCATTGAATACTTCAATGTGGAAGATAATGATGTCATCCACATGGACTTGGAAGTCTTGAAAGCTAGATTATTTAATGAGTCACGAGGAATAGTGGATGAAAAAACACTCTCAATAAGATTATTCAAGGAAGGAGGCCACCCATTATATGTTCATAACATTGAACTTGTCCTGACATGTGCACATCATTATGATCCAAAACCAATAACAACATGGTCATCATAACTAAGGAGTTTTCTTCATAGTAGTGAGCAATGACAAAGTCATAGTTACAAGACTAGGAAATTATCTCATGGTTTAAATAAGAAGGAAATTCCTCACAGGCTCCCAAAACATTAGTCTCAAAGTGAATTTTATATGGCACACTTAGATGGAATAAACTAGATGATTCAACTCATCTTAATAATCACATAAAGGGATCATCCTAGTTGAATCATTCGAGTAGTTATCACTATGGTGAACTGTAAAATTCAAGGGTGTCACAAGGATAAAGGTAATTATTCCATGTTGCAACTCCAACCTTGTGTTTAATTATCTTTCTAATAGGAGGGACAACATTTGAATCACACCATGGCAAAGAGCAGGTCGAATGAACTAGGATGTGTAAGATATTTTCACTTGAATATTAGGCTATCGAGATACCTAGGATCATCATGTTTGCAAGAATGGGTAATCATCTCAATTTCACATGTTTCAAGTTACTTAATGGTATTTTTGAACACTTATTCAATGCTTTGGAATAATTTTACATCTCATAGAAGAAGGAGATTGTATCCAAAATGTTTCATTCCAACAAAAGGTTAGAGACAAAGAATTTCATTCAAGGAGAAATCCTTCTATCTAGAGGAGAAGACCTTTTTCAATGAGTAACAGACAAACAAGAAAATGTTTGAACATGTTGAAGTTTATTCCATTAAGAAAGGAGACGTATTTTTCATGGAGGTGAATATCAAGGCCAAGAGGAGTAAAGTAGTGATCTCTTTGTTATAACTCTTTGCTTGTGATTAGAGAAGATCGTCATGTTTCCATCTCGAGTAAAAATTTCATAAAGCAGTGTTTCGAACACTTATTCAATGCCTTGGAAGGTGCCCACATCTCACAAGAGTGGGAGTTTTAAGTCTCAGTGATTCCATTCAAATGGAGGTTAGAGGAAAAGAATCTCATTCATGAAGCATTTCCTTAAAGATCCATCAAAAGCGGAGACTCTTCGTCAATGGAAGCTTTCTCGTCTCCATATTTTCACCTCTCTCTTCTTCTTTCTCCTCCCTCCCTGTATCTCTAACATTCTATTTCTTCATTGGGAATGTACTTTTTTAATTTTTCATCTTATTCACTTCAGTGACTTTATGTTGTATTATTAAAGTCCCTTTTCAATGATAACAAAAGGACTTAATTTCATTCCTAAGGAATGTGAAAGGTCGTAAGTGGTGGTGAGATGAAAAGTTATATGGGGAAGAGGAAGAGACATTTTGTAAGCTATAAATTGAAATGGCTTCTCCATTCCAAAGGGTTGGTAATATTTTATTGCTATTAGTTGTTAGGATTTTTATCACTACTACTACAAGCAATAATGTTTCATTTCTTCTATCTCATTTCATATGTTCTTCTACTCGCCAACTTTACAAGCATTATAATCTTATATAACCAAGAAGGAACTTTGTGTCTTTGATTAACGAATCCATTGAACTTTATATCCATATTTTTAGTCTTACTATTGCTAACATGGTTGATTTATTCCTATTGAATGTGGACCTACTCTGGCTAATGTGTGTGAAATATGTAAGTCTACTCACAAAATTAACCCCCTCTCTCCATTTCCCCATCTCCTCTTTACCTCACTTCAAAGAAAATTCCTCCCTTATACACTTTGTAGAAGGACTTTGCCATAGGTTTAGTGGAGTATTCCTATGTGATCCATGACCTGACGACCACCCCAAAGTTCTATTTAGTTTATATTCAATAAATGGGAGCCTCCCCATACCCAAGAAGGAGGGGCTTAGCCCGTGACTGTTGGTAGAAACCAATAATCTTCCTATAACAAATTATTTCACCAACTTATTACATAGACACATATATTGATGTTATCATGTTTTATCATCCACATATCTACTTATCTACACACTATATTTTAATGATATACATGAGTTATATTCAAGATAAATGTTTTCCATGGACACATACACATCTACTTCAAAAATTTCTTAAGTCACATGTTTTAGGGAAACCTTCCACATTGGGGGAATGCCTAAATTGGGGGAATCTTTTTATAATTACCTAAAAGTGTACCAATAGCATCTGGAAATTATCATTGGCATTTATCTTAGCTCATTTCCTATTATGTACTTAATTGACTTATTCATACACACATCCGACCATTTTATCACTCCATAGCCATGAGTTACAATTGTTAATTGAATATTCAGCTCATCAAAAACCTATTTACTAAATAAAAAACACATCTTTAGATTGATGGCCACATTCTACAATTTATAAAGAAAATTTTAAACTTTCTCAAGACAAATTCTCCTATTAGGGTGAACCTAATCGACATTTTTATCCAAGGTTTATGTTTTCCTCCTCCACTTATGCAACCAGTAATGTTTTAAATGCATAAGTTATCCTTGTTGGGTTAGGGTCATTTAAGCAAGAAATTCTTTCATAAAAGTTAGATATAAAAGTAAAATATCCCCACCCAATTGAAGGGATTATTTAGTTTCATATTTAGCCTATCTAAGATATCATGACAAACCACACAATTGAAAAATAAATCCTCAAGAGTCTAAATATATCTTACATGATATATTTTTTACCCAAGATCATTTCAAAGTGTTGAAGGTTATTTCATGATCTCACCAACAAATTGTTTATTGTTCATTCACCTACATTCATTAGGAGGGAGAAATGTGTGAGGCTTGATCCCTTTTTGGAGTAGTGGTACATAGTGCAACACTCATCACACCACTTTGGTATTGGTAAGGTCAGTCTTTCTCAATTAGACTAACCCATTTTTTAGGTCTTTAAAAGAGTGGTAGGGTTTTGATGATGAGGAACCCCTAATTTTCTATAGAGATGAAATTGCCAAAATATGAACAAAAAATTAGGAACCTGGGATACTAAATATCACAATGATATAACTAAATTTAAGCATAAGGTTATAGGTCAAAATCAACCATAGAGAATAAAATTGGCCCATGATTCTACTCTGACAGATGAATTTTCCCTTTGTACACTATCAAGTTACCTAATTTTACACATAGTCATAATCATGCTTGAATGTTATAGATCCATCATCACTGTCACACCGGATCAACTTCTAAAATAGTAAACATGTTCAATCTTTTCTAACCCTAACTTATAATTTAAATTATCCAACTTTTTGAAGTTTGAATATCTAAATAAATTATAACTACATTTTCTAGGGTCTTTAAATTCATCATATATTTTTTTACTTATGATTTTAATCATACTAAACATTTAGTATTTATCTTATTTAGGTTAAACCCTATTTTTGATATTATAATTGGTGAACTTACTTATTGAAAATTACATGCAATCTAGGTCTCATGTCTTGGTTCTAGTGTTTCATGTTTTCAAATATAATTAGTACCTATAGATCAATTTAATGGATGTTTATGACCTTAATATACTTTTGGATCCTTAAGATTATCATGGCATTCAATATTAATGGCTCCTATGATGATTATGCAAATCCTATCTTCTCCAAACGTACTACTTATTTCAAACAAGCTATGAATAGAATAAAAAAATATCTCTCTAATTCTAACAAATACTATATGCTAAATACTCTAGATGAATTTTTGGTGCAATAATTACTTTCCCAAAATAAGGTTTTTATCATGATAAAATATTATTTAGATAAATTTGAAATTCCAATGGTAACAAACATGGAGTAATGGAATCGACATTTTCATAGTCACCTTGTTCATCCCCTGTTTTTACTACAACTTATATCATAATGGTTATTTTCATAGTTCATTACTTATATTTCCATCAAATACCGACCCTACTCTTCACATCTAAAAATTCAAATCATCTTTAAATGACATGTTGCCCCAAAAATTACTACCTTCCCAAAAATAATAATTTTAATTTATTTTAAACTTTTCGTATTATTTGAGCCTAGTCACATTTTCCTATGATGGGGGATTATTTGTGCTTGATGATGGTTGTATTTTCTTTTCATAACATATATTAAAATTGTTTCAGCATCTCATGTTAATATATTCATTTGATATTTCACATAGTTTAAAGTATTCAGCCCCTTCCTATTTTTTAAAATTTTCCAGAGAAAAAGGATGTCATTTCTGTTTCCAACCTTCTTCCTTTATTCACTCTCACCATCATTCAAGATTTATTTACAAAGGAGGAAACATCCATCATGCAAAAAAATTATAGATGTATCTTTAATTGATTTTCAAATAAATCTTTTGAAATTGGTTTCTGTAAAGTGAAGCCTATGATCATTAACTAATACTGTCATTTGTTCACCATCAATAAATTCTAGTTGAACAAACTCATTACTATGGACTTATTCAATCTTAAAGGGACCCAACCAACGAGTCTATAATTTTCCCTTGAATTCCTTATACTTAGAATCGAATATAAATTCCCAATCTCCAACTTGAAATTTTCTTTGTAAGATATGATGCCCATGCCACACTTTCATTTGATGTTGGATCAGTTCTATATGGTGTAAATATTCCATTTTAGCTCATCAAATTCATTGAGTTTCAATATCCTTTGTTGATGTGTTGGTGTCATGATTATCCCTACATCTACTACTATTTTCAAATTTCTAAGCTCAAAATTTGTGGGAAAATTTGTATTTTTTTCTATAGACTAAGTCATATATAGAGAATTTGGTAGTGGATTTCCATGTTATATTACATGACCAAACTACTTCTAGTAACTTCAATTCACAATCCTTCATATTCATTTCTATCACATTTGTTAAATTGTTTTCTATCTCTTTGTTAGGAATTCAACATGTCCACTTGACTAGGGGTTATAATTCAAAGATTTATCATGCCTAATATGATATAAATCTATGAATACTTTGATCACATTAAACACAAATCGTGGCACTTGATCTGAGATAATAGATTTTGGTACTCCAAATGTAAGAAATATTATTTCATATAAGAAGTCAACCACCTTATCATCCCTAGAAAATTGTAAAGCTTGAATGTCTGCCCTCTTGGTAACATAATGTATTATTCCTTCCCTTGAGAGGATAGATCAATAGGGCCAATGAAATCCAATCCCCATTTCTTAAAAGGTTTCAAAACCACTTGAGGTTGGAGAGGAATTTCATTGGAGAGAGTATGCCTTCCCATTCTTTGGCACTAACCATGTTTCCATACATATATTTTTCCATCTTTGTTTAAGGAAGGCCAATAGTATTAAACATCCAAAACATTTTGAATATTCTAGAGTGTTGAGTAGGAACCTCCTAGGGATTCATTATGAAAATATCTCAAAAAATAATGAATGTCATTATGTCTTATACATCTACACAACACAAATTCACGACCACATTTATATAATATTCCTTTTACTCATGTGAACATTGAATTTTCCTTTATGAGGTGGGTTTTCTATTTATGAGTGAAAGAGTATAAAAAATCATGAGGAAATATAATTAGCCATTTAGAAAACCACGGTGTTGTAGAAGATATGGAAAAACAAGTGTTCATCTGAAAATTCATCCTCTAGTTCACTTGACAGTAGTTGTTAGTCTTCACAAGAAATATGCAACTTCATTGGCTTTCCTAGGCTTGTCAACTAGTGTCACATTGAATTCTTATAAAAACAACAAGCATCCTACCTCTTACCAATGAATTGTTCATCAAATACTTTATATCATAATGGTTTTTATATACTAGATTACCTTGTAATCAGTGATGTAATGGAGAAATTTTTCAATAGCATAAACTACAACTACGAATTATTTTTCAATTGTGGTGTAGTTTCTTTCAACAAGTGTTAATTGTTTTACAAATGAAGTAAATCACATGTTGTTTTATCCTTCTTATTTCTAAGAAATAAAAAACCCCTATTTCTTCAATATATGCATTTGTTTGGATGTAAAAAGGTTGCTTCTAATTAGATTCTCTCAAGACAGAAGGTGAGATTTTCCTTAATGTGTTGACAATCATAAGTCCAAAGAATTTCATAGTCTTTAGTAAGCAAAGAAAACATAGGGGATGTTATCTTACTAAAATATTCTATGAAACTCCTATAATAACCAACATCAAATAAGAAAATTCTTACCTTTTTTTGAGTGGAAAGTGTTATAAGTTTGATTACTTAAATTTTATTAAGGTCTACCTTGATTATGTGGAAAGTGTTAGAAGTTTGATTACTTAAATTTTATTAAGGTCTACCTTGATTCTTTCTCTTGAAATATGATTCCCTAAGACTATACCTTCATCTATCATAATTAAACACTTTTCATGATTGAGAGACAATTGGTGCTTCTTCACACCTAGTCAATACCTTGTCTATATTAGTCAATGATTCTTCAAAAACCTCCATAGACTATAAAGTCATCCATGTAAATCTCAATGCATTCATTTGTTAAATCTTCAAATATAGCTAGTATTGCTCTTTGAAAGGTTGCGGGTGCATTGCACAATCAAGGGTAAGACTCTATATGAAAAATTTCCCCAAGGACAAGTAAATGTGATTTTATCTTTATCCTCAAGTGCCACTTGGATATGATTGTATCCACTAAATCCATCCAAAAAGGAAAAGTATACCTTTCCTACTAAATTATCCAAAACTTGGTCAATAAAGGGCGATATAAAAGTAATATTTTAATGTGGATTTGTTAGTTCTTTGTAGTATTTTCAAACTCTCCATTTTACATTTTATTAGTCACAATAACTAGAGGAGACACCCATTGGCTATCTGATATTAGGTATATAAAACCTACTTTTAATAGTTTCTCTATCTTTTAACAATGTCTCCAAGTGTAGAGTTTATTCTTTTTTAGGATTTCCTTACATGTTTGAGATTATCTATATAAATATGGTGAGTTCATGCATCGAGTGGATCCATCTCATGTCAAGTATATTCCTAATAAAAATATTTCACATGTGACATCGAGATTACAAATAATCTTGACTCGTCTTTATTTGTCAACCAATTGTTAATGTGTAATGGTTTACCTAGTTGAACTTCAACTTGGTTGGTTCTGTGTAGTTTTAAATTAATGAGGGGCATTCACTCTATAATGAATTCAATGGGTAGACATGGGGATTTAATTTATGTAACATTACTATGTCCTCACTATAATTTTTATCTCAGAAATGCATGGTAAGGGCAAGAGAATGCCACAATCCAAAGTTTTGTATCATCTTCTTCCCTATGACATTTACTCAATTCATTTACATATGTTTGGATTTTGATGACTGCTAATGAATAAATGCTTCCCCCAAATGTTAGTTTCATCAGGATTATCTACCCAAAGAGATCTATATGGAAATAAAGGATTGAAATTTGGGTGCATAAAAGTGTTCTTTGCATTTAATCCATTTAAACTAGTCATATCCCCAGGACCTACAATGTATGAGGGAAGTAAAATGGCAAGCTATGGTCTACCTAAAATTATTGGATAACCTTTCTTTTGAGTTCGAGGTTTCAGTATTAAGAAGTCTAAAAAGGTATTCCCAAGATTATATTGTGACTTCAACGTATTCTATAATCCCTTATGGATTTACAATGGTCTTTGATCAACAATTTGCAAGACTGTGGCAGTTGGTTAGATATTGGTTAGTGACAAGGTTGAGATCATGTCAATAGTCATGAAATTGATAGAAGCTCCTAAATCTACAAGAACATTAGCTATGTTGATATTTCCATTAGAAATAGCTACCACAAAACTTCTTGGATCTCCATACTTGGGAGGAATAAACTTTCCTACTAAAAATTCAACCAACTTCCCATCTACTTAGATGGTCTTATATTATTGTTTTCTTCTTCCTTAGGCTTTAATGAATAATTTTTTAATGGTCTTGTTAATCTCGGGAACATCCTTGATTTTTGCATTAGAGTAATTACAATACTAATATGTTTCAGTTCTTGTATGAGCTCATATTCATAAAAATTAGAAACGGTATAAATGGTGAATGAAAAGTTTTAGCAAGTTTTTCATCATGCAAAGGAGTTTTAAGTATTGATTATTCTAACTTTATTTTTCCTTAGATATTTCTTCAATGACCAGTGAAGAAGAATTTGTAAGAGTCTTTCTTGAGTGTAGTTAAACATTAGCACAACTAATGTGTTTATATTATCAAAGTTTCCTTATTCCAAAGTATATACAAGGGTTCATTGTTTCACATTTTTAGAATTCGCCACATATTGAAAAGGAATGGTGGTTAGTTCACTTTCTCTAGCTGAGATGGTTAGTGTTTATTGGAAGGTCTAAGAATCAAGGAGGTTTGTTGGTTTTACATGTTTTGGTTATGCCTTTGACATTGGAATGGTTGATTGTAGCATTATTTTTATAGTTATGTTGGGTTGCCCATTATTGTTGATATTGCTTAGACATCCAATATTTTTGATATTGGTTTTCCCATTGTGGATTATTCCATTCTTGAGGAATTTATTAACTCCAAGGTTGTGGGACATTCCATGGTGCATTCCATTGATTTGTAAGCGGAGATTTATAAGAACAAATTTTTGATTTGAAGGAAACTTGCCACCTTGTCTTTGACCTACATAATTAAGTTTTGCTTCCTAGTGGGTGATTTTATTCACATGATCCTAATATCTAGGAGTAAGTTAAATTTACTAGTGGATTGGCTTAGACCACACATGCCACATATATCCACCTTATCTAGAGGACTACCCTTGATTACATGTTTACCAATACATCTAGGGAAGTAAATTGATAGAGGCTCGAAGCCTTAGATTTTGTTTGTATACTATCCATAGAGATGTTTAAGTGTACTAAAATATATATATTGATATTAGGAAACTCCTCCACCAACTAGATCACTTCACTACTTAATTTATTTTACTTTCTCCTTTGAATTTTTGATCTAGTCCTTGAATATTTTTAACAAAGATAAGCAATATCGCGAAGTCCTAGTTTATTCACTTCACCCTTACCTATTAAATTCATAGCATCTCTGGATTCATCATCTATCCCTCCTGAGAAATATAGTTTTTCTTGGCTCTTGGTCTATTCCATTACCACATTATCTATTGACAAAGAGGTATCTATCAAGATAATCCTCAAGGCTCTCATCTTCCTTTTGGGTCATCCTGAAGAGTTTTTCATTGTGGTCACAAAATCTGCAATAATCTTGATATTTATATAAAAAAGTTATTTTCATTTAAGACCAATTATGAAGAGAGTTGTGGGGTAATCCTATAAACAAATGCATGGTTAAGTCCTTAAGGGTTAAAAGGAACAATTTTAGCTTTTGGTTATATGCAGTGTAATCATAAATCTTGCAAAATGACCTAAAACCTAAATACAAACTAATCACGGTATTCTGAAGATATTCCCTAAAGGTACACAATAATGATGTGGATATATTCTTTATAGGATAATTATCTTCATCATTAATTACAATGGGATAAGTGAATGTTTTCCTTGTGGAGGGATTGAGTTTTTACTTCTTCCATTTGCTCTTGTGGTCTAGCCTCAATTGTTGAACCTATTGTTTGATTTTGATTTAGGGGGATTATATTTAATGAATGTTCCTTTTGAAACTCTAAGCCAACACATGAACTAAAAAACAATTTTTAAAATACTAGATTTACTAAAGAGACGTTAAAGGCATTATTAGATTAATACTTCCCCAAAACTAAAATATTGTGATAATTTTCCTAGTTCCACTTACTTCAAGGAGCTCACAAGGTATACCTACTATCACATGCAAGTAATTGAATCATTAGAGGAAGTAAGGAATCAACATTCTTACATGGAATTATAAGAATAATTCTCACAACATCCTATCTCAACGAATACTTGTTGTTACCTATTCCCGCAAACAATACAAAAAAGTGGTGAGGGTCATTGTGTCCTCCACTTTAGTTAATCTTATATCAAATATAGGGTGGCATACAAGGCTATCTTTTATAGGTAATAAGATGAAATATGTTTCCAATAACCCTTATAATCTAATCCAAAGTATTAAACATTTAAATTCTACATAAATGAAGGAAATCAACAATACAAGAAAACAGTAATAAACTATTTAAACTAAACGCATAACAAAAATAAATAATCCTTTAACTGAGATATCTATTCTAACAATTCTATAATTCATTCAAACACAAAATACAGGATATAAAACTAACTAAGAAAATTCCATTAATATTCCTCTTCCTTGGGTGAGAGTGGCACTTGCTCTCCCTCTTAGATTTGGCTCGAAATTAATCGAAATGTCTCAACACAGATATCCAAAAACTACACTTCTATTAACTTAACATGTATTACAAGAGAGATAAAATATAAATCAAAAATCAAAAATTCAAATTATTCCAAATTTACAACGAATTATTTATAATATATTTGAGTTTGAAGTAATTAGCCTCTCATGAATGCATAACTACCTTCTACATTCATGACAACATATTGAATACAAGTCCTATTAGAACTAGATAGAGATCCAAATTTTCAATTGATAAATGGATACTACCATAACTATAAAATTACTAAGAAAATAAATTAAAAAAATCATTTTGAAATTTGCATTAAGACTCTTCTCTCAAAAGTCGGAGAGTGTCCTTCTTTCTCTCTTTACTAAATACTAATTTCATAGTGTTAAAATGTCATGTGTTGAATAAAATAACTCTTCTTTAGGGTCTTCATGGTCTATAAAATTCTTCTCAACCTCCTAGTATCTACATGGCTTTGACATTTGGGCACCTTTGTATCCATTCCATAGCTTTTAGGTTAGAGTCATGATCCTTGAGGTATAAGTCTTGTACTTTTCTCACGAGTCCTACACTTTTATTGGGAGTCATCCACTTTTATTAGGAGTCATGCACTTCTATCCTATTAGTATGGAGTGAAGCGATGAAGTATGGGAATCATTTAATTAATTAAAATCAAGGCCTTTGGTCAATTTTTTATTTTTTCATTCTTTTTACCCTTTTTTACACGATAAAACATCTATTCCGCTTGAACTATTAGGGGTTAGGCAAAAACAAGTCACAAATGCCTTCAAGGTAAATTAATAATAAATGCATCATAGTTAATCTCTTTAAGTGATAAAATAATTCCAAACATGATTAAGCATGTTCCAAACCTACTAAAAATTAAGAATTTAACTCCTAAAAATATGAGATTATATAAGTCTTGTCACGTCAATGTGATGTGAAACACCCTCAAACCCTAACCATGGGTGTAAGATCTGTGCAAAAGGGTTAGTGTTTGGGTTAAAGCACCCTTGTGCCTCTTATGTCAAAGCTACTTCACATATGTCTCAAGAAACATGTAATTCTCCACCTTATATGTAATAATTATATGGATGCAACTACTTCTTCGAACTTGATATTTTGTGAATGAGATACAAATCTTTGTGTGCTTGAGATTGGTTTTGATTGACTTGAAAGTTCTATCAAATGAAAATCATTACTATTAAACCTTGTTTATTTGGCTTCATACCTATGTGTGGACCAATCCTAGGTTGTGTTCTTGTTTTTATTAATTTAGGAGAGCTTGGGGAGCTTCAGGAATGTATTTTATAATGGTTTCTCTTGAAAGTTCTAGAAGAGTGCTAAGTCTCTGTAAGTAGGTGATTTGAACTTGATTTTATAGATATTCATAAGCTTGCTTTTATATTAAGTATGACCTATGTGATATAAAATTGGAAAAGTGACCATAGGGTGGCAAGATGTGAGACTGTTTGTCTTGGGATCAAACCATGGTATGGTTTTGTCCTATCCAAATGGACTCATACAGAAACTTATGGGACTATGTAACTTTCTGGTATGGGAACCTATAAATATTATATTATTGTGGAATGATGTGATTATTTTTTTGAGTGACTAAGTAGTGTGAATATATTAAAAAAGTCATGAAAACAAGATAGAGATAAGTCTCATAGGCTTTGGATGAGTACAAAAGTTTGTTTTAAGGTGCAAAGCTAGAGTTGTCATTATCAAATGATAAATTACCAAATTTAGGTGTCTAAATTTTTTTAAGAACCACTGATCATTCTAAAAACATCTATACAAACTCCCACTTGTCTCTAATCTAATTCCTTTCACAAGTTGGATAGGTTCAACTACAAACTTCTCCAACCTCCATAAACTTATCCCTTGTACTTCCAATGGTCACTTTTTTAAAAGGGTAACTTGGCTTAATCATCCTTGGTGGTATTTTTGGGTTAGTTATGCATGGAATCATATGAATATTCATATATAAATATAAACACACTCTAAACTATTGGGTACATCTAGGGATCATCTACTCTCTCACGCCAAGAAGGTCAATATCAAGAAATCATTTATTTTTATTCCTTAAAGAACCCAACACAATAATAAGATACTAAAATTGAAGTCATCTATA
This sequence comes from Taxus wallichiana var. yunnanensis, assembly GCA_018340775.1. Taxonomy (NCBI): domain Eukaryota; kingdom Viridiplantae; phylum Streptophyta; class Pinopsida; order Cupressales; family Taxaceae; genus Taxus; species Taxus wallichiana. The sequence continues at coordinate 763,843,782 of CM031237.1, forward strand.
TTTTTCCTTAGATCAATCATGAGAAAAAAATTCAAGTATGAGGGATATATCAAATGCTCCATATTTATTGTTATTTCTATATCACATGCATCTTGTCATAGGTTGGGGAACTACATAGGATTGATCCATCTTTATAGTAGTGGTATGTAGCAGATCCCTCATCATATTACTAAGGATGTGGTGATGTAGTCGAACTCAATCACTACTAAACCCTTTTTAGGTTTAAATCGCAAGGGAGAAGGCGTTAAGACAAAGAGAATCCAAATCTTATTACATTATAGAAATTACACAAATATAGACCATAAATCAAATCTCTAAACATAAGTAAACAAGATTATGGTGATTGGATCAATTATGAATTTTAAGAAGACATTATCATATCCCTTGAGAAAATTTTGATAACCAAAGATGTCTTTCCTCCCATGTCTTGCACTTTGAGTTTCAGATCGAGATATTTTATGTGTATTTTGAAGATATTGATCTACTTTTATACACATTATAAACAATATATCACATAGTTTTTTCACATAATTCAGTTCCTCTTAACCCTATAACTATAATTTGCTTTAGCATATTCTAATTGGATTTGTTGACAAAAGAAAGAGTGGCATAATTTTAGACTTAAGGGATTGTTTATCCTAGTTTTGAATTATCATTATTAAACAAATATGTTAAATTACGACCAAAATCCTAATCTTGCATTACACTCACCTAGTGGTCTCTTAGATAGAAGCTTCAAATTTTCACTTAAGTGGTAATTTAAACCAAAAATAAGAAACAATAGTGAATAAATTTGTCGTATAAAATTAAGATTATATTATAGAATATATCATTTTAAAAAAAATTAGAGCAAAAACACAAAATTATAAATATTTTGAGTATTATGATGTTGTCATCTTGTAGTAAAAGTTTCTAAAATTTATCCAATTGGAGTTGGAAAACTTTGATACCTCCTAAAAAATTGGCCACTCCTAATTTTCTAGGTGAAGATTCCATATTTCCTAACAACTTTCACAAGAGTGAACTCTATGGATATGATAATTTTAGGTAATGGCCCTTTGAAAGGGCATTCCAACTTTTTCAACATTGGTTACTTAGAAACTTTAGGAATAATTTGTATAAAGATGGTTTCACAGTAAAGGAATATTACTCCTTGACTTCTAAATTTGTAGGAGAATACATATAAAAATGGTATTTTTAAATTTTAAAATGAATTATTTCTTTGAAAGAGTGAAATTTGGCATATTTATATCTCAAAATACCTTTGTTTATATGGGAAACCTCCTACCCCCTCCCACATGCATATATAATTAGAGATTTTGAGATATGTTTTTACCCTTTTTAAATACATTAAATGAATTGAATGGATCCCACTTATTTGGGACGTAATCTTTGGGACCTAATATACGAACTACCAACCATATTATATTCTAATATATCATTTTTTATATTTCATTACATCATAAAAAAATTACATAGGCTTCAATGTAAGTTTTCTTATTATTGGTGGAATTTGAACTTTGATTGTTCCATTATGTCTACATATTCTTATGTCGAGAGGCATTCTACAATCACAGGTCAAGGGTAGGGGTAGTGTGTTGACTTTTAGTTGTAACATTATATTTTAAGTCCACTTGACCACATTAATAATTTTTTCCTTTTTCACAATCTTGGCCATATGATTGAGTTCGGGAAAGTTTTTTCCAATTTTTTAGACTTACTCAAAAGTACAGACTAAATTAACATTATCTATTACCATTCAATAAAAAATGTGAAGAAAATAATGAGGTTATTAAAAATTATACCGATGGGAATTCTATTCTATTAGATAAATGGCGTCGACATTAACAACGATTAGAAGATGAACAAGTGAGATTAGTTTACGGGATATGCATTAATGGATCGACTATCATGGTGCCTCTTGTATACTTTGTTTGTCTTCCTCTCCACATCCTTTTAGTTATTTTGGAAATGCCTTGTTGTAGAGGAGGAAAGATCACCGACATAAGTCGACGTCATATTATTAAGGCACATCGATGGGAGGTAGGGTTGGTGATATCACTAATGTATGTTTTGTGTTTGGGTGGGAAGTGATTCCACCACCATGGTCAACATGTGGTCTTAATTTTTTAAGTTCGGACCGTCATTGACATTGATGGGTATTACATGCTTTCCATAACAATAATGGCCAAATATAAAAGAACCAAGACCAAACGAGCTTATATTATTGTTATGTAGGGTCTTGCAATTATGACGGGAGGATTATGTCTACCTATTTTAAAGCAACATATTCTAATTCAAAGTGTTCCTACAATAGGACATGGTTGGAGAATAATATTAATTTTGGGAGAATCTCCAAAAAAATTTACATACAACTCACATGAGTAGTTTGGAGAAAATACATTCCTTATCTCGCAAAGGAAATGATAATGTGGATGTCATTGAAAATGAGTTTAGGATCACCCCCTATGGTGTGGGTTGTGGGTTTACCTCAAGAAGGCTCTCGGCCTCTCTACTTTGGGTGGATAAAAAGTTGTATCATTTCCACTGTCTTTCCCATCCACAACATCCTATGGATATATTTGAGGTTCTCAATCTATCCTACAAGAATTTAAGAGGGAAATAATCGTGTATTCAAGCTCGAGGATATGGAGGGTCATTAAGAGGGGGATAAATGGAGGGATTTTAAAAACCATTGGTGCTTTGAGGTGTGAAATATACTATTTATCTTTTTAAACCTTGTACCATGCATGTTAAGAATTTTTTTAGTGGTAAATAGTTTTGATGGGACTATACCCAATTATAAGGAAAGCTCAACAACCAGATCAAACATGAAAACAACATCAAAAGAGAATCAGAATCCTAATAATATATAAAGTCCAACAATAACCCAAACAATAGCTACTAGAAAAGAGAAAATAGAGAAATAACTGCAATTAAAGCCTGAAAAAAACAACATACTATCCGAAACAGAAGCAAAGAACTAAAAACGACACCAACCGGACAAGGGATGTTATTTCTTGAGGTTATTTCAATACTTGATTTGATTGTACACAAATAAGTGAACAGAACCAGAGTGGTAGTGTGCGTTAGATCATTCACATTCAAATTTGAGATATCCTGATTTCTTTCCTTTTCGTACCCCAAATGGCTTCAGGGATCCCGCTCAACATAGAAATGCTTCTAAATTGCTTCTCCAGAAACTCACTAATGGTGTTGAAAATGGCCATATTATGGTCATGTCTGTCCTTGCCCCTCCCCAATCTATTGTCCAACAAGTTCAACTTTATGTAAATATCCTCAGTCTAATCAATTTCAATACCCACATCATCATATAACTTTCTTTTCCCCTTCTACTTAGTTAAATGATACCGATCTTTCTTGATATTCTCTTTCTCTTTTTCCATTAGGTCCAAATCGAAGAGGAGTATTATTCCTCTCATACTGTAAGGCACTATCCTGACCAACATTGCTAATATGTAAAATATTTTGAACAACTTCCATTTCTTTGTTGCTTCTTAGAACACGGGCAGAGGGAGGAGAGGCCACTTTATTGAATTTGGGGTTCTTAGTTTTGGTATCTCGACCTTAGAAGAAGTGGTTGGGTTGTTAGAGGGATCAGCGAGGATGGGAATGATCAGGTCTCTAGGGTAGATAGGAATGGCAGGGAATTTGGAGAGGCAGAGCTTATGCAGGAGGAAGATGAGACCTTGGTGGAGGGGGATGGCCCTGGTATGTTTCTGGAAATTCGAGAATGGAACATTCTAGAGAATTCAAGAGGTAATGCGGGAAAAAAACTACAAATTTTCTCCTAAAGTGGTTGAGGAAGACCAAGTGCTTGGTAGGAACAATGACATAATGCCCTTCAAGGGAAATGAATCAAACCATCATTTTAGTAACATCATCGTAGGGTTTCAGAATGGAGCTTACCTTAATGCCCACCGCAACAAAGACGATCTCCTCCCCTTCTTCAGAAAACTTCTTTGCTTCTACAATTTTGTCAACCCTTTTGCTAAAAAACTGGAAGCCATCCAAATCAAGACCAGTCACCTCAAGCAATCAGCTCCTCATTCATCAACACATGATGACCCCCATACTTTACCTTCCTATCCTTCCAATCCATGGCAAAATGCACAAAAATATTTGGTCATGGCCTTGGATTTTTTTAATGAATTTGGAAACATCCCCCTTTTTAAGAAGATTCCAAAGCTCCATGTTGTCCTTCCAGGTGGGATCGCAGCTAGGTTCCAATTGGCACAGAGCACCCCCCATCTTCTTCCCTCTATAATTTCTATGACTTCCCTGCTTGAAACCACCCTTAGAAGTGTTGTTTTTGATATGACTAACCTAGTTTTTTAAAATCCAACCACAAGTTCGAGAATCATGTGAACTTTTATGGCCGTAATTAGTATTACTTCTCTCACATGTGTGATTTGTCTTGTACATTGAAGCCCACACAATCTCATTATAGATCCTACACAATGTGTGAGTGTCCATGTTTATCCTTATTAATACCATTTTGTACCTCCTTGGGGGTGTATTTCTCATTATCCCAATAGGTGATATTGTTGTTGGTGCCATAATTAGCCAAGGTGTTTGCCACCTTGTTACCCTCCCTATAAGTATGCCCACTTTTGAAATGTTGGAAAGTATGACAGATATAATGGATTCCTCAATGAAACCTTTGATAGTCCAACTAGGGGGATAAATCTTATTAAGATGATTAATAATATTTAAGGAGTCCCCTTCCACAATGATGTTCTGGATGTTATATTCCTTAGCAAGCCTTAGCCCCCAAAGAGTTGCTAAGGCTTCTGCATAATGATTAGTCTGATTACCCATTCTAGCCAACATAAGCAGTAACCAAGTAGCCTTTATGATCTTGAATCACACCTCCACCAGTAGCTACCCTTGGGTTGCCCTTGAGGCTCCATCAAAGTTAAGTTTATACCAAAAAGTTGGAGGAGGGATCCAATGGATTGCCAACCTATCAATGTTTGGAGTTCTCCATTTTTGCACATTTGCATCACCAATCTTCCAGTTGGAAAGAATAAATTCTTCCTCTTTAGAATACTTCTTATTCTTGGGAGGTTTGAATCTCTCTATATTGTCTTTAATAGCATTAGCAATCTTAACGAAGTTATTCTTGCAATGTTGTCTACTATTTCTAAAAATGATGTCATTTCTATCTTTCTAGATCCTCCAGATAACATGGGGCATAACCAGTTTCCAAAGTCTTCTGAAGACACAATGCTTAAAAGGAGGATCCCACTGGATCCAAAATTAGAGAAAATCCTTTGGCACTGTCTAATAAACATTGAACTTTGAGAAAGCATAACTCCATAGCATTGAAGCATACTCACAATGAACTAAGAGATGTTTGATGTCATCGGCCTCTTTTTTGCATAGGCAAAGCACATGTTTGGCATTATAAATCCTCTCTTAATCAAGTTATCATTTGTGAGTATTCTACCTCTGAGGACAAGCCAAAAGAAAAAATTGATTTTAGGGGTTAGTTCTGTCATCCAAATCCTACTCCATTTTAAATCACTATGAATGTTTTCAAAATAAGAATTATATCCAAATTTGACAATGTAATCTCCATCACTTGAGTTTTTTGCATAAGTTCATACTTAGCTTCAATTTGGTTCAAGGGTATGATGTTTAGTTACTCTGTAGGGAGGAGATTATGGAATTAAGACCAATCCTTTCCACCGTAAGTTGTTTCCATCTCTTCCTATTACCATCCATTTCCATGTAATCTTGGAATTTAGTTCCATATTTTTGCTCTAGAATGTCTTTGACTGCACCAAATTTGTCATTTAGGTTGAAATTAGACCAGTTATCGCACCAAAATTGAATATCCCTGCCATTTCCCACTTTCCATTTACAACCTTGTTTAATGAAATTTCTGATTTGAATCAAGTTATTCCAGAAAATGGAACCTTGAGGGAGTTGTCCATCGTGAAGGAAAGAAATAGTTGTTTGTTGTGCAAGATATTTAGCCTTGATTAAATCAATCCAATGTTGTTCCTCCGAGAGCATTCTCCAACCCATTAAAGTGGAAACTTTGGAGGAGTTGCAAAAATATGGTCATGTGTTTCCACTTTAATACTCTCCTTGATAAGAACAAGAATGAAAAGACCAATAAGGATTACATGAATTCACCTTTAATACCATCTACTTTTATTGCTTCACTTGCATCATGTACCACTTCTTCCGTGTGTACCTTCCATTTCTTAAGTAATCATTTCTCTTTGACAGTTGTAAGTTGCTTTGTTCTATAATCAGTGTCATCCAAGACATAAGACAAACATGATTGAAACCCCATAACATTTTGTAATAGGCTATTTATCAGCCATTTTTTCTATCAAAATGTTGTCCTTATCATAAATCAAGAGAATGTAGAGGGCATTTCTATTGTATGATATCGTTCCATCCAGATCTATTAACATTGGGGAAATGAAGGAGATCCCTTCTAGGGGAGAGAAAGGGCTTAATTTTCTTGTATTCTTCATGAATTTCATTTTATTTCTCATATTTTGTCCTAACCCCTTGCGTTACTACTTGTCTACTTTTTATTAGCTTGGAATTTTATTAACTTATCTAGTTAACACTTATTTCCATTTGATAAAATTTGATCATACTTTTGGTAGTTATTTCCATGCACTTGAATGTGTTTGGATTCAGTTTATGTTTTAAACCAACAATTTTTCAATGGATTATTTCCATTTGGTAAATTTTTATCTTAGAACTTTTAGTAGTTATTTCCATGCACCATAAGTGTCTAGCTTCAATACATGTTTTAAACCGAAAAATTTTCAGTGGCTTATTTCCATTTGATAAATTTTGATAATACCGTTAGCGGTTATTTTCAAGCATTGGATGTGTTTGGCTTTAGTGTATGTTTTAAACCAACAAAATCTTAGTCGATTTGACCTTCCATGTTCTATTTTTTCTACTTTCATTGTTACTTTTAGGATAATGATCATCTATGATCAATACGTTTAAGCTAAATTCTACAAGCTATTGGTTATATGCCTTATTGTATGTCATACGATAATTAACGATAACAATTGATCAAATAATAAAAATAAAAGAAAATTAAAATTAAAAATAAATGGTTCTATATGTAAAGAGTATGTGTACCTAAGTAGAAACTAATGTGACAGTCTTCATGCCGAAATCCCATTTTTATTATAATTATATTACTAATCTAATTTTACTCCACCCTCAACATCATCTCTCATGTTAATGAAAATTTATAAAATACACACTTAAAATAATAAACAAATGATTAAAATTTGCTGCCACAAAGTAGTTACTTGACAGAGATGCAAAGTATATATTTAAGTATGCATAAAACATAAAAGTTGTTACAAATGGATGAAATGCTTATATATACACACACATTATGTAGTTTACAATTATTTATCCTCCACTATGAGAATGAACTTAAGGGTTGAAAGACCATTATAAACTTACATTTACCTCATTTCTATCAACTCATTACAATGTGATCATAGGTTCTTAAGGTCCACGTTATAATTTAAAACTCACTCGCATGGTTCCCACCATTATCCATAAGTTAATATAACATTGCAGTCATGTTTATATGTTTACAAATTAATGTAATATCTTGATGATTGTGTGTTTATGTGATATTCGAGAGATGGTGGAGGAGGGATTTGAGCTTCTAGAGGATTTAAACTATGTTATTCATCCCCCTTGGCTTCACCACTTGGAACCCATTCAAATCCAATCAATACTCAACAATGATTGCATTAAATAAGACAAATGTTTGTATTGATTATTCATATTTAAGTTTATAAAGGTGCAATACAAATGTATTTTAATCTAAATATTAGTGTACACGTGAGGCCAAGAATGACCAATTGAATGAAAATGTTCAAAGTGAAAAAAGACGTGAGGTTTTAAAGTCTATTATAGTCTAAACAGGTTTTTAGCTTGTTATTATAATTTTACAGAAATATTGAATGTTTTTAAATTATTATTGATTATTACAACTCATGCATATGGTTGAAGGGATGGTAAAAATATATTTATATTTTAGTTTATCATAAGATGATGTATTATTTGTCTCAATTAAGTCATTTTTAGGATTTGAATGCTTTTTATGGTCAGCATATTTGAAATCCCAAAAAGTGGAAACCTCTCCTCCATCTCCCTTAGGTTCCCCTGTTGGAACTTCTTAGAATCCGCTCGCATTCTGCATGCTTCATACCACACATGGATTTTTAGAAACATAATCAAAGACTAAAATTCTCATGCCTTTCACCAATTATTTTTTTAGTTGTGAACTTTAAATATTGTTTAAGTGTATATGTGTTTAAACAACCTCACAAATTTTATAAACATGTTTACACATTATTGTAATCTCCTAAGGATTATGTGTTACGTGGTCTTTGAGAGATGGTGGAGGAGTGATTTGAGTTTCTAGGGGATTTAAACTAGGATTACCATCTCCCTTAGGCTTCTTGTATTATAACCCCATCAAATCCACTCATGTTGTGTACTCCTCGTACCACACATGAGAGGCTTGTTGGAAATATATAATCAATGGCTCAAATTCTCAAGCCTTCGCCATTGAATTTGATGGTGTTTGATGTCGAATGTAGCTAGATAATTATTTTTATTATTTTTTACGTGTGAGAATGTAGTTGGATAATTATTTTTATTATTATTTACGTGTGAGAATGTAGTTGGATAATTAAATTCATTATTCTTGTTCTTGTCAAAATTTTAACTAGGGAAGTACATAGCTTTGGGATAGTTTCCCCTTTTGTAAAAAATATGTGCAAACCCTCAAAATAGTGCCTAGAGTTCCCTTAAACACACTTTCTTTGTGTATGTATGGAGATTTTCATTCCCCTATATTGCTTCAAATTATATTATTTGTAGGTCAAACATCTATAATTTTAAATTCATATCAAACTCTTAAAGAAAAACCTTATTTTTGACTCACCTCCAAGATTAGTATTAGAAATATTGTTAATATGTAGCTACTATAAATAATGAAAATAAATATATTAGCAATCGTATTAGTTTTTGGTAATCACGATGAATCTAAAAATAGTAATTATATCTTTGGAAATAACATTCACATTTTTTTAAAGAATGAGACTAATTTATAATATAATAATAATTACAACATTATTCTTGTCGATATCGATAACAATTCTACTAAAATATGTCCCATTCAATTGGGAGGAAACATTAGCAATCAATATTTCTAATATTTTATGTGATAAGAATGCCTTTAATGCGTTAAAATGAGGTTTGGGATTCGCAATCATCCCACGTCATATTCTTAAGGAAGACTTCATTATAGGAATTGAAAATGTGGAATTGTGACTTCCTATAGAGTTCCTTGATGAAAATACACAAGATTATGTAGTTTCTTTAAGACATACCAAACCGAAAACCAAAATATTACAAACGTGATAAAAGATCTTTGTCATTGTAAAGGAAGACAAAGGCAATGTCGCGTAGTAATGAACAAGTGGGATTATGATTCTTAAATAGAGGAATATTTAAACATAGTGGGAATTATCATAGTAGGCTTATAACTAAACAATGTTGGTTATAACATGTGGTCGAAATTTAATCTTAATATATCGTTAATTTTTGTTCTTAAGTATATTTTGTTTTCATTATGTTTACAGATTTTTTATTGTTGTATTGGTTTAATGCAAACCACCGACTTACAACATTTTTTAATCATCAAATTCAATAACTACATCAGCTCAACATGGGATGCCGAGTTCCCGACATGTCCATATCTCTATATTTTCCCATTAAAAGTGCAAGGGAATTCCCCTCAAAATGTTGTGGTTATAACCATCCACATAATAGAAGGGATTTCATTGCGAAAATGATTATTGAAATTGAGAGTATTGAATGAACAAAGCTTGTTTATAAAGCTATCATTAGAATATGTTGCCTCAATGCACTATGCATCATAGTCCTTCCGGTGGCTCATAAAAAGACATGTGCTTCGTATGTGACTTACCAAAAGAAAGAAGAGTAATGCATATGTTCCCTACAATAGTTTCCCCAACCCTCAATTTCTCCTCCATCAATCCCTTCTTCATCACCGCTTCTCCCCTATAATGTTTCACCCTCACTCTCTCAATTTAACTTCTTTGATGCCTCCATATTGATGTCTTCATTACACCACAATTCTTAGTTGTGATACGTTAAAAAAATTAAATAAAGGCATTGAAATTAATATCTCACTTGTTAATACTCTACAAAATCACCTACATTTAAAATAGGATCCAAAAACAAAAGGAAATTGTGCTAAATACCCTAGTTTGAAGTTAAAAAAAGATGGTTATCAAGTAGTTAGGCCACCAACGTTCAAATATCTCCCTAGATATTCATGCATTTTTCCTCCATATTCATTATGTCCTCTACAAGCATGGTAGGTTTCTCCCTTAATCATGGAATCTTTTATTGATTAGATTAGCCATTGAAGTTGCTAGTTGTTACGTTGTATCTTTATATATACAAGATTTCATGATGTTTGTCTTCACTTTTTATTTGTGAATTTAACATCGGGTATAATATTAGGGCGAATAATATTGATTTTTTTGGTTTATTTCTATGAAATCATTCGAGACTATCTTCTTTTAAATGTGCTTATTTTATTTTTTCTCTCATGACTGTTTTATTTTCCTCTCGTGATTTTTCTTAGTGTTTTTCTAGTCATGGATCTTAATATTATGGAAAAAAACCTACAAGGGATTTGTAAATGATTATATGTCTTTCTAATTATAGCTTGATTAAGAAAAATTGAGATTTTGAAAAAATGTGCCAAAAATAGGAAAAATGAAAAGAGTTTTTGTCTAATTTTTCGAACAAATAAAAACCTTTATAATTTGAAAATAGAATTTGTAATATTTATATATGCCTCAAAATATGTTTTGACCAATAGAAAATTGTAGAAAGGGGGCCTAAAAGGAGAACCAAACAAGGAATCTTGTGGGAAATTTTTAAAACTATATTTAGGGCATGAAATAGATATAAATCATAAGTAAATTTGATTGCAAACCCTAGAAGATTGATAAATATGAAACCCTGGATGGGTTGAAAGTTGTGACAGATCAACAAACATGTTCACCAAATGATCATGCCCTAAATAAATAAGCATTAGGTGTTCCTATTTATTTAAAAAGTGTAAGGGTAGTGCAAGTTTTATATTCCAATTATTTTAATAAACATTAACATACAAATCAGAATATAGCTTGAAAAGAAATTTACAAGATTTGTAATGATAAAAATGATTGCTCAAAACACAAAAGGAATGTACTTAGCTAATTACATGAACATGGATATGATCTATGTGTGTATAGTGACTGTGTAGATTGGAAACGACCCTAAGGTTCTTTTTCTTTAGAACTATACCTATAAATTGTGTTGGTATGGAGCCATATGGCCTATCCTAAAGTGTGGTACAATCTAGTCTTGAGAAGTACATTTTTATATAGTGATGTATTGGTGCCTTGTAACCTTTTGGGTGGTTGGGACACTCTATGATGACCTTCACATTGTAACCCTAGGCATTTTGAATTTGTGAAACCCTTTATCTTATGCTAAACACACTCAAACCCTAACCATGGGTGGGAGGCCCTTGTAAAAAGGTTAGTGTTTAGGTTGAAGCGCCCTACGCTTCCTACATTGCCACTACTCTAGAGATGTCTCAAACCATACATACTTATCCACCTAACATGTAATATCTATATGGATTCAAATACTTCACAACTTGATTTTTTGATAGTGAGATACAATGGTTTGTTGCACTTGAGGTTGGCTTTGTAGATAATCAAATTTGGTAATATATCCTTTGACACTTATCTGGATATCATTTTAGTGGACATATTTTCCCTAAATCTCTCAAAATCATGATAGTATGGTAGAGGACTCGAGAGATATTTCTCACCTATTTGAACATGAAAAAGCAGTTCTGTTTGAGCAAGATACCATCCGTAGAAGTTCCCAGTTGAAGGAGAAAAATAAGGGGAAACTGACCAATCACATCATGTGACACATGGTAATGCAAAAGTGATAACAATGGTAAGAGGGTGTTTATACTTTCTCACCTCCAATCTTCGACAATCAAGTTCGGACATGTGGGCCTCACTATTTATCTTGGGTTTGGGGCCCTCACCGGGTCGACACACTCTTTTTGCGGAGGGGTGCCTTTTCCTCCATAACTTCATATTACCATTCACAATTTTGTATTTAAGTGCCACATATTGTATTGGTATGGTGCATGTGGGACTAATATTCCCATTATTTTTAATTATATTATTTAAATCACCATGCACCGACCTGCTCTAAGTTTGGCATATTATCTCTACCAACTTTGGCGCTAACAATTTTAACCAAGCCCACTATATTAAGTCTCGGCTAATATCCATTTTGGCGCCCACATAACAAATATCCCAATCATAGCAACCACCATGTACCCAAGCCAAATGCATATTCCACGTCCCACAAGGACATATTAAATTTGGTTTAAAATGGAATACATGGTCAAAGCCACGTGAAAAGTGGGAAGTTTAACCTTATTAAAGCTTTAAAATAAACTTACACCCACATAATGTGGGATATTACATCCCAATAAGGAAATGCATGGGAAGTGGTTGGTTGGGGTGGTTTTAACCCCCAACTACCTTCCTCCAAAATAGATGCACCGCTCTAATTTTGGTGAATTATCACTACTAACTTTGGCACTAACACTTTTAACCAATCCCACTATAAATTAAGTTTGGGTTAAATCTCCATTTTAGTTCCCACATAACAAATACCCCCGCACCCAAGCCAAATGCATATTCCACATCCCATAGGGACATATTAAATTTTCTTAAAAAAATGGAATGTGTGGTCAAAGCTACATGAAAAGTGGGCGCTTTAACCTTATTAAAGGTTTTTAAAAACATACACCCACATAATGTGGGATATTACATCCTAATAAGGAAATGTGTGGGAATTTGGTGGTTGGGGTGGTTTGAACCCCCAATGACATTCCTCTAAAATACATGCCTAGTCGTTAAACCACAAGGTGGCCAAAAACTATATAAGTGCAAATTTGCCTCTATACAAGGTAATGTTGAGGTCTATGGAATGCTGATAACCGAGCATTTTTGGAAAATAGAATTTTTATCAATATAGGAGCATTTTTGGATCTTGGTGTAAACTGTAAAGTTGTCCAAAATTCGAGACAATTTAGGTGCATATTACATTTTCCCGATTTGGAGTTCTTTGATGTCATTTTTAGGCGTGGAAGTTGTTTTTTTGCAAAGAAAAAAGGGAAGATCACCTGGTGGAGATGGAAACAAACATGGAAAGCATGTGTTGAATTGTTTCAGAGCTTTCAATTTATCATGGTATTCTTTTACAGGTTTTTGAGGTTCATTATTTTATTTGTAAGTTTTTGAATGTACTTGTAAAGTTAATTTTAATGGATCGGTTCATATGAACCCGGGATGTAGGAAATTTCAACCTCCTAAACAATCTAGTATCATATTTTCTTCTCGATTTTGCATTTTGCTTTTTGATTTATTTTCCACATTTAATCAATAGAGTTTAAATTTAGACAAGCATATTTATCGATTACGAAATTTATGATAAATCGGTAAAATAGAAATCTAGATAGTTTGATCAATAATGAATAACGTTGATTTTGGGAATCATTTAATTCAATTCTAGATCAGTTGTTAATCAGTTAAAGTTCATATTTAAATCCGTTTTGGATTCATATCAACCACAAAAATGATAAGTTTAATTGATCATGTGTAAACAAGTAAAACAATAGAGGATCTATTTTCGTTTACAGATCAAGTTGTTGGTATCAAAACCAGTTGAATTTAGTGTTTTGTTTTTAGTTGAATTTGATATCAGTTTGGTTTATTTAATTCCATCAAATTTATAGATATTTTTGGCTTGATCTTATATTTGTATTTTTCATTATTTTGGAAGTACAAAGTTGCTTATAGATAGCTATAGGTAAAGCCTTGAAGAGAGAAAGGATGAAAGAGCTAGAATGCATCAAAAAACAAATTCAGACAAGAATTTTTCTTGAGATGCAAGATCTACTCCTTGAAGAAAAATTACATGCCCGAAATCATATCTTGAGAGCAAGGATGAGCTCTTGATCGAGATTGCAGTGTGGTGAGCCGAAGAAGGATTTTCCTTCCACTTCAGATGTAGAAAATGTGATAGGTGAGTGTACTTGTAAGTTATTCACCATGTAATTCCTCCTCACATTCAGATTTAGATTTGGATCTGGGTAATATTTTGGTAATTTTTAAAAATGCACTAAAGGCATTGGATCTAAATTATTGTTGAAATGGGATTTGATGGAAGAGGCCTTGGTAAGAATGGCCAAGGTATTGTTAACCTAATACAGTATAATATCGTCCTCATTTTGTAGGTTTGGGTTATCCTAGTGTGGGAATGGATATTGGAGAGTGCTCTAAGAACATTGAAGGGAGAAAAGATTCTAACAAAGAAAGTGAATACCCCACTAGTCCTACAGGAAGACTTGATGCAGAAATTAGTGATTCATCATCACAAGATGGATTTGGTAAGAAAATTCAAAGATGAGGTAATGAAATACCACCTCCTCTTTCTTACACACCTTTGAATACTAAAAAGAGAAAATGTTGTAAAAATTCTAATCCTCTCTTTCAGTATGAAAAATATGGCTATGATATTTAGAAAATGTGGCATGTTTTTCCTACACTTTTTGTGGGTTTAGTAACCATTATGTTGTTAATTTGTTGGAAGATAAGGTCATTATTGAATAAGTTGGTGCCTTTAGTTAGAAACAAGGCAGATGCAAAAGACCAATCTCATCATTCATAGGTGAGAAATGGCAAACAAATTCCTCTTTCTAAGACAAGAAGAATTTTTGTGCTCATTTTCATGTGAATGGGCATCGGGTTAAACAGTATTGGAGACTTCATTAATCTTAAAAAATCATGGTAAGAAAAAGATGGAATACATGCATGTTGCAAAGGTAAATGAAGTTCTTAATCTACCACCAATTGATGAGTCAACCTAGGTATTAACCGAGGAAATAAAACCAACTAAAAAGGAAAATACATTAAAATGGGTTGGTAAACAATTCTTTAGTTATATGTTTGTAAAGCTAATACTTGATGAATGACATGCAAGTAATTCAAATCATTGATTATATGGGGTTTCCATTATATGTTGAAATGGAATTAACCCATGATTTTAGATTTGAATAATTTTTGAGTAACTAGATGAGGAGAATCTTGCGAGAGACAGTTTATCATGCTTTTTTTTCTCACATTTTGAAAATAATCCATTTGAATCTCCTTATTTAGCATTTTGAGTTCCTGATACAACTTGGGTAAAGGGAATTAAACTCGTATTTTTAGCTTTAGATATTTTTTACAACACTTTACATAGGACGATGGGCACATTGGCAATGTTTAATTTTTCATACTTGCATTTTAGAGTAACTGTTGTTTTGGGAATGTATCTATTTTTGGCATGTATATATTGGATGTATTTTAAGACCCATATTTTGGGCGTGTTTATAATTATAATCACAATGCAAAATCTTTATGTTGTCATAATTTTAAATCACATTTTTGTAAGACTCGTGTGGGCAATAAATGTGATTTCTAAATATGGTAACAACATTAGAATGCATTATGATCACACTAAAAAATATATTTGCAGTTGCAATGATCTTTCAGTTTCACAGGGTCAGTGGACATTAACCTAGTTATTGGAATTTAGATGTCTATTATTACTCATCTATTTTGGGTGAGATTATATTTACAAAGATTGGACATGTCACAGGAATCAAATTGTGATTTCCTCTTTAGGCATTAGATTTTCTATTTTTAAGCTGATCGATTTTGTGATGGCAATTACAAATCACTATGGTTTGACAGAGATTCAATTAGACATTATTAGAATTTGTTTGTTTTTTAGACTCGATCTAATATATTTGCAGAGATTGGCAAAATCACAAGGTAAATCATTGGGATCTATCCTCTTTTGGCATGTAGATTGTTTAGTTTAAACTAATAAAATTATTTATATGCTTATTAATAATTTTAGTTAAATTTTTCTTATAATGTTATTTCTATGGATCAAGTGTGTTTGTGAGATGCGAAAAGATAATTGGCGCTTTCGGTGGATGAAAAAAACTTTTTGTGGAACAAAATCCTTCTCAATGGGGAGGTGTGATCTAGAGATCAATTCAATGGACATAGTTTCCCTAAATCTCCAAAAATCATAACAATATAATAGAGGACTCCAATAGATTTCTCTCTTCTCTTTGAATGTCAAAAATGGACTCCGTTTGAGCAAGATACCATCCGCAATTCCCAAAACATTGGGCCCAGGAGAAAATAAGGGGAAATTGAGCAATCAACTCGCCATGGTTATATGTGGTAGTGTAAAAGTGATAAAAATGGTAAAAGGGTGTTTACAGCTTTTCACCTCTCGTTATGTGACACTCAAGTTTGGATAGGTGGGCCTTGTTGTTTTTTGGTTGGGGGCCCTCAACCAAGGTCGATACACTCTTTTTGTGGAAGTGTGTCTTTTCCTTTCAGTAACGTCATATTACCATATTCACAATTGTGTGTTTGAATGCCACATAATATCATGGTATGGTGCATGTGGGACTAATATTCCCATTGTTTTTAATTATATTATTTAAATCACCATGTATCAACTTGCTCTAAGTTTGGAGCATTATCACTACCAAATTTGGCACCTAACAATTTTAACCAAGTCCACTATATTAAGTTTGGGCTAAATATCCATTTTGGCACCCACATAACAAATATTACAATCATAGCAACCACCATGTGCCTAAGCCAAATACATATTCCACATCCCAAAGTGGGACATATTAAATTTTGTTTAATTGCATGTTCAAAGCCATGAAAAGTGGGCAAGCTTTAACCTTATTAAAGGTATTAAAAACTTACACTCACATAATGTGGGATATTACATCCCAATAAGAAAATGTGTGGGAAGACGGTGGTTGGGGTGGTTTGAACCCCCAACCACATTCCTCCAAAATACATGCCCAACCATTAGCCACACGGCAGCCACAAAATTATATAAGTGCAACTTTGCCTTTATACAAGGTAATGTTGAGGACTGTGGTAATGTTGATAATGTAATTTGAAAATTACATTTTGAAACCTAGGTGCATTTTTGGATCTCAATGTAAACTAGAAAGTTGTCCAAAATTTGAGTAACTTCAGGTACATATATCATTTTCCCGGCTTGGATTCATTTTAAGATGTGTAAGTTGTTGTTTGGCGAAGAACAAAGGGAAGATCATGTGGCGTAGATAGGAACAAACATGGAAAGTATGTGCTTGAATTGTTTAAGAGATTTTGATTTCTCATGGTCTTCTTTTGCGGGATTTTGAGGTTCATTATTTGATTTGTAATTTTTTTAATGTACTTACAAAGCTAATTTTAATGGATCAGTTCGTATGAACCTGGGGATGTAGGAAATTTTCGAACCTCGTAAACAATTTGGTGTCGTATTTTCTTCGATTTTGTATTCTAATTTCTGATTTATTTTCAGCATTTAATTAGTAAATTTTAAATCAAAACAAAAATATTTATCAAATCATGACATTTACAATAAATCAGTAAAATGGAAATATGGATAGTTTGATCGAACAATGAATAACGTTGATTTCAGGAGTCATTTAATTCATTTTTGGATCAATTTTTAATCGCTTAAAATTCGTATTTAAATTAGTTTTGGATTCATATGAACCAAGAAAAATGATAAGTTTAATTGATCATGTGTAAACAAGTAAAATAATAAGGGGGTATATTGTCATTTACATATCAAACACTATTGATCTTGACATTACACACTTGCATGTACAAATGCACTCTCCTCACTCCCGTTTAGCAAAACCCCCGATAGCTCATAAACTACTTACTTATCTTTGCACATCTCTTTGTCATCAGTTTCTAAAATTTAATAGCATAAAACACACCTAGAAACATCCATCCTCTAACCCATAAAGTCAAAACATGATTTTTCCTCCCGGTCAAAACCACCATTTTTGGTCATTTTGTATGCAATTTTATAAGCCAACCTTAATGTACAATTTTGGACCGACATGCTTTGGGATAATTCTTTCAATTCTAACACATTATTATGATAAAATAAATCACCTTGGTTGTCCTTTCATGACATAAAAACCCTCTAAAGCATAAATAAACAAGTAAATCATACCTCATTTGAGAAACCTAGCACTTTGAGAACTCTTAATGTAAAATCAAGCACAAAAGGCACTTCAAGCTCCCTAAACTACAAAATAATGCATGTACATCCATTAAGGAAGAACCCTCTATAGATGTGAAGTCTCCTTCTAGGTCTAGGAGTATCCTTCTACTTTCTACAAGCTAGCAAATCAACCCTTCCCATGTATTTGGGTAAGTGTGAAATTCAAGTAAAGCATGTCAAAGCACGATTGTTAAGTTCTGATTGCAATATGGTAGATATCACATGCTAGGAGAATGATGTATAGTTTGAACCCTATTTGTATTAGTGGTGATTTTAGTGGTGCACGAGGGTACCCACAACCCACCCAAATTTATTTTGCACGAAATCCTTCTTGCACTACAAGGGTTATAGTGTTTGAGCAGAGTTTACAAAGTCATTCTAAAGGTGAGTGAAGAAGACCGACACACAATGAGACTCATTTTCAGATAGGAGAAGCACTTAGGAAGTTATAGACCCAAATTCCAAGTATGTCTAAGATCGTACAAAAGGGTCAAGACCATATAGATGCTCTTGACCTAGTTATACATTTTTTACAAGGTTCAAGATTATCATGTGACAGCTTTATAAAATGAATCATTTTCAGATGAGATCAACCTGTTCCTACATTCAAATCACTTAGAATATCCCAGATCCACACAAATTCATCTAAGTTCAATTCTCCCATGTGTTTTTAATAGTTGTTAGATCAATAGTCACTTTGAAAAGTGTTATTCTTATTTGTACAATTAGTGTTAAAAGTTAATTAAATCATAATATCCACTTGTATTATTTTATCATTTTTATGTATGTTGATTAGAAACACACTAAAAACTTAAAAGGGAATGAAATAGGATTCACAAAAATTGAAATCATTTGGTGAACCGAAAATTTTCTAATCAAACATCGTAGCCCTAACCCTAGTGACCTGGTTTCATCTACCATTCAAATATGATTTGTTTCTATCAACAATGTGTCTTATTGTCGTAAGATTTCTCTTATATTTTATTGTGTTTGGGTCTTGTGCTTCATCATGCACCTACCTATTAAATTATGTGATATTCACATCCATACTAGGGTTTCCATTTCATCTGCTAGTATGGGTTATTATCTTTATAACTAGGTTCGTGGCTCTCTATGCATTTGAAGGAAGTCCCTTATGTTGATCCAAATTGTTATATAGTTGATGTATCTCTTACTTAAATTGATATTTAATCTGAAATCACTCCTATTACTATCGATCATCCACCTCGGTTTCAATTTGTTATAGTTAATGTGGTAACCACACAATGCAACAAGCAACCAATCGGGAGAAATACACCATTTCAAATGCAAGAGCATCTTCTCACCAACAAGCAATTTTGAGTTTTTGTTCAAATTGGTCAATTTTGGGTTGAGTTAGCCTAAGGATTGGGGGATGTTAGTAGAGTCCTAGTAGTTCCATTCAAATTCCTAAGTTGGTCTAGGTATGTAAGAAATTTGAATTAGGAGGTTTCCCTCCAAAATGTAATTTGAATTCCTAAAAGGGCATTATGATGGTTTTTGGCTTGTATAAGGAGTCTAAGTCATTTTTAAATCATGGTATAGGTGTTATAAGGTATTAAATGTCCTAGGAGATCTAACTTGAGTCATTATATTAGACCTAGGGTTTGAAATTCTTAGCTAGGGTTTATGTTCAAGGTGTGTAAAGGAAAATTAGGTGTTAAAAAGGCTAATAAAGCCTCTAAAATAGATGTAATTGTCTTAAGGGGATATAAAGCTTCAAAAATGTAACTAATCCAACAGTTCTTGGAGGATAAGGAGAGAGACATTTAGAATAAAAGGAGGGGAAGTTAGTTGTATACACATTCCTCATGCTAGGAGGAAGATGAAAATGGAAAAGAAACATAATTTTGTATGAACACCGAGAGCATTTGGATATGAAGCTTGTTATGGGTGCAAGACTATTTTATGAAGCTTTTTTTTTCCTTACTTGATATGGTAATGGTAACTTATCTCCTCCTTGCATGCATGAGGTAGCTTTAGGAGTATGTTTGGGTCTTTGTTGTTTACATTTTCAATGAATGTGAAGGGACCGTGTTGTCTTATGAAATGTTTTGATTGGGTACATGTTGGAATACTTAACTAAAATGTAAAGTATTATGTGTGATGTAAGTAAGGCCTATTGCATATATGTTTTTGAGGGTTGAATAAGGTTTACTTGTTGCATTGATAAAGATTGTGATGTTTTCATATAACAAATGGATATGAGTAATCTCTGGAAAAAAATTGCAGTGAGGTAAGAGCAACCTAAACTGAGTTATGAGAATGTGTATGTTGAGTCAAGCATGAAAATTAACCTTTGGAGAGTGGTTAATATGCATGGGAAAGTGAGATACTCATCATTGACTTTGAATGAACCTTAAAACCTTGATTTCTCACAAGACCGTGACTGTAATCACCCAGAATGGTAGTAGGAGTATTGGATAAAAATGCAATTTCATGTGCTCTCTTAGTTATACTTGTAAGGAAACTTTGCTTATAACTTCAAAATATTGCTTGGGGAAAACTATCGTGCCTTGAATTTAAGTACAATAGAAGTTATAACTAGAAGATTCTTCTCGAGCCTATATAGTTTGAAGCTAGCGTTTCTTAACTAAAATTCAAATATATTTTGAATGCACCATAGAGTCAGTTGAAACTTGGGAATAAGGACTATTTAGGTGTGGAGTGAATGTTAGAAAATAGTTTGGGTCAAAAGGAATCAATTCATGTGAATGGTTTCGGCAGCTTGAAGGAGGTTAGTCATCACAGTCGAGACCTATTTTGAAGGGTCACATTACAAAGAAAGTACCAGTTAACCTTGGATTTGCTTGTTATAACTTCATAGGAACTTTGATTCACATAATTGGTGCTTAAGTAACCCCCGCTTTTCCTTGGAACCTTATATACGTTGAGAAAGGCTTGATAATTCCTTTAAGAAGACGTAGTAAGAGTATATTGTCAAAATTGCAAAAGTGAATAAATAAGAATTATGTGTTGAACCAATTCATGAAAATTAAGGAGCATGGTTGTATAGCCAAGTATGAACTAAATGATCTTATAGAACTTAATTTGATTCCTTAGAATTTTCTAAGCAAGCTTGCAAAAGAAAAACCCATGTCTTAAGGTTTAGTGGACCGTTTTGATAAGAGAGGTATAAGTGAGTATTTTGATTGTCTTGAATGTCTTGTATAATGAGGCTAACTGTGTTATGAGTGGTGCAATATGAGAGAATTACAAGGAAGGTTGTTAAGGCATAAATAAGCTAGGTTACTTGATATTGCCAAGAATTGGTTCAAGAAGGGAGGTGAATGTAGCGGATCCTACATCACTTTGGTATCAGAGCCTATTAGATCAATTAATAAGTTTTAATGAAATTATTTATTAGAACTAACAAGTTGTATGATAGAAGTTAATGAGATTTCTTTCCTGGTCCATTAGGGGATTGTAAACACAGTTTCTAAGCCTAATTTGAGAACCCAATTTACAAAGAAACAAAGATTTGCACTTGTAACCAAACCATGAAACTTCTTGTGTAGGGGGAACACCTAGATTAGTTCTTATAAATTCCTTGAATGGGTTTAGAAAACCTAAGGACAAGAAGATATACCTGATAGTCTTGTGGAGCAGGCTAGTGGAAGAATAATGCACTAGGAACAAAAGGTTGGATTGTGAGAGAAAGCTAAAAGGTTGAGACCTAGAATTGTGTAGACACTAAGGGGATGATGAAAGAAATGTAATGAAGCCTTATAAGTCTTAAGCCATGAGGGCGTCATCAAAGCTAGTCTTAAGGGTTTAAGAAGAGAGTATGAGAAAAGTGGGGTATAATGTGATATTTGAACATCATGAATCAATCTAAAGGTCATGTTGACATTTTTTGGGATGTTGAATAGGTTAATAATACTTGTTAGATCCAAGGAAGTCTTAAAGCCAAAAAAATGTCATGTTGAGTCAAGTAACAAGCACAAGAAAAGTTGTAGAGTATTTCAAAAAAAAAAGAGGTATGAATAGAAAGAAGTTATTGTGAAAAGTGACCATTTGAGGATTAAAGTAGTACAGTGCAGGGTGCATAAAGGGTAGGAAACAAAATTATTATTTCAGAAAGCATTTAAAGGTGAGTAAGTTCCATTTTTGCAAGATTAGCCATTCTAGGCTCTTGAATATATCTACAAGGTAGGAGATTAGGTTGAGTTGATGCAATTGAAAGATGATAACATGATGAATGGAATAGAAATGGTTTGGGACTAACAAATTACATTATCAAATGTTGATGAGAAATGTGCAGGTCAAGAATATGAAAAGCCAAGAAGAGCTTTGTGAAATGGCTAAAGAATATGGGTATGTGGTGCCCAAATGGCTTAACAAAGTGAATGAGGAGAAGCTCAAAAACCAAACTATGAGAACTAAAGAAGAAATGTTGAAAGAGAATGAGGAAGAAGGTAATGAAAAGCTAGTAAAGGAGTTGCTAGTTTTGATTAGTCAAAGAAAGAAAGAAAAGGATGAAAGAGAGAAGCAAAAAAGAAGAGAAATGGAGAGGCAAAGAAAGTTATGGGAAGAGAAGGAAATCAGAGAGTTAAGGAAAAGCATGGAGCAGTTAGAAGAATTAGAGAGGAAAGTAAGAGAGATACAAAAGCAAGAAATGAAGATAGAGAAGAAAGTAGTGTTGAAGAAGGTGGTAAAGTGGCCTCTTAGGTCACTTATAAAGAGAGAGAAGATACTATAGCTGAGACAAAAGCTAAGAGAAGAAGAGAGAAGGATAAGAGGAATGAGAAGAGAAGAAGTTAAGAAAGTCATTTTGGAAGAGGATAAGAAAAATGAAGAGGAAGAAGTCATAGAGAGATTTTTGACATCTCTTGAGGATAATGAAGAGGAGATCATCCATGGAGTTTCTAGAGAGGCTATATGGCCTAAATATTTTCATTCTAATATTCAATTTTATTATGTGAATGCAGGTGAAGAAAGTAAAGACAAAATTTTCTTTAAAAAGGACCTAGAAGTCCTAAAGAAGCATGAAGAACCAAAAGTTGAAGAAGAGGATGAATATACAACTAAAGAAGAGTTATTGTGGTAAGATATTTTGCATGGTCTTGAGGTAAAATTTTCTTTTGAAGATGAAGAAGAATATAAACAAGTAGAGGTTGAGTTTATGAGAGTTTTTCATGAAGAATTTGAAGACCAAGAAGAAAAATGCAGTAGTATAGAGAAGATACAGTAGTGTGAGTCCTATATGAGGGACCAAGAAGCACAAAATTGTGCTAAAGAAGGATTACAGGTGAGGTTGATGAAAAATGAAAAAGATAGAGAGAAAGAGAGTTGTGAAAAAGAAGGAGGAATAAGATTAAGTTGCAGGTATGAGAGAAATGAAAAGAAGATAGAAAAAGAAGAGTGGCATGGAAATTAGCTCTTGAATACCTCATAGAAGGTGAGGAAGGTAAATAATATGTGAGAGAGAAAGTTAATGAAGGAATAAGTCAGATTCAGGAAAAGAAAATAGATGAAAAGGAGGTACAAGGAGGAAAAATGGAAGAGGAAAAGTTGCCTACACTAGAGGCATTTCAAGAAAAATAAAAAATTCTAATTTTCAATGTTATTCATTGAATGAAAACAATATTTCAGGTTTGAGAGGACAAGGAACACAATTTTTCAGTGTTGAAAATGATAAGGTAAAGGAAATTTGGTATCCACAAGTGAAGACAAGCAAGCAAAATGAATGTTTTAAGGAAGAATATGAAGAAAATCAACATTTTTTGGTGATGGAGCAGCCAAGAAGCAATCCAAGAGGGAAAATTACAGAGGAAAGAAGAAAAATAAATGATTTTTCTAACATGTTTGTTAAATTTGTAGGTATAGAAGATAAGAAAGTTGTTCTTTATTTTGATTTGAACCAAGAAGGCAATAAAAAGAAGAAATACGATTTGGTACCTTGTCATCCTTAGCTTAATGATATGCAAATTGTCTCCTTTACTTTACATCGTTGCATCAAATTTTTACATAACAACATTGAGCATATTATCCATGCTAATCCCGATCCTTATCAATATTGCAAAGTAGACATGTCTAAGGTACCTTGATGTATGATGGATGCAAATAGACACGCGTAAAGTGGATGACCTAGCTACAAACTTGATGAACATGCACAACAAAGGTAAACTAGAAAGAAAATGGATTAGATAGTAAATGAGGGGGCTTCCTAACGAAGTCGGCCCAATAAGTGTTAAACTCCTTATCTTTATTTCAACCCCCATATAGATAGGATAAGATAAAAGAAATGGATTGATTAATATGCGTAAACCGAAACCGAATAAAATCAAACTACAAAAATGGATGAAAAGTGTAGGTCTAATCTAAGTAAACACAAAATTAAATATACCCGATCGGGTCGATGGTGACCAGTGCCGCAGAGGGAATGTTGATGGCGACTTGAGTAGATGAAGCCAAATAGTGAATAAAATGCAAATATGAAGGATACGTAATGCGAGATATGGAGATGACAGAGACTCAGAATGCTGACATAAACATGTAGAAGAGAACTAAGACAGGTAAACAAAAAGGATGCAAGGAAATAGAGATTTGGATAGTTTGGATGGAAATAGGATTCGGGTTGACGGCGATCGGGTTGATTTGGAGGTGACTGGGATAGACATAATAGATTTGGACCGGCAGAGAAGTAGGGTGACATATGTGAGAACCGGAAGCATTAACAGTAACAAAAACACACACTAATGAGGATCTGGAAACAGAATGGATGACAACACAAGGTTGGGTCGATAATGACTTGGGTGGAGCGACGACGACTGGCAAAGTGTAATAAAAATCCAGAGGTAGATGAGTTGGATGGAGAACCTGTAAATAAAATGACTGGAAGAACAAGTTGAAGATGAAGCCCTGATGGCAAACAAACCTACAAAACTCTAGTTCATAAAAGATAATAGCAATGATAGAGTGTGATAGCATAAATAAATAAAAAATCGAGATATGGGTATTTTATGGATTAGGATGAGTGTTTTAAATCATATAGGCAGGTTAGGGTTTCCTAGGGAAGTTTCATGGGTAAGTGGGAGATAAAGATGGATTAAATAAAGGCTAGAAAAAGCATAGGGATATGGAACTAGGTAGTTAGGGATAATAAACAACCTAGGGAGGAGAAATGAAAGCTAATTAGAGGTAATTAGCTAATGAGATGAGGATTAGAAAATGATTAAATGAAGATTAATTAAAATTAAAGTTGATAGGTTAATAGATAGGAGAGGTGAGAATTAAAATATGAATTAGAATTAAAATAAAGGGGGTCTAGATAAGACCATGATGAAATAAGAGAACGCAGGTAACAAGGGTAAGCATACCAAATTTTTGTGTCTAAATTTGCACCTTTTTGTCAAGTGGTTTGTGCTTAGCAAGCCATGAGACAAAAATGATGAGAGATAAAGAGTAGGATGAAGGCTAACGAATGATTGATGATGAGCTCCCCTCAAACAATAGATTAATAACGCAAAGGGGAATCAATGACAAGGTTGAAAGAGGTAAATGGTGAAGGGTGGGTGGGAGAAGAAATATGGGTAAAATGATAAGGTGGAGCAAGATGCCCTAAAGAAAAAGGATCAGAATCAACAAAATTAAAAATATGGCGATGATTTTAGGATTCATATCAGTAAGAAACAAAGGTCAAGGTCTTCAGGAGATGATGAAATTGTCCTACGGTCTTGTGAATTAGAAAAAATCAAAGTGAAATGGAGGGAATCCAATGGGAAACCACTCAAATAGATGCAAGTCATGGGGACCAACGGGTCATAGGCAAACATCAAACTATGTGCAACCAAATGTGAAAATAATGTGAAATCCTTCATGTGTGAGGAATCAATTGAAAAGGTATGTGTCTGCAATGGATGAGGATGGAAGTAATGGTGCCCCAACAAGGGGCACAAAAATGGATAAAAAGGAAAAATATTAAAAATTGATGAAATAGATGCCCCTAGGGGAATAAATATGGCCACAAAGGTGGACTTTGAGAGCAGACGTGGATGATGTGAGATATGATGCCCCAAGAGGGAACACAAACATGGCCACAAAAGTGGACTTAATATGAGATAGATTGGATAGGATTGGATGAGATAGATAATGTGTGATAGGATGATAAAATTAGATAAGATGTCAGATTGGATGAGATTTGGCTGAGATAAGATAAGTCACACATAGACAAAATGATGGATTATATAATGTGATGAGTTAATTTATATTGATGATGAATGTGAATGTGATGATGATGATGATATGTTTTACTTTATATTATATGCATGGTTGGATGGTTAATATATAATGTATGATGTTTAAAAATAGATGTGATAAATGATATACATAGATGATGATGGATAGGAATATGTAATTAAATTTGAGATGGTTGGAAGATAGTATGTAGATAAGTTAGATAGAGTGAATGTTATGATAATAAGACAAAGAGGAAATAAATATAGATAGGGAGAACTAGAATAGAAGCGCAACTTGACGATTGACCTATAGGTACGAACGAAGCTATGTCATATCAAGGAGCATACAAGGAAAGGATGCCTCCAAGCACATTGAAGGTAAACAAGAAGGGGATCTAAGTAACACAAGGCACATGCGACCAAGACAGATGTTAGCATATAACCAACGATAGTTAGTTATATCAAATATCATGAAAGAAACATGGATGGAATGAACTCATAAACCTAATGTCGACATGAAAAATGGATTTGTGATGTAACTTGTACGCAGGAAGAGGGTTCTCCATAAGTGGTGTTCCCTAAATCTATTCCCTAGCTTTGGGTAGGGACAGAGCAAACCGATCAACGTGGGAAATTTATTATAAGAAAGCTTATCAATGCAAGAATATTTCTTAGGATGTTGATAAAATAGAAGGTTGATCAATGTGGGAAGCCTTCGATACCATGATACAAAAAGAGTATCCATCCTTTGAGGGTATGGTATACTTTATACATATATGATATAGATGGCAAGAATGATATATATGATAGTCGTCCTTCGAGGGATCAATCTATTTATTTGATTGATTTGTTTTTTTCTACATGAACAGATGTCCTTCTAAGGAGCAATCTATTTTTTATAGCTTTGACTTTTGATAAGAGCATCCATGAATTTTGACTTTTACATGGGGAAGAGCTGGGAATAGCTAGATAGACCACTTAGAAGGGGACAATGAATGTACAAGAGACACCCATGGACCCTTAGCGTGGTTCTAATAGGAAAACAAGAAGGTGATGGATATAATGATCACAAGAGTTCTCACCAAGAAGGAGAACCTATCCATAAGGAAAATTCTATGGACAGAGCTGTGGTGCCCATATTTAAGGTCATGCCAAGGAAAGTAACAGTAGACCACATAAATCCATATCATTACAATAATATATGGAAGGGGCTAAGATGAAGGAATGATCTAAGGATATGACTAAGTGCTCACTGGTAGACATGATAATAGTAAAATGGTTGTAAGTACAATGTATTAAGTGGTTCGATTTCAAGTTTACCATTAAGGAGGCTATATGGTAGGCTCCCAACCCATACTTATGCGTGATAATGGATGGTCCAATCTAGTAGGGGAAAATTTTCCACGTTGGCTCCTTTCTAGAGTAGTAATGTTCTGATTTTCTTTAAGTACGAGGTTACCAACATTAAAATTGTGATAGGATAGACTGACAACTTGAAAAATATGGGATATGAAGAGATAGATGACTGAAGATAAAAGCTACGTGCTACTGTAAGGAAGAGAAGAAAATATGCGTCCCTAACGAGACGAATAGATGGCCACAAAATTGGGCTTAGGATGAAAATATGGTGCCTCGAGAAGGGCACAAACATGGCCACAAAGGTGGAATTTGGATGAGAAAAAATGGTCCCCCAAGGGAAGCATGAATATGGCCACAAAGGTGGAATTTTGAATGAGAAATATGGTGCCCCAAAAGAGGCACAAATATGGCCACAAAGGTGGATGTGATGAAAATATTGTGTCCCGAAAGAGGAACAAATATGGCCACAAAGGTGGACTTTGATGAAAAATATGGTGCCCCAAAATGAGGCACAAATATGGCCACAAAGGTGGACTTTGATGAAAAATATGGTGCCCCAAAAGAGGCAAAATATGGCCACAAAGGTGGACTTTGATGAAAAATAAGGTGCCCCAAAAGAGGCACAAATATGGCCACAAAGGTGGACTTTGATGAGAAAATGGTGCCCCAAAAGAGGCACAAATATGGCCAAAAAGGTGGACTTGAATGAAAATAAGTTCCCCCAAGGGAAGCATGAATATGGCCACAAGGGTAGACTTTGGATGAGGGGGATAGATAAGAATATTTGGAAAAGATAGATTAGATAATATTGGATGAGATGGATATGATAAAATATACACAACACCTTGAAAATGAGGAAGCAAGAGATATGTGTATTAGGAGATGAGAAAATGGCCACAAGAGTGGGCTTAGGATGAGGATATGGTGCCCCCAGAGAGGCACAAATATGGCCACAAAAGTGGACTTTGATGAAAATGGTGGTGCCCAAAAAGAGGCACAAATATGGCCAAAAAGTTAGACTTGATGAAAAATAAGGTGCCCCAAAAGAGGCACAAATATGGCCACAAAGGTGGACTTAGGATGAGATGAGATGATAGATAGATTGGTTGGCTAAGATGAGACAATAAACTGGATGAGATCGAGATGAGATGGGTTGAAGAATATTAGATGAGATGGGTTGAAGAATATTAGATGAGGTGAATAAGACAATGTCAAGGATGAAAAGGAATTAATCTACAAGCATATTGATCCTAGAGTGAAGTCCCCCAACGTCAAGGGAGTTGTTTGGATGGATAGGGGATGAATTGATGTGGATAATATGTGTGGATGAGGAAAAATATGCGAGAGGATCAATAACGAGGGAAGATGTTCCCCTAGTGAAAGAGACTATATTACATTGGGCAACTTAGATGTAGATGAGCTAGTGGATGTCAAAGGAGATTGGATGGGATCATTAGAAGGAATGTCGATGATAACTTTAGATTTGGATTAGATAGATGGTTGGGGATCATATGGGTGATTGGAAAGACAAATAATATCGATGAACAAGGGAGGACCCTCTTTAGGAGGAATGATATGTGGGGGAGAGATGATAATGGAGGATGTGGATGAAGGAGGAGACTTAGAAAATTTGATGGATGGAGATGTAGAAATAGGAATTGGATTGGTTGTGGTGGATGGAGAAGGAAGATCCCCTGGATGAGAGATTCATTTTCCTCAATAAGATCATAGATGATGGTTTGAGGGCCTTACAATGCTCAGTGTCATGACCCGGGGTATGATGATAGGCAAAAATGAGATTGGGATCAAACCATGATGGTTTCTTACTATGTGGATCAAAATATTTGATAGGAGGAAGTGTGATGGTGGAAATTTGAAGCAAGTGTTGAAGGACCTCCGCATATGATTCAACCAAAATACTAGGAGGTCCTTCTTACATCGATGAGGAATACATTATGATACTCAATCACTTTCATGAGATAGGGTTGTTTATTGATAAATGCTTCTACAAATGTACTAATATGAAGAATCCTATACTAGTTGGGTTTAATCATGCCATCGATGATCTCCTTAACACTCTTTTCTAGCTCTCATGTTATTCCCCCTCACTTCCCGATGATGCACTTTGTTTATAAGTTCAAATTGGCCATTGAGGGAGTGGTTCCACACCAAAACCTCACTTTGTGTACACACACATTGGGTGTTAATCTTGTTTCCGTCCTTTAGTTGCATAATATTTATATATTCCCCTCCATGGGGCATTCTTGAATCAAACTTCCTTATCTTTGGAGAATAATTTTTCATCTATGCCCTTATGGAGGGCCTCAAAACCAAAACAATAAAATAGTTACTGATAATTCAAAATCATGACTTGTTTTTGTAGCATACATTGTTTGCACTTTACATTAGACATGTTGTTTATTCATTTGGTTTGATAGATAACATTTCTTATTTACACACATGTATTCACACGGTATATTAAGAATGATTCAAGACTTACACAAAGTGATACACAATGATAGGTGTTGGCTAACCCTTTACCCTGGACTCTAACCTCTAGGGGCATCTATTTTTTTATTCTATATCCATGTGTTATATTTCCATTATAGCTCCTTTCTTTCCTCCTTATCTTTGTGTTACACATATATTGTGTATTTTTATCTTTTGGACTAATAGAACTAACACACATGTTTTGTGCATCACTTACGATTATCAATAGATCTTTTTACATGATATGCTCTTTTTTCATTTGGATACACTTACTTTATATGCCTACTTACTAGTTGTGTGAGTGTGTGTGTATGTTTGTTTTCTACTCCGATTGTGACTTAAGGGCCTAGTTTGTCTTGTGACATTGTGGGTATACCGTGTTTATGGAATTATGACTTGTGTGTGGTTATGTAACTCTTGTTTGCAAGCTCACGGGCCTTAATTATCTTGTGACACCTTGGGTGTCCCTTGTTTGTAGGTGATTGATTTTTTCCTTTTGTATGAAATATATAAGTGGTATGGCTTATATATGTTTGCAGCGGTATGGTATCAAAGTAGCTAAGTTATTTGTAGACATAAAATTCTTGTCCTTTTTACACTTAAGGGAAGATATTATATTTGTTGAATGACATTAATACACTATCTTCCTCCTTAAAGGGTGCTTCAATTCTTTTTGGTTCTTCTCTTTAGCATGTGTGTGATAGGATGGAACACCTAACACATTAACCTCTCCTCGACACAAATTGAGGAGTGATCACCCCTAATTTGATAGAAACCTTATAATTGTATGTTCTTAAACATATACCCACATTCATATCCTTGAGTCATGAGATCGTAAGAACCTTGATGATGAGCATAAAAATAAAACCTTTCTTCTTATAAGATTTGGTTCTAAAATATTTGAACAATTGTACTAAGTCCTTAAGGATCTTTGGATGATGTTTCCAACCTATTACCACCACTATGACTCCTCTCCTATTATTGTACCTGCAAACACCTTTTCTCATACTATGAGTATCATATGGGTTTTTGAAGCTATTGTGTTAAATCCTTAAACCGACACCTCCATCTATTTATAGTCATACTTCTACCTGTTACGACCTTTCTTTAGACACACTTTACCTTGAAATATAGACATTCATCAAGAGTATTTTTCTTTAAAACTAATTATATCTTCTATAAACTTCCTATCTATACACTCTCATTTAGATACTTTATACAAGGAATCTAACTTTTATTTGACTCTTGCATCCACCTATTCTCAAGAATTTCATCCAATTTATATTTTGGTAACTCTTCCACTCGTAGTCATGATTTCATTAAAGATCCTCAACCCGTATAATGGTGAGAAACTTAACTAAATTCATTACCTTGAAAGGATTGTTTTTACCAAAGTATCAAAAATGCATCCTCCAATGTACAAGAGACTTCATGCAAACAATGAAATCTACCTACTATCAAAATGACTATATATACTCATTTAACCATGGATTACCCTTTCCCGTTGTCAAGATTATTCAAAAAAATTATGTTCATGTATTTAAACATACACCTAATCATTGTTCATTCACTCCTCATACAATCATACTCTTTTGGTTATCTCCTTCAAACATGTTTCAAAATTGTAATAAGATAGTACAATGGATTTTGTTTCACTTTGTAGTAAGATGATTCATCCTTAATTCTACACAAATGTATTAGTATTCAAAGTGATATTCACAATCATTCATTGGTTGACTTACAAACTTTGTCTACAACCCAATCCTTTCTTTAATATTATTAGTTCAACAAAAGATCCTTCCTTCAATATCTATGTTCATTCATGAGACAATGAAGTTAAATACATGAGAATATAACAATTTAGATATGTAAAATATTCATATTCACTCCATCTTAGACATACCATCATGCATATTTTTATAAGATCCTATTCGCAACTTGTTTCTCCAAAATCTTCTTTTTATATCCAAGAACTTGTTTGCATATCAACTTGTAGTCTTGTTTTAGGTCATTTTAGGTGTAATTTTCAATAAGCTTGCTTCCAAAACCTATTGATAAATGTTTAAGATACCATTTTCCCTCTAATTGATGCTTACAAATTTTAAGGTTATAATTCCTCATAGAATTTGCACGTATCACTTTTTAGATATGACAATTAGGTCTTTAAGAGGATTAACATACTTTTTCTAGGACTCAAGAATATATTATACCTATAGTTATGAAACTTTCAAAAATATTTTGAAATGTGAAGGGGACCTCTTCTAAATGATTTGTTCCCATTTAAAACCCTTAATTATTAATAATAATAAAGATATGTATGAATTACCTTAAAACCCTAGTTGATGGTTTAAACAAGCATGATAGTAGGAAAAGTTACATACCTTTCTTATCTAAGATTTCCATCACCCCCGACCAGTTCTAATAGCTCTTTGAGATCATTATATAAGTCCTTCCTTTAATATGTTTGGCCTGAAGATGCCTCTATATATCTACACAATATACTTTCCACTAAAACACAGTATAATTTATGAGAAACAAGGTAGATCTCATGGATATTTACAAATTATCACGAAAAACGTAACCTTATCTTCATTTATAAACATCTATCCACCTTATTATGTCTCATAAGAATGGAAATCTTCAACAAAATCTAAACATTTCTAATTGGAACAATATGATCTATATACAAACACGGGTTTTGATGTACAAAAATGCCTAATAGAGGCTTATTACACTAAGAAATCTCTTATTTTCCTAACAAGACTTCATCAAAAACATTATCCATTTGTATTTATTGTATTTTCACTCTTCTAATCCTAGTAGGGTTGAATTCCTCCATAGTAGAATATAAACCAAAGTTAGGAGTTGTTGACCTTCACAACCAGTCTTACTTTGTCAACTTGCTTATCTAGCCTCTCTACGTAATTTTATCCTTTTCTATAGTTGATTTGAGGAATATTTTACCATTTCAAATGATAAATCATGCTCACAAGCTATTAGGATCCTATATTACTATATCCCTAGTATTTTAACATTCTAAATTTCAATTTTTGTTAATTTGGAGGGAAAGTCCAAACTCACCATATTCAACCCATTTTAGAATAATTGAAGATTTTTAGTGGCTTATTATTGACTCTATAAGACCTCCCATACTCACTCACACTATGAATTCATACAAATAATAATATTTACATCATGTATATACCTTAAATCATGATGCTCCTACATCAAATTCCCCTGGTGAGAAAATTTTGAGCTCTGTTCAAATGGAATGTTTTGTATTACTTCTTTATTTTCTTCCAATCTTTTTGTACTTTTTATTGAATAGCTATACTCTTGACTTTTTATTCATCTGCTTCTTCTCTCAAAAGTATATTTTCTTCAACTTCTCTTTATTGCTTTTCTTTTTCTCCATTGCTTTCTTTCAAAAAATTGGTACACAAAAGTCTAAAACAAGACTCCATCTCTGCTCCTTGATCAGGTTTTCTTCACTCGACCTTCATCTTCTTAGTTTAGTATCTTCATTAGCTCCATCTCGTCTGTGTTGACATCTTATTCACCTCCAATAAGGTCCAAACAATATGATTCGTCCATGATTTGTTTTCAAATCATCTCTTCCTCTTGTTCACCTAAAACCACAAACTCAAATTTATTGTTAAGAACTAAATTTTAAGACTCATTGGTCTTTGTATCTAGCTAATTACAAGCTCTATCATGAGATTTATCTTCCTTATTTGCCTTACTAGGTGTCAAAATAGACACTTTTCAAATTCTTCATCAAATTCTTTATTGGTGAGCCTATTCATTGGCTCAAACACTCCATTTTCATTTTTACCTACAAACACAACATTAAAAACAATATCGATGAAAAAAATGAGGCGGGATATCCTCTTGATGTGTCTTCTCATCATACATCACTTCTTTTATCTCTTCTGCTTCTTCTTCATTTTCAAGGTGTTGATCACCTTCCTCTTGTACACTCATTTGAAACTTCCTTATTTCTCTCTTAAGTTGCTTACAAAGAAATCTCCTCTTTTTCTCTCTCTCATAACTCTCCTTTTCTTTTTCTCCACAAGCCATCTAATTGGCCATTTAACACTCTTTTTCATCACCCATCCAAACCATGTAATTTCTTGTTCTCCCATCTGCTCAAAAATGAGCTCTAACTCTTCCAATATCTCTCTTACCTCGATCATTTCTTCTTATAAAACTAAACTCTTATTTTTTTCTTGCCTCACCATCTTCCCTTTCTCTCTTTTATTTTAACTAGGTCTTGATTATAAAAATTCCTTCATTATTTCCTTCACCATATTTATGTTATCAAGCAAGTCTTCTTGAATTTATTACATATTTCAACCATCAAACACCTGTAATCAACTCAATAACTTAGATATTAGTGCAAAATATCAACTTTTAAGATCTTCTTACTCGGCTCGATACCAAAATTGATAAAGAACCTTATAACTTGATGTTTTTAAACATATACCCATGGTCTTATTATTAATTCATGAGATCATAAGAACCTTGATGACGAGCATAAAAATAAAACCTCTCTTCTTATAAGATTTGGTTCTAAACAATTTGACACAGTCATTAAGGACCTTTGGTTGATGTTTCTAACATATTTCCACCACTATGACTCCTCTCTTGTTACTATACCTGCAAACACCTTTTCTTAGACTATCAATATCACATGAGTTTTTGAAGATATTATGTTAAATCCTTAAATTAACATCTCCATCTATTTATAATCATAATTATTCCTGTTACAAAATTTCTTTAGACACAATTATTCTTGAAAACTAGACATTCATCATGAATATTCTTCCTTGAACCTAATTATATCTTCTATAAGCTTCATGTGTATACACTCTCATTTAGATCACTTATGCATGGAATTTAACTTTTCTTTGACTCTTGCATCCACCTATTCTTGACTTTCATCCACTTTATATTTAGTCAATTCTTCCACTCACAATCATGCTTTCATTAAAGATCCTCTACCCAAACAATGATGAGAAACTTAACTACAAGTCATTAACTTAAAAATGACGGTTTCACTAAAGTACCAAAAAAATGCATCCTCCGATGTACATGAGACTTCATGCAAATAATGAACTTTGCCTACTATCAAGATGACTCTTCATACTCATTTAACCATGTATTATCCTTTCATATTGTCAATATGATTCAAAAACCTTCATGTGTATGCATTTAAACATACATCCAATCAATGTTCTTCAACTCCTCACACAATCATACTCTTTTGGTTATCTCCTTCAAACTTGTTTCAAAATTGTAATAGGATAGTATTGTGGATGTGTTTGTCCCAAAGATGTAAGATGATTCATCCTTACTTCCAAAAAATGTATGAGTATTTAGAGTGATATTCACAATCATGCATTGATATATATTTGGTTGACTTACAAACTTTGTCTACAACCCAATACTTTCTTTAATATTGTTAATTTAACAAAAGATCCTTCCTTCACTATCTTTATTCTTTCATCGACAACCAATTTAAAATCATGAGAATTTAAGAATTTAGAGATGTACAATAGTCATATTCACTCCATCTTAGACACACCATCATGCATATTATTATAAGAATTAATTTTCAACTTATTTCTCCAAAATCTTCCTTCTATATCTAGTAAGTTGTTTTCATATCGGTGCGTAGTCTTGTTTTAGGTCATTTTTGGTGTAATTTTCAATTAAAATTCCTTCCAAAAAATACTGATAAACTTATCGAATACCCTTTTCCCTCTAATTTATGCTTACAAAATGTTAGGTTCTAATTCCTCATAAATTTGCACAATCCACTTTTTAGATCCGACAATTAGGTCTTTAGGCAGATTAGCATACGTTTTCTAGGATTGTCAAGAATATGTTATACCTGTAGTTATGGAACTTCTTGAAATATTTTGCAATGTGAAGGGGAACTCCTATAGATGATATGTTCCCATTTACAACCCTTAATTATAAAGAATAACAAATATATGTATGAATTACCTTAAAACCCTAGTTGAGGGTTTAAACAAGCCCGATAAGAGGAAAAGTTAAATACCTTTCTTATATGAGATTTTAATCACCCCTAAAAATTTCAATAGCTCTATGGGATCATTATATAAGTTCTTCCTTTAATACGTTTGTCTTGAAAATGCCTCTATATATCTCGTGCACAATAAGATTTCCACTAAAACATAGTACAATTTATGAGAAACAAAGTAGATCTCATGGATATTTGCAAATTATCATGACAAACTTAACCTTATCTTTGTTAATACACATCTATCCACCTTAATACATCTCATAGGAATGGAAATGTTTAACAAACTATTAAAATTTCTTCTTGGAACAATATGATCTATATACAAACATAGTTTTTCATGTATAGAAATGCCTACTAGAGGCTTATTACACTAATAAATCTCTTATTTACTTATCAAGACTTGATCAAACAAATTTATCCTTCTCTATTTCTTTTATTTTCACTTCTTAATTCTAATGGGGTCAAATTCCTCCATAATACAATAGAAACAAAAGTTGGGAGTTGTTGAAACAACTTCTTAAACCTTCTCAACCACTCTTACTTTGTCAACTTGCTTATCTAGCCTCTCCCTACGTAATTTTATCCTTGTCTATAGTTTATTTGAGGAATGTTTGACCATTTCAAATGATAAATCATGCCCACAAGATATTAGGACCCTATATTACTATATCCCTCCTAATTCAACATTCTAAATTTCAAATTTTGCTAATTTGGCCCTAAAGTTCAAACTTAGCATATTCAACCTATTTAAGAACAATTAAAGCTTTTCAATGGATTCTTATTGACTCTAGAAGACCTCTCAAATACCTTCACACTAAGAATGCATACAAATAATAATATTTACATCATGTACATAGCTTAGATCTTGTGGAATGTTTTGTATTCCTTCTTTCTTTTCTTCCAATCTTTATGTACTTTATCTTGAATAACTATATGCTTGAATTTTTCTTTATTTGCTTCTTCTCTTAGTAACTTGTCTTCAACTTATCTTTATTTTGTATCCTCTTCTCCATTGAATTCTTTCAAAAATTTGGTACACAAGAGTCTAATACAAGACTTCGTCTCTTCTACTTGATCAACTTTGTCTTCACTTTGACCTTCATCTTCTTGGTTCAATATCTTCATTATATCCATCTCAACTACTTTGAATTCTTATTCACATGTAATCAGGTCCAAACAATTTGATTCATCCATGTTTTTTTCCAAATCATCTCTTCCTCTTGTTCACCTGAAACAACAAATTGGAATTTATTATTAAGAACTAAATTTTGAGACTTATTTGTCTTTGTATCTAACTAATTACAATCTCTATCATGAATTTTATATTTCTTCTTTGCCTCACCAGGTTCCAAAATAAACACATATTTTAAAAATTCTCCATCAACTTCTTCACCGGTGAGCCTATTCATTGTCTCAAACACTCCATTTTCATTTTTACCTACAAACACAACATCAAAAGTAATGTTTGATGAAATACATTGAGGCAAGATAACCTCTTGATTTTTCTTCTCATCATACACTACTTCTTTTCTCTCTTTTTCAAGGTGTTGATCACCTTCCTCTTGTACACTCATTTGGAACTTCATTATTTATCTCTTAAGTTACTTGCAAAGCAACCTCTTATTTTTTTCTTTCTCTCATAACTCTCATTTTCTTTTTCTCCACAAGCCGTCTAATTGGACATTTAACACTCTCCTTCATCACCCATCCAAACCACACAATTTCTTGTTCTCCCATCTGCTTAACAATGAGCTCCAACTCTACCAATCTCTCTTATCTCAAAATTTTCTTTTCTAAAGCTAAACTCTTCAATTTTCTTGCCTTACCATATTCCCTTTCTCTTTTTTCTTTCAATTGGCTCTTGCTTCTAGACAATCCCTTCATTGTTTCCTTCACCATATTTACCTTCTCAAGTAAGTCCTCTTGAATTTGTTCAATGTTTCAACTATCAAACACCTGTAATCAACTCAATGATTTATATATTAGAGTAAAATATCAACTTTTAAAAGCTCCTTGCTCAATTATGATACCAAAAATTGATACCAACCTTATAACTTGATGTTCTTAAATATATAGCCACAATCCTATTCTTGAGTTGTGAGATCATAAGAACCTTGATGACAAGCATAAAAATAAAACCTTTCTTCTTGTAAGATTTGGTTTTGAACAATCTAAACAATTTTACTAAGTCCTTAAGGACCTTTATTTGATGTTTCCAACTTGTTGCCACCACTATGACTCCTCTCTTATTACTGTACCTACAAACAACTATTCTTAGAATATGAGTATCATATGGGTTTTTGAATGTATTGTGTTAAATCCTTGATCGACATCTAGATGTCTATTTATAGTCATACTTCTACCAATTACAACATTTATTTAGACATATACCCATTGTCATATTCTCGAGTCATGAGATCATAAGAACCTTGATGATGAACATAAAAATTAAACCTTTCTTCTTGTAAGATTTGGTTCTAAACAATTTAAACAATTTTACTAAGTCCTTAAGGACCTTTGGTTGATGTTTCACTGTTTTCACCACCGTGACTCCTCTCAAGTATTATTGTACATGAAAACACCTTTTCTTATACTATGAGTATCATATGAGTTTTTAAGTTATTGTGTTAAATCCTTAAACTGACATCTCCATCTATTTATAGTCATACTTCTGCCTATTATAACCTTTCTTTAGACACACTTTATCTTGAAATATAGACATTTGTCATGAATATTTTCATTGAAACTAATTATGTCTTCTATAAGCTTCATGTTTATACACTCTCATTTAGATCCTTTATATAAGGAATTTAACTTTTTTAACTCTCATCCACATATTCTTGACTTTCATCCACTTTATATTTAGGTAACTCTTCCACTCATAATCATGTTTTCATTGAATATTCTCTACCCAAACAATGATGAGAAGCTTAACTATATGTCATTACCTTGAAAAGGACAATTTTCACTAAGTATCAAAAATGCATCTTCCAATGTACAAGAGACTTCATGCAAACATCGAACTCTACCTACTTTAGAGATGAATCTTCATACTCATTTAATCATGGATTCTCATTTCATGTTGTCAAGATGATTCAAAAACCTTCATGTGTATGCATTTGAACATACACCTAATCACTATTCATTCACTCCTCGCACAATTATACTCTTTTGGTTATCTCCTTGTAACCTGTTTCAAAAATGTAACAGACAATATTGTGGATTGTGTTTCTCGCATGAGTAAGATGATTTATCCTTATTTCCACAAAAATGTATTAGTATTCAAAGTGATATTAAAAATAATGCATTGATGGAGATTTGGTTGACTTACAAATTTTTTCTACTACCCAATCCTTTCTTTAATATTGTTAGTTCAACAAAAGATCCTTCCTTCACTATCTCAGTTCAGTGATGAGGCAACCAAGTTAAAAACATGACAATCTAAAATTTTGAGACTTACAATAGTCATATTCACTCCATCTTAGACATACCATCATGCATATTCTTATAAGAACCAATTCCCAACTTGTTTATCTAAAATATTCCTTTTATATCTAGTAACTTGTTTTAATATCAACTTCTAGCCCTGTTTTCGGTCATTTTTAGGTGTAATTTTCAATAAAATTGCTTCCAAAACCTCTTGATAAACTTTTCAGATACCTTTTTCCTCTACTTTATGCTCACAAAATTTTAGGTTTTAATTCCTCGTAGAATTTACACACTTCACTTTTTAGATCTGGTAATTATGTCTCTAGCGTGATTAGTATACTTTTTCTAGAACTGTCAAGAATATCTTATACCTATAGATATGAAACTTCCTAAAATATTTTGGAATGTTAAGGGTACCTCCTCTAGATGACATGTTTCCATTTATATCCCTTAGATCTCAATAATAATAAAGATATGTATGAATTATCTTAAAACCTTAGTTGAGGGTTTAAACATGCCCGATAGAAGGAAAAATTACATACCTTTCTTATCTGATGTTTTCATCACCCCTAACCAGCTTCAATGGCTTAGCGGGATCATTATATAAGTTCCTCCTTTAATAGTTTTGGCCTGAAGATGCCTCTATATATATGCATAATAAGCGATCCACTAAAACACATTACACTTTATGAGAAACAAGGTACATCTCATGGATATTTGCAAATTATCATGACAAAATTAACCTTATCTTCATTTATACACATCTATCCACCTTAATACATATCATAAGAATGGTAAAATTCAACAAACTTTTAATATTTCTTCTTAGAACAATATGATATATATACAAACATGGTTTTTCATGAACAAAAATGCCTACTAAAGACTTATTACATTAAGAAATATCTTATTCACTTATCAAGACTTAATTAAACAACTTTATCCATATTTATTTATTGTATTTTCACTCTCCTAATCCTAATGGGGTAAAATTCCTCTATAATGGATAAAATTATGTAGAGAGAAGCTATCGGAGCAAGTTGACAAAGTAAGAGTGGTTGAGAAGGTTAAGGAAGTTGTTTCAATAAATGCTAAATTTGGATATTCCTCAAAACAAATATGGACCCTATATTACTATATCCCTCATATTTTAACATTTTAAATTTCAATTTTTGCTAATTTGGAGGGAAATTCCAAACTAAACATATTCAACCTATTTAAGAACAATTGAAGCTTTTCAAAGTAGCTTTTATTGACTCTAGAAGACCTCCCAAACACCCTCACACTATGAATACATACAAATTATTATATTTACATCATGTACATAGCTTAGATCATGATTTTCTTACATCACAATTCTTCATCAAAGTTCAACAAATCCATAATCTCTAAGTCACGAGAACAGAGCATATCCCCTCCGCATGAGAAACATTTGTATTCCTTCCATGTTTTGTATCTCTATTGGAATTTATTGTTTCAAATTTCTTTACAATACTTTAATTATATTTTTAGTTAAATTTGAGTTTCTTATCTTGGGCATTGACTACACTCTGTGTTGCATTTTTAAATTGGAGCATGTCGGCACCAAGACATCGGGACACTATGAAAACAAAGTTATTGTGAGCAAAGACAAAGTGTGTCTACACACTCGGGTATCTTTTCCTTTAAGCTTTTGATTCCATGCCATACCTAAAGGGGGATGTAGACACTCAAATTTGGTAATCTATCCTTTGACACTATTGATCTTGACATTACACACTTGCATGTACAAATGCACTTTCCTCACTCTTGTTTAGCACACCTTGATAGCTATTTGATTACTTGTTTATATTTTCACACCTCTCTATTATTAGTTTCTAAAGTTTAATAACATAAAACACATCTAGAAACATCTATCCTCTAACCCATAAATTTGAAACATGTTTTTCCCCGCTTGTTAAAACTGTCATTTTTTGGTCGGTTTATACAATTTGTACAAGTCAACCCTACTATACGGTTTTGGACTGCATGATTTGGGATAATACTTTCAATTCTATCACATTCTTATGAGAAAATACATTCCCTTGGTTGGAACTTTGTTTGGCTGGCTTTAAACCTATGTATGGGCTGCTCCTAGGTTAGGTTGTTGATTCTTAGTAATTTATGAGAGCTTGGGGTGCTTTAGGAATGTATTTTGCAATAAGTGATCTTGAAAGTGATAAAAGAGTGTTAATTCTCTATAAGTAAGTGCATTAAACTTGATTTTAGAGGTGTTCGTAAGTTTAGTTTTGCATTAAGGCTAACATGTGGGATTATAGAACCAAAATCATGTACTTTGGGTAATTATTTAATCCTGGTTACATACTACTATTTATATGATTCCTAAGTAAGAAAAATATTAATTAACCCATGTCTTAAGTCATCTTTGCTTTCTTTCTATTGCCACTCTTGGTCTTACACTCTTTTTAGCTTAGTAAGTAATTTCATACTTGGCATTTCTCATTCGGAAACCAATGCCCAACTAAGATGCTAGCGTTAGGAGCTCCCATTCCCTTGGCGCCCTGGCCTCTTTATACTTTATTCACACATTTTGGGTCATTTCTACCAGTTTGAGCATATTATCTTTTTGGTAGTTAGCATTTTCGAGGTTAACTATGAAATCCAAGCAAAGGAATCATATAAATATAAAGTTATGTGATCATAATAAAGGACCAAGCACTAAACATTAGCTATCACCACCTAAGGTTGCATCCAAAGGCTATTCAAGAGAATTCAAGCATCCATTCAAGGAAAGGGACTATATTATTTTGCATACACTTCATAGGATGAGAGTTATTATATTTTATGCACACATCTATTACATTTATTTACATCTAACTACTTTGCTCGCTATCAAGTGCGACACACACAAGATCCACCTAGGCCATTATTTCACACACACACACACACACATAACTACATTGGGTTTGAAATGTAGTGTTACACTTAGTCATAAGATCACTTGTTTGACAACCGAGACATCGACCGCTCATTCTTCATCTTTCTTTTTTAGGATTTAATGTCTCTTTGAGGGTTTTATAGGTCATTATTTCATTGCAGGTTTCTAGTAACCTCGACGATCATTGTGCGACCTCATAGTGACTAAAGGTGAAGGACAACGAACACTTTATGACCAATCGAATATAATTTTCGAACATTTTCGTAGTCACATGTGCCTACTACAGTCTATGGCACCCCTACCCCTTTCAAGCGCTGTTAGAGTAGGTATTTACCTTAGCTCATGTTCACCTAGGTACATTATTGTATTTATCCTCACCCACTTATGTGTGTGAATATTTCTTTTTATTTATTTAGATATTAGGAGATATTATCTAGTTGTTAGGTATAGTTCTTTCCTTGATCTATGGTATTGACTAGTTATTTCCTATATCTATGGTATTGACTAGATCCTTGATGTCTAGTTCTCTCATAAATCTATGGACTTGACTAGTTCTTTGATGACTAGTTCTTTCCATGATTTATGGCTTGATCTACGACCTTGACTGGTTCTTAGATTGTTATTCCTTGCCTATATAAGCAAGGCCCATTCTCATTATATTTCATTGAGTTCCATAATAATATATGATATTGTTGCTCATTTGTTTGTAAAGGTTTATGTAAAGTTATTATGGCGAATTGCTTTCATCTTATTGATCGTGATGTTTGATTAACATCTGTGTTCTTGGCTTGGCATGATCTGGTTATCATTCCTTTTATGGTATCAGAGCAGGAGATTGCTATTGACATTCGTCTATAAGTTTTATTTTGTAAATAAATTCTTTATATATTCACCCATTGAAATCCTTAGCCCCTGGTCATATGAGGGCTTAAAGCTTGTGATTCCTACTAGTAGGTGCTTAACTCCAGCCCCCTTTTATTTTATTTGTGTGGTGAAGGCAAGAGTATTTTATTCTTAGTGGAAACTAAAATAAATAGTAGAGCATAATATTGAAAAACTTGTATCTTTTGATTGGTAACTCGGTTTTGAGTGCCGTTTTTACAAAAGTGCGTAGTTTTTATGATTTTCCATTGGAAATATTTATTTTTAAGAATTGCACATATAATTATAAAGTGCCATATTGTAACATGCACTCATTATAAAGTGCCAAAATCTAGGGGGCTCTTGTTGCATTGTTTAGGGGTCTTGTTACATTGCTTGGTTCTTGCATTTCTTTTGGTGATTTTTTGAGGATGGCATATTTATCTACTTCTACATTAGATCATGTTGAGCCATTAACAAAACATAATTACCACACATGGAAACCAAGAATGGAAACAATAATTAAGTGGAAAGGATTATGGGATTTAACTTCTTCAGAACAACCAGTGTTCACTAGAGAATATGAGAAATTTCAGTACCAATGCAAATTTGATGAGTGTATGGGTTTGATAGGAACTTATGTAAGTGACAGTATTTTTATTTCATTTGGAAAAGTGTGACTCTCCTTTCAAAATATGGGAGAAATTGGAGGATTTATTTGGTAAGGTGGATCATATGAGAGCCATGCAACTTGAAATTGAGATCACCTCTCTTAATCCTGAAGATTTTCCAACAATTATAGACTATCTTACCAAGTTCAAGCATTTTTTGACACAATTGAAGGGGAGTGGAAGAGATAAGAAAGATGAAGAGTGTGTTTACTTGATTCTATCCAAGTTGAGAGGACCATTCCAAATTTTTGCTTCTACCTTTTTCTCTAGCATGGATGCCTTAGGTGACACCTTCAAAATGCCTAACTTAGAAATATTTTGTGAAAGACTTACTAGGGAAGAATCCAAATTATCTCACCTTGAGTCTTCCACCTCTCAAAAGGCATTAGTTGCATCTAATCCTAAGGACAAGGGAAAACCAAACAGTAAAACCAAATCCACACCTTCTCCATCTCAAAATGCTCCTAAACCCAAAGAAAACAACTCAAAACCCAAGGAGTCTTCTAAATCCAAGAATAAGTCTAGTCGTTCATGCTCTTTTTTTTGGGGATAGTAATCATGAAGAACATAGGTGTTATAAGCGAATGCA
Organism: Taxus wallichiana var. yunnanensis; assembly: GCA_018340775.1. Taxonomy (NCBI): domain Eukaryota; kingdom Viridiplantae; phylum Streptophyta; class Pinopsida; order Cupressales; family Taxaceae; genus Taxus; species Taxus wallichiana. Next base: position 763,888,690 of record CM031237.1, read on the forward strand.
AGCCTTAGAGGATGTAGTCAAGAAACACAAAATTTATATCTCCACTCCACCTCCTTCTAATCAGCATGGAAAAGCACTTAATTTTGTTGGAAGATCTCAATCACCACTTGCAGACAATTGGGTTATAGATTCTGGTGCCTCTCATCACATGACTTCTTCTAAGGAGTCTTTTGTTTCTCTAGGTTTGAGTTCTACTTCCAAAATTGAGGTTGGAGATTCTTCCTTTCTTTCTGTTGAGGGAAAAGGTGATATACAACTTGATGGTGGCAGTATCCAAGATGTACTATATGTTCCTAACATCACTACAAATTTACTTTATGTATATCAAATTTGTCATTCTGGTAAAGGAAAAATAGTGACTTTTACACCACATGGGCGAGTATGAACTTTGTTGGAGCCTCATTCACTGGTTGCTCGGGTATTGTTGATCATAGTTCTAGACTATATCACTTTGAGGGTTTTGATGACACTTCTTCTATAGGGTTAGGATTGGTTTCTCATGCAGATTCAGAGAGTAAGATTTGGCATGAAAGATTTGGACATCTCAATTACAAATATTTGAAGGAGTTGAGCACTCATGGTATGGTAGATGGTCTTCCTAGAGTTTCTTGTCTTGAGGGAGTTTGTCATGGTTGTGCATTAGGGAAACAACATCAAGATCCTTTTCCTAAGAATTTGTCTAAGAGAGATTCTTCACCACTTGAGCTTGTGCATAATGACTTGATGGTTTTCCTACCCCATCTTTCAATGGAGCTAAGTATGCACTTACCTTTATTGATAATTTCTTGAGGTGTACTTGGGTTTATTTTCTCAAGTACAAAAGTGATGTTTTTCACACTTCAAAGTCTTCAAGGCTTTGGTCGAGAAACAATCTTCTAGTAGCATAAAGAACCTTCACATTGATAATGGGGGGAGTACTTCAGCAATGAGTTTTCTGAATTTTTGGCAACTCAAGGCATTATTCACCAGCATTCTGTTCCTCATACTCCACAACAGAATGGATTAGCAGAAAGGAAGAATAGAAATTTGAAGAAAATGGCTAACTGTATGATGCATTCTAGAGATATACCTCCTATCTATTGGGCAGAAGTAATTAATTGTGCTAACTATATTCAGAATCACACACCACACAGAGCACTTGAGCATTTGACTCCAGAGGAAGCTTGGTCCAACACTAAGCCAAATGTCTCATTTTTTTGAGTCTTTGGGAGCCATGCTTGGGCCTTTGTGCCAAAGAAGAAAAGGAAAGCTTTGGATAAGAAGAGTAAAACCTTGATCTTTGTAGGGTATTGTGAGGACATGAGAGCTTATCGTCTTTTAGATCTTGATACACATGATGTTATTTTTCGAACACATGTTCAGTTTGATGAGCGTTTCACTCCTCATGATTCTTCATCTTCTTCCATTCCTTCTTCTTCTTCATCTCATCTTGAGGATCCTTTCTTTGAGGAGATTGATGAGGAGATTATAGATGTCATTGAGGATCCTATTCCCACTGATGTTGTCACTATGCCTAAGTGGGCTCATGTACTACAATTTATGAGGTAACACCTTTCATAAAGGATCTTCCCCACTAGGCATCATCACACACATTCTACAGGTTCTAGAATTTTGTGTCAAGCAATTTCTAAGGATCAACATTTTTTCAAAGGCTCATGGGATACAGAGAGTGGGATGATGCGATGGAAGCTAAGTATTCTTCTTTGATGAAGAATCATACTTGGGATTTGGTATCTCTTCCTAAAGGAAGAAATATGGTTAGGTGTAAGTGGGTATACCAAACCAAATACACAATTGATGGGTCCATTGACAAGTATAAGGCTCATCTTGTTGCAAAGGGTTTTTCACAAGTTGAAGGTATTGATTACTCTGAGACTTTTGCACCCGTTGCCAAGATGGATTATGTACGCCTTGTACTTGCTATTACTTTGCATCACGGGGTGGCCCGTATACCAGATGGACGTGAAGAGTGCCTTCTTACATGGAGATTTATAAGAGGAAATATACATGGAGCAACCAACTGGATTTGTTCAGATTCTTCTCTTGTTTGTAGGCTCCGAAGGTCTCTCTACGGTCTCAAATAAGCCCCTCGGGCTTGGTATGAGAAGATGGATTCTTTTCTTCTATCTACTAGTTTTGTTCGTTGCCATTTTGATCATACAATGTATCTCCAGCATGTTGGTGAGGATATTGTGATACTTGTCTTGTATGTTGATGATCTTACTTACTGACAACTCTTTTTCCCACATTCGAGTATTCGAGGGCTCTTTCTACATAGTTTGACATGACAGATCTTGGGCTATTGCATTATTTCCTTGGTTTGCAGATTTCTCAAGACAAATTCAGGATTCATTTGAGTTAGCAAAAATACACCCATGATCTTCTTAGGTGCTTTGATATGGCTGATTGCAAGCCAAGTCCATCTCCTTTTCAATCTGAGTTACTCTTACATCCACATGTACCACACCACTTTGTGATCCTACATTGTATAGGTAGTTGGTTGGGAGTCTCATGTACTTGACCCATACTCACCCTATATTTCATTTGTAGTAGGGCTTGTATCTCGGTTTGCACATTCTCCTCATAGTAGTCATTGGCAGGTCTGCTAAAAGGATTTTGCGCTATTTGCGGGCACTTCCCACTTTGGCCTACACTACACTAGGGGTTCTTCTCGGTTGGTTGGGTATACAAATTCAGATTGGGCAGGTTCTATTGATGACATGCGTTCTACTTCTGGCTATTTTTTTTGCTTGGTTCTTCTCTAGTTGCTTGGGCATGCAAAAATCAACAGGCTATTGCACTTTCATCTTCAGAGGTAGAGTACGGGCGTAAGATTACAACAAGTCAGCAGATTCTTTGGCTTCACTAGTTATTGATAGAGTTTGGATTCCCACAGATTCACCGACTGTACTTTGGTGTGACAACCAAAGTACAATTCACATTTCTCACAACCCAGTTGAGCACCAAAGACCAAGCATATTGAGATACACATCCACTTCATTCGTCAGCACATTTAGGATGGAGTTCTTTGCTTGGAGTACATTCCGACTCAGTAGCAGGTTGCAGACATCTTTACGAAGCCTTTTGCATCACCTCACTACCTTGAGTTACGTGGAATGCTTGGGGTTTCGAAGTTGTTCTTGGGGTGTTCATGAGAACATCTTCCTTCTTCTTCTTCTTCTTCTTTCTCTTTCCTTCTAGCAGGATTATTTCCTTCTTTTGGTTCGAGATTTCTTCATGGATATATTGTACATGAGTACCTCATTAGGCCTAGTTGCCGGGACTCATACTGTGGACATGCCACTTCTATTTTGGCCCTTAGCTTCACTTGAGGGGGGGTGTTAGAGTAGGTATTTACCTTAGCTCATGTTCACCTAGGTATTATTATTTTATTGTATTTATCCTCACCCACTTATGTGCGTGGATATTTATTTAGATATTAGGAGATATTATCTAGTTGTTAGGTATAGTTCTTTCCTTGATCTATGGTATTGACTAGTTATTTCCTAGATCTATGGTATTGACTAGATCCTTGATGTCTAGTTCTCTCATAAATCTATGGACTTGACTAGTTCTTTGATGACTAGTTTTTTCCATGATTTATGGCTTGATTTACGACCTTGACTGGTTCTTAGATTGTTATTCTTCCTATATAAGCAAGGCCCATTCTCATTATATTTCATTGAGTTCCATAATAATATATGATATTGCTTTACTCATTTGTTTGTAAAGGTTTATGTAAAGTTATTATGGCGAATTGATTTCATCTTATTGATCGTGATGTTTTATTAGCATATGTGTTCTTGGCTTGGCATGATCTCGTTATCGTTCCTTTTAGCGCCCATGTCCAACATATTCCTCCATAGCTACATTTTTCCGAGTTATGATGCGACAATCACATGTGCATTGGATTTTCTAGTTTTCTAGCTCTGTGCACCTTTAGGACCTTTGTAAAACAACTAAGTCATTTGATCCCTTCATTACAACTAGAGTTTTACATTTTACAACTTAATTTACTTGGGTCATTTGTTATACTTAATTGTTATCTATTTATCTGCTACAATAACAATCGATTAAGCATTTTTATAGCATAAATCCATATTTCACTTAATCATTTTGGTGAACCTGTCACACTCGAATCCACCTTCTCTTTAGGCTCTTATCCTCTTATCACTATGGCTCAATATTATGGTGAATTCATTGAATCCCATCTTAAAGACCTTAATGATCATATCGTTGAGCATCCACAAGATTTAGACTTGCTTTTATTTGTTGATCGTGAGGAAGCTACTAATCTTGCGAGAGCTTAATGCTTCCCCTGCCATCCCCACCTCCACCGCTTACTCAACCGCTTACTTCTACTCTTCTACCTATTTCCTTTGTTCTTGTTTCCATCCCTACTCCCACTAACCATTTCACTTCACCTCTTTTTTCTCATGCATGCCAAGTTTCTTCCACTGGAAATCAAGACTTAACCTCTCTTTACTAAGATCTCCAAGTTCAAATCCGCCAATTGCAACATACTACTTCTCACACTTCTTCATATTTGGATTCCACTTTATTGCTTCACACCCCATTCGCACCCGCCATTTCCGCTTACCTACTTCCTCCTAATTTTTTCACCCCCAAGCTTCCCATTTTTAATGGGCATGGTGACCCACAAGAGCATCTACGAGCATTTCATGTGGCATGTCTAGATTTTTGGATGATCATATTCTTCTAGCTAAGATCTTCCCTCGTAGTCTTCATGATTATGCAATGCGTTGGTTTTATGACCTACCTATCCACTCATAACATATTTCACGCATATAGCCGATGATTTTCTCACTCATTTCTCTATCAATATTGGCTCTAAGATCTCATATGCTCAAATTGCACAATTCAAAAAGGATCTAACAAACATCTAGCGGACTATGTCTTACAATACAAAAACAACTTAGCTAAGATGTCTAATGTGCTTGTAGACTTTGAACTTCAAGATCTATTCATTCAAAGTCTATTTCCGCCTCTCCAGGAGAGTGTTATCTTCTAGACATCTCCATTATTTGATCAAATTTTCCATACTCTTAAGATACGTGAATCTAAATTGTTATCTATAGGTAAGCTTAAGTATTAGGAACAAACTTCATCTTCTACATGCTTTCAAAGTAAATCAACTTTCAAGCCATCAACCAAACCTACTGAAGAAAAAATCATTGTCAACGTTGTATCTAATACTAAAGAGCTTCAATGGCAACAACCTAAACAAAATACACAAAATTAACTTTGTCACTCCACATATTATACTACCACAACTTGTCAAAAGCAATCTTATCACACTTCCTTCACCACTTAATTTAGATCCATCTTGTCCTAAAGGTCGTAATTATGATGAAAAACTTAGATATGACTATTATCAATGCGTAGGAAATTATATAGATTGTTGTTTCAAACTTCACAATCTCATTCAAGATTTAATCGATAATAATGCAATTGAACTTCTAGAGCCTATGGCTTCTACACCTATCAATGAAAATCATAAGCTCAATATCTTCAACAATCCTCTTCCAAAACATGAAAAAAAAGTGGTTGATTCCTCGATTAATAATACAAATCACACATTGCCTCCCCCTATATCAGAAGCTCTTGATTTCCTAGTTTCTCATGTTGAATTTTCTCCACCAATTATTTCTTTCTCCGATCATGATCATCATGCTACATTTTCTTTTGATCACTTACACATTAGTGCTTCTATTAGATCTATTTCTATCAATAACACTAAATTTGATCCATCATGGTGCATCATCACACGTTCTATTGCACTTTTTTTCGTTATCAGCTATCCACTCTCATAAATTTCATAACCAAACCCTAACTCATATGGGGTTTTCAAGCTTCAATTCATTGTCGGTCCTCTCACCATGCTTGTACCTTTTCTTGTGGCACCAACAATTCAAGGGTGTGACATTATCTTAGGCCTCAATTGGATTCACAAATCTCATTCTATCATATCTATGAATCACTTATATATGAAATTCATTCACAACAACCAATTCATCTCTATCAATGGTGTTTCACCATCCACTCCATGGCCGCAACCTCCTCTTGAGTTTTCATTGCATCAACTAGAGCATCTAGGTCCCCAAGCCTATCAAAACTAAAGCAAAAATTGTTCCTAGCTCACTTGTTCACACATGACCTATGCGGTCTCATTGATCTAGTCCATCACATCAATCTCGGTCCACCACTAGGATAGATCCTTCATCTAGACATACTTCACCACCTCGTTTAAATCTACATAGGTTTCATCAAGTCCACGCTTTGCTTCACATAGATGTCCATCACCTCCGCACTCTCCTTCACATAGGTGTCCATCATCGTCACGTTATGTTTAGCATAGGCATTCATCGCCTCCATAGTATATTCATAAATCACATGCATATAGGCTTCATTCACTTACATAGCATCTATCCCATATACCACAACCCTTAAAACATATTCACACACCTTCATCACCGCTAGCATCGGGTGGAGACCATCATCCTTTACTTTCATCGTATAACATACTTATCATCACACACATGGGGGTGCATCACACCTATTTCTCCCCCTTTAGCATTGACACACATCTTATATTTTCATCACATCTCATCTAGATATACACACACAACATGTACATCTTGATACACTCTAGTATCGTCATTTCCCGATAATGTGCTCTCGTGTTATGGTTCACACTTGAATGTTGAGGAATCCTATATACATGAACCTCACACACTACACATTACACACTACACACTACACACTTCACACACTCACATTTCACATTTCACACATTCATCTCTTCATCTATAAAATATACTTTACGCATTCACGACATATCTTTCGCATCTACTTCTACACGATGCGGTCATCACCCTATGAATCACTCTAGTTTCATGCTCCATGCTCATTGTTAAGGGTATACATCTCAAATGGACCTCAGCACACTCAATCACTCATTTAAACAATCTACACTTTGCACTTTGAGAATCACATCTTATTCATATACACAATTCAAACCATTTCCCGATGACACACTCTTGTTCTACGGTTCATTATTGACTGTTGAGGGGGCATGTCAAAATGAACCTCATCTCATACATAAACATCTTCTCAAGGCACATGTTGCTCCTATCATTCACTTTGCATTCCATTCCATCTCATCCATAACATATTACATATCTTGGTCACACTTAGTCTTGCTTACACTTACTTGTTACATGTACACTTTATTACACATGCTAGATAGATATCTTGTATGTCATTATCTTTATCATACACACATGCGTGTTCACTTGCTTTCTAGTTGTGATCACATATTATATAAATCCATACACGCAACACAAATGCTTAGTGCAATACCTATTACCAATCCGACAATGATGACTCCTAATGGCATCAATTTCATACATTACAGGTGTTATTGTTTCATTTTGTTCCATAGCACATTAGTATATCGAATTATACATGTCATGACATACTTTTTATCTTTATAACATGCTAACAGGTCCTTCATGTGCAACATTTATTTTGCAGGTCTATTTTCCACCATGGTTGTCTACTACTTTGTTTGTTTTGTTTGCCATTGTTTTTCATTGTTTGTGGGCTTTGCCCTTTGTCTTGTGTGCACATTTGTCTACTTTTAGCCTAGTCATCCTTGTTTGTCTTGCAACATCATGAGTGATGTCCCATGTCTGAAACCCGCTTTTCGTGGTTTACATTATCTTCTTGTGTGTTGTCTTCTTATGTCTTAGATTACACATTGTCTGCTTGTTTACTAGCTTACATTTTACATGCATGTTTGCTTGTACTAACACTTGTCTCCTAGCCACTTTGTTTATGTGTGCCTTATTTTTACCAAGCACACTCCCTCCCCAGGGCACAATTTCAACACAATGATAGGTCCTCCTTTGGGCCGCATACTCCTTCAGTGATGTCACATGCACCCCAAATGAGGGGGGATAATTTGGGTGAATCAGTCACCCCATGCAATAATTCACAATCATAGTTTAGCACAACATGATACAATGTACGGTATAACATAGTCATCAACATTGGACAAGGATCAAATCTTGACTTGGGCCCTTGACATAGCACAAAAACCAGTGCCTAGACCATGACAATAATGCCTGGGTGCCCCCGATCCTTCCTGGATGCCTATGACTAGGATGTAGTTACACAAAATTCTTCAGTGTAACATAGTCTACAAAACTCCACATAGCAGATTTTATAGGGCACATAGTCCTTAACACCCACCATACATACAACATTTAACATTTTCTTCTTCAACATTAGATCAAAATTGGTCGAACCAGATTAGATTTTTACACACCATCTGTAGTGGTGTTCCATATTATGGGAAGTAGTTAAAGGTTGGAGGATGACACCAAATTTTCTCCCTACACTTATTCCAGATCATTGGCATGAGATCACCTAAAAAACTCGCAGTCCGACACACAATTGGTGTGAGATCTCCCAAAAAACTTGGTCTTCTACAACATCTACAGATCCTTTCTACACTATTTCCTCATCACGGATCAAGTGCACATGTTCCTTTTTCACATTTTTCATTTTACATACTTTTTATATATATATACATGTGTATTTGACTACTTGTTTATTTTTCTCTTTTGCAGGTCCATCTGTATGGGAAGCGGTAGTCAACATCATTCAATAAGAACATCAAAAAATCACACACATCAAAGATCGACATCTACAACATGTGTTTCCACCCTAGGGTCATTATCTCATCACTTTTTGCACTTTCTCATCTTTAGTCTCCATGCTCCACCTTTTTATCACTCCACGCTTTTCCTTGTCTCTCGACATGCTTCTCGCCATTGATCTACATGGTTATCAGGTACACATCTCTATCTACTTTATATTATCGAGATTTCCTCAACAACATAAAGTGGGGGCAAATGTAGACACAAAATCACGCACTTTGGGTAATTATCTAGTCCTAGTTGCATACTACTATTCATATGATTCCTAAGTAAGAAAAGTATTAACTAAACCATGTCTTTGGGCATATTTGTTTTATTTCTATTGTCACTCTTGGTCTTACACTCTTTTTAGCTTAGTTTATATTTTCATACTTTGGTATTTCTTATTCGGACACCAGACGCCAACGCCATGCACTCACATCCCCTCTGGGAATCCCGACCTCTTTATACTTTGTTCAAGTCTTTTGAGTCATTTCTAGTCATTTTAGCATCTTATCTTTTTGATAGTCAACATTTTCAAGGTTAATTACGACATTCAAGCAAAGGAATCATATAAATATAAAGTTATGTGATCATAATAAAGGACCAAGCACTAAGAATTAGTTATCACTTCCTAAGGCTGCATCGAAAGGATATTCAAGAGCATTCAAGCATCCATTTTATCATCCATTAAAGGGCAAGGGAATGTATTATTGTGCATACACTTCATAGGAGGGGAGTTTATTCTATTCCATGCACACATTTATTACATTTTTTTACATCTAGTTACTTTTCTTGTCATCAAGTGTAACACACACAAGAGCCATCTAGGGCACAATTCTACACACACACACATAGAACTACATTGGGTCATGTAGTGCAAAACTTGGTCGTAAGATCACTTGATTGACAGATCAGGACAATTTGACCCCTCATTTCACATCTTTCGATTTCAGGATTTGATGTCTCCTTGAGGGTTTTGTAGGTCAATATTTCATTACAAGTTTCTAGCGACCTCGACAATCATTGTGCGACCTCCTAGTGACCAAAGGCGAAGGAAAGGGAACACCTTGTAACCAGTCAAATATGGTTTTCTGAACATTTTTGTAGTCACAGGTGCCTACTAAAGGTTTGTGGCACCTCCCCGCCCTTACTAGGCGCCCTTGTCTAGGATATTCCTCTAGATCTGCATTTTTTGAGCTTTAGTGGGACAATTTGTTCTTCATATTTTATAGTTTTCCATCTCTGTGTACCTTTGGGATCTTTGTGAAAAACTAAGTCATTATATCCCTTCATTGCAACTAGGGTTTTACATGTTACAACTTAGTTTACTTGGGTCATTTGCTATACTTAATTGTTTTTTGAATATTATGACATTATTGTATGGTGATTAAAGTTTCAAAAATTTATCTAGTTGGTGTTGGAAACCCTTGATTCCTCCTAAAAAAATGGCCACTCCTATTTTTTAGGAGAAGATTCCACATTTCCCAACAAATTTCATGGAGTGAACTTTATGGATATGAGAATTTTAAGTAGTGGTCCTTTGAAAGGGGATTCTAACTTTTCTCAACATTAGTTTCTTAGAAAATTTAGGAATAATTTGCATATAAATAGTTCCATACTAAATGAAAATTACTCCCGACTTCTAAATTTGTAGGATAATACAAATAAAAGTGGTATTTTAAAATTTTAAAATGAATTAGTATTTTGAAAGAGTATATCCCAAAATACCTTTGTTTATATGGGAAACCTCTTACTCCCCTCCCATGCATATAAAAATAGATATTTTGAATTATGTGTTTACACATTTTTTTAATTTGCTAGATGAAGGGTTGAATGGTCCTCACATATTTGGGACGTAATCATAGGGACCCGATATGTGAACTCGCATACCATCTTACATTCCAATAAGTCATTTTTGCTATTGCATTGCACCATCAAGTAGATTTTATATAGATTTTGGTGTAAGTTTTCTTATTATTGGTGGAATTTGAACTTAGGTTGTTCCATTATGTCTCGCATATTGTTATGCCAAGAGGCATTCTACATTCACAGATTAGGTTAGGGGTAGTGGGTTGTAATTTATGTGAATGTGTTCACTTCTAATTCCGACATTATATTTGATGTCCACTTGACCATCATTGAGAAGTTTTTCCTTTTTACAATCTTGGCCATTTGATGGAGTTTGGGTTCCATTTTTCCCACCAAAAATATGTTTTTGAGACTTACACACAAGTATATCTAAATTAACATTATATTGTGATGAAAATAATGAAATTCTTAATAATTACACTCATAGGAATTCCCTTCTATTGAATGATCGAAGATAGATGGCTGATATTAGTTTACATGGTATATGTTGATTGATCAACTATCGTGGCACCTTTCTCCCTATATCCTTTTTCCTTATTTTGGTGGTGTCATGTTGCGCATGAGGGAATATCATTGACGTGTGTCAAAAAAAAAATCATTGAGGCACATCAGATGGAGGAAATGTTAGGAAAATCACTAATGGGATATTTTGTGTTTAGGTGAGTAGTGGTACCAACACCATGGTCAATATTTGGTCTCTATTTTTTCAATTTTTGGCTCGACATTGACATCGATGAGGATTACCCACTTTCTATAAAAATCATAACCAAATATGCAAATACCAATACTGAGGAAGCTCATATTGTTGTTGTACTTTCTATTTTGAGTGTTGGAATTATGACGGGGAGTGCAGTGGCTATGACTGTGTCTAATTCTTTTGAAGCATCATATTCTAATCCAACACACTTGCAATATGACTTAGCATGGAAAATAATCTTAATCTTTGGGAGCGGTTCCAACAAGTTTCACATATGATTCACTCGAGTAGATTGAAGAAAAGAGATTCCTTATTTGCAAGGAAAGGGAGAATGTGTATGTCGAGGAAAATTACTCGAGGCTCACCCCCTACGATGTGGGTTATGGGTTTTCCATGAGAAGGCTCTTCGCTGTTCGTCATTCACATTTGGATGTTTAAAGTGATTTATCATTACCGATATCTTCCCCATCCACAATATCTTGTGGATCTATGTAAGCTCCTCAAGATCTCCTTTAAGCTATTGAGATTCAAGGAAGCACGTGTTTAAGATATGAGGATGAGGAGTGTTGTTATGAGGGGGAGAGAACAAAGGGCATTAAATTCCATTGGGGCTTTGGAGTGTGAAAGGTATTGTTTTGTCTTTGTAAACCATGTGTTATGTATGTTAAGCATTATTTCTTACGATTTAACCTTAAAAATAGTCTGTAATGGCTATGTGTTTGCACTTTAATACTCTCCCTGGTAAAAACAGGTAGGAAAAGACCAAGAAGAATTATGTAGCTTCACCTACTACGTCATCTTCTTTTATTGCTTCATTCTGATGTGTCCCACTTTTTCCTTGTGTACCATCCATTTCTTAAGCATACCTTTATCTTTGACATTTTAAAGTTACTTTGTTCTATAATCAAGTGTCATCCAATATACAAGAAAAATAAGATTGAAACCCCGACAAATTCCATAACATGATATTATTCGGGTGTTGTTTTTATAGAAATGTTTTCCATATAACAAAGCATGATAATGGAGAGGACATTGTTATTGTATGATATTGCTCCATATATATCTACTGACACTTGAGAAATGAAGGAGATCCCTTCCAAGGGAGAGGAAGGGATTGATTTTCTTATATTCTTCTTGATCATTATTTTATTTCTCGTATTTTTTCTAGACCCCTTATATTACTACTTGTCTATTTTTTTACTAGCTTAGAATTTGATTAACTACTTTAACTAACACTTATTTCAATTTGATAAGTTTTATCACACTTTTGGTAGTTATTTCCGAGCAGTTAATGTGTCGGGCTTCAATATATGTTTTAAACTGACAAATTTCCAACGAATATTTTCCATTTGGTAAACATTGATCATACTTTTAAAAGTTAATTTCCATACACTTATAGACGCGGCTTCCAAATTAGTAAGGAATCAAGACGAGGAGTATATGTTTTAAACCAACAAATTTTTAGTGGCTTATTTCCATTTGATAAATTTTGATCGTACTTTTAGTGGTTATTTTCATGCATTGGATGTATCTACTTCAAGTATATGTTTTGAACTAACAAAAATTTAGTGGATTTGACCTTCCATGTGTTTTTTTCCTACATTATTACTTTTGGGATAATCATCATATATGATCAATAAGTTTAAGCTAAAGTCTATAGGCTATTGGTTATATGCCTTACTTGTAAGCCTCGTGATAGTTACCATAAGAATTGATCGAACAATCAAAATAAAAGCACATTGAAATCATGTATAAATTGTTTTATGTGTAAATACTATGTATACCTAAGTAAAAAACTGACGTTGTAGTCTCCATGCCCAAACCCCAATTTTATTATAATTTTGTTACTAATCTAACTTTACTCCGCCTTCAACATCATCTCTCATGTTAATGAAAATTCATAAAATACACACTAAAAATAACAAATAAATTATTAAAATTTGGTGTCGCAAAGCATCTACTCAACTAAGGTACAAAATATGTATTTAAGTATGCACAACAAATTTAAAAGGTGTTACAAATGTATGAAATGCATATAGATATACACACAATATGTAGTTTATAGTTTTTATCCTTTAGTTTGAAAATGGGCCAAGGGTTTAAAGGCCACTCTTAAATTACATATTTCCCTTGTCACTACCAACTCATTACAATGTGATCATAGGCTCTTAAGGTCCAAATTATAATTCAAAACTTACTCATGAGTTTCCCATCATAATTCAACACTCAAGTATAGCCTCACGACACTTCTTTATATGTTTACACATTAATGTAATATCTTAAGGAATACATGTTTATGCGATAATAAAGAGATGGTGGAGGAGGGATTTGAGCTTCTAGGGGTTCTCAACTTGGTTGGCCATCTCCCCTAGGACTTTCCTATAGGAAATCGTCCAAATCCACTCAACAATCAATAATTGTTGCATTAAATAAGATGAATGATTGGATTGATTATTAATATTTAAATTTATAAAGGCGCATTTCAAATATATTTTAATCAAATATTAGAGTACACATGAAGCCAAGAATGGCCAAATAGAACGGAAATAAATTGGAATGAAAATGTTCAAAGGGAAATAAAGACACGAGGTTTTAGAGTCCGTTACAATCTAAACGTGATCTCTTTGGCTTGTTACTATACTTTTTATGACAATATTGGATGTTTTTTATTGTTGTTGATTAGTACAACTCATTCATACAATCGAGGGGATGGTAAAAAATATATTTATATTTTAGTTATTATAAAACAATGTAACGATGGTCTCGATTAAGTCATGCTTAAGTTTTGATTGTTTTTATGGTTAGCCTAGTTGAAAGACCCCAACAAAGGAAATATCTCCTCCATCTCCTACATACTTCATGTCACACATGAAGGAATTTTAGAAATATAATTTAATGCTTAAATTCTCATGCCTTTCGCAAAAAAAAATTGTTCTTTACTTGTGGACTTTGAAGATTGTTTTTTAGTTGTTTAAGTGTACACACGTTTAAACAACCTCATAACTCATGTCTAGACAACTCTTGTAGCTCCTATTTATATGTTTACACATTAATGCAATCTCTCAAGGATTATGTGCTTACGTAGTCTTTGAGAGATGGTGAATGAGTGATTTAAGCTTCTAGGGGATTTCAACTGGGCTTACCATCTCCCTTGGAATTCTCCTATTAGAACCCCAATATCAAATCCACTCATGTTGTGTACAACTTGTGCCACACATGATAGGCTTGTTGGAAATATAATCAAAGGCTCAAATTCTTAATCCTTTCACCAAGAAATTTGTTGGTGTTTGATGTCAAATGCCCTGATAAGTTTCATTTTTGCTAAATCCAAAGTGAAATAATATGAGGTTGAAGATGACTCCTAAGGCCTATTCAGTTATTGTGTAACCAACAAAGATGACTAAACATTTTACTATCATAAAATTTTAGGCAACATGTATTGGTCTGAATAATATTGACTCGTGATTTAAGGGCCCACATCAAAATATCAACTCTTTATAATCTCAAGTCCTATATCAAGAATAACTCCACATGATTTCATGTCCATACGTAAATGACAATTGTTTTTTTGAATAAACACTGTAATATGAATCTATTTCTTCATTGATTGTTGAAAGGAATATTGGTGGTGTACATGCTATGGGTTGTTACTCCTAAGGTCAACAACTTTTACCACATTTCCTTCACCGTAAATGTAGTTTGTGAATTTTTCAATTGTCATCTTTCCATTAAGAAATCCCTCATTGCAATCGTGACATAAATGCAAGAAAGAAAAACATCATGAAATCAAACAATCATGTAAATATTTCTTATGATTCCCCTTTTTCTTCCATGTTACACAACTCAATTCTATTATTCTAGATCAAAGAATGTGGATCTATTTGCCATGATCCACCAACTCACAACCTTTGAATATGTCTACATAATTTGTTACCTATCATAATGTAGTTGGATGATTATATGTTTTATTTCTTACGCGTTAGAATGTAGTTGGATAATTCTATACAATATTCTTATTCTTGTTAGATTTTTAATCGGGAAGTACAAAACTTCAAGTTAGCTTGCTCCTCCATGTTTGGAGCAAAATGTGCAATCCCTCAAAACAATGCGTCAAACCCCCCTTAAGCATGCTTTCCAGGGGTTTGTGCGTAGCCTTTTAGTCTCCTTCATTGATTCAAATTATATTATTCATAGTTATATAACATCTATAATAACATTATTATCAACCCCTTAAAGACAACTTGATTACACCGTATTTGAATCACTTATAAGATTAGCTATATGAAACATGGTTAATGTGTAGCTACTATAAATAATGAAAATAAATATAGTGCAAACTTTATTAGTTGTTGATAATCACGACTTAATCAAGCAAATAGTAATTATACCTCTGGGAATAACATTTGCATGGTTGTTAATAATGACACTAATTAGAATTTAATAATAATTGCAACATTAATCTTGTCAATATTCATAACAATTACGCTAACCATGTTGTATTCAATCGGGAGGAAACATTTGTGGTCAATATTTATGATATTTTCTTTGATAAGAATGCCTTTAATGTGTTAAAACAAGGATTGGGCATTGTAATCATCCCACATCATATCCTCAAGGAAGACTTCATTGTGGGAATTGATAAGGTGGTATTGTGCCTTCTATAGAGTTCACGACGAGAATAGACAAGATTATGTGGTTACTTTAAGACGAACCAAACCGACAACCAAAATATTCCAAGCACGATAAAAGAGCTTTGCCATTGTAAAGGTGAACAAAGGCAATGCTGTAATAATAATAATGAATAAAAAGGATTATGATTCCGAAATGGAGGAATATTTGAACAATAGTGGGAGCTATCATATTAGGCTTCTAACTAATCCAGTGTTGGTTATAACATGTGCAAAATTTAATCTTAATATACCATCATTTTTTGTTCCAAAATATATTTTATTTTCATTATGTTTATAGATTTTTATCATTGTATTAGTTCAATGCAAACCACCGACTTATAATGTTTTTGTGATTATCAAATATAACAACTACATTGGCCCCATATGGGATATCGAGTTCCCACAATATGTCCCTATCTCTTTAGTTTTTTGCAGCAAACGCAAGGGAATTCCCCTCAAAATGTTGTGGCTATAACTATCCATAAAGTAGAAGGGTCGACATTGAAAAACGTATGTTGAAATTGGTAGTAATGAACAAAAAGAGCTTTCTTTTAGAGCTATCTTTGGAGTACATTGCCTCAATGCACTATGCATCACACTCCCCTTTCTCTTTGGGACAACTTGTAAAAAAGACACTATGCATCATACGACTTTACCAAAATAAAAAAGAGGACTGCATATGTTCCCTCTAATAGTTTCCTCAAGTTTAGGTTTCTCCTCCCTTAAGTGCCTTCTTCGTCACCCTCCTCCCCGTGTAATGTTTCACTTTCATTGTGTCGCATTTATACCTCCATATGGGCATCTTTATTACACCACAATTGCTAGTCGCGATCTGCTCAAAAAGTGAATAAAGACATTAAAATTAATGTCTCGCTAGTTAATACCCCGCAAATTCACCGGCATTTTAAATAGGAGCCCAAAACAGAAGTAAAGCGCGCTAAAGACCCTACTTAATTAATTAAAGTACACATTTTAAATAAAAAATTGGTTATCAAGCAGTTGGACCACCAGCGTTCGAATCTCTCTGTGGATATTCATGGTTTTTTTCCTCCAGATTCATTCCTTCCTCTGCAAACATGGTAAGCCGCTCCCTTTATCATGGAATCTTCTGCTGATTGGATTAGCCGTTGAAGTTGCTAGCCGTTACGTTGTCTCTTTATGTATACTCGTTTTTTTGATGATGTTTGTCTCCGCTTTTTTATCTATGCATTTAACATTGCTTACGATATTAGGGCGAATAATATTGAATTTTGCTGTGTATTTCTGTGAAGTCGTTTGAGAATGTGTTCTTTCGAATGTGATTATTTTCTTTTTTTCTGTGATCCGTTTTCTTTTCCTTTTTGATTGTTCTTAATGTTTATTATTTGTTTAGGATTTTGTATGTTATTTTTTTCGGATAGAGGTTTCGTTCGAGCGTGGCCATGCTATGATTCTATGTATTTTTAATGTGCATTTTTGTTTTATTGCATGTTTTTTTGGTTTTCTTTCTGTATTTGATGCGATTTTGTTTTGAGAGGGTTATTCATTGTAGCAACAGGGGAGGCGGGAGAACAAGCACAGGAACAACATGACAAACGTCTTCTTCTTTTTCAGGTAAATAACTTACACTTGCTGCACATATATTTGTTTCTATTGTTTTTGTTTTTTTTGTTGCATTAGTTGCTTCAGTTCCCTTTAATTTTAGGCTATTTGTTTATATTTGCAGCATTGATACGATTTCTGTTTTGTATTTCAACACGTATTGTACAGGGTTTAGGATCCTGTGTCAAATATTGCTGTCAGTTTAGAATACTTTTAAGACATACATTCCACATGAATTCCTTCATATTTTCTGCATTATCTAGCTTTGTTAAGATTTCCCCTTATTTTCAGTATATGCCAGATACATATAGGGTTTAGGATTTTGTGTTAAATATTGTTGTCAGTTTATAATGATTTTTAGACATAAATTCCACATTAATTTCTTCATATTTTTCTGCATTATCTAGCTTTGTTAAGATTGTCCCGTTTTTAGTATATGCCAGATACCTGGCTTAGGGTTTGGAGTGAAGTTGTTTCAAAATTCTTAATCAGACTTGTATTTTTCAAATTGATTTCTTTAATATCCGCATATTTTCTACATTATCTAGCTTTTTAAGGATTTTCTCCTGTTATAATCTATACCAGATATGTGGCTGAGGGTTTAGGCTGAGGTTGTTTCATAAGGATTTTGAAGTTGCTAGCCGTTACGCTGTCTCTTTATATACACTCGTTTTGATGATGTTTGTCTCCGCTTTTTTATCTATGCATTTAATAATGCTTACGATATTAGGGCGAATAATATTGAATTTTGCTCTGTATTTCTGTGAAATTGTTTGAGAATGTGTTCTTTCGAATGTGATTATTTTCTTTTTCTGTGATCTGTTTTCTTTTCCTCTGTGATTGTTCTTAATGTTTATTATTTGTTTAGGATTTTGTATGTTATTTTTTTTGGATAGAAGTTTGTTTTGAGCGTGGCCATGCTATGATTCTATGTAGTTTTGATGTGCATTTTTGTTTTATTGCATGTTTTTTTTTGTTTTCTTTCTGTATTTGACGCGGTTTTGTTTTGAGAGGGTTATTCATTGTAGCAACAGGCGAGGCTGGAGAACAAGCACAGGAACAACACCACAGACGTCTTCTTCTTTTTCAGGTAAATAACTTACACTTGCCGCACATATCTTTATTTCTATTGTTTTTGTTATTTTTGTTGCATTAGTTGCTTCAGTTCCCTTTAATTTTAGGCCATGTGTTTATATTTGCAGCATAGATCCGATTTCTATTTTGTATTTCAACACATATTGTACAGGGTTTAGGATTATGTGTCAAATATTGCTGTCAGTTTAGAATGCTTTTAAGACATACATTCCACATGAATTCCTTCATATTTTCTGCATTATCTAGCTTTGTTAAGATTTCCCCTTATTTTCAGTATATGCCAGATACATATAGGATTTAGGGTTTTGTGTTAAATATTGTTGTCAGTTTATAATGATTTTTAGACGCACATTGCACATTAATTTCTTCATATTTTCTGCATTATCTAGCTTTGTTAAGATTTTCCCCTGTTTTCAGTATATGCCAGATACCTGGCTTAGGGTTTGGATTGAAGTTGTTTCAAAAGTCTTAATCGGATTTGTATTTTTCAAATTGGTTTCTTTAATATCCTCATATTTTCTGCATTATCTAGCTTTTTAAGGATTTTTTCCTGTTATAATCTATTCCAGATATGTGGCTGAGGGTTTAGGCTGAGGTTGTTTCAGAAGGCTTTTGCAGATGTATATTTTTCAAATTGATTTACTAAGTTTTTTCTGCACTAGCCAGTTTCGTTAATGATTTCCCTTATTTTCAGTATATTATCATTTCCTCTATATGCTGCATTAATAACTTTACTTTTTTTCCCTGTAGTTTTTGAGTACATATTCATATTTGCTGCATTAACTAGCTGGTTCATTTACTTTCACATCTTATATTCAGTATGTTTTGTTTTGGGTTTAGGGTTTTGTGTCAAATGTTGCTACCAATTCAAATACTTTATAGATAGATATTTTTCATATCAATTTCCTAATATTTCTATGCATTATCTAGCTTTGTTAAGGTTTCTATTTCTGTTGCTACATATCAGGATAATAGTGAATGATATTGAATTCTGCTGTTTATGAGTTAGGGCTACTATGTTTTCCTCCCTTTTCAATTCCAAATTGCTAGATTACTATGTTTTGCTTCCTTTTAATTTTTTTCTTGATTTAAATTTTTTTTTGTTGATGTTATACTCAGCCTTTTTCTCTTTGGATCTGCATTCCTCACTGAAGATTGAATTCTGCGAAGATTTGTTTGTTATGCAACAATTTGTTGGAGGTTGTATATTGCTGGATAGTGAGTCGGCCAGTGCACTAATAAGGTATGTCTGAAGATTCTGCACTTCATATTTTCAGTATCAGTGAAATTTTAGTGATTAGACACGGCCAGTGAATGAAACCACTTGTATTCAGTTGTAGTCCACTTGTTGTTTTACTATATGTTCTCTATAAGATGTAGATGACAAGGTTGAAGGTTATTAAGGCAATGTCTTTCTTGAGATAGGTCAGGCCTTTGCAAGAACTGAACTCTTTTAAAGTCTACTTTTCTGTCAATCATTTTCTTAAGGTTTAAATTAAGAAGTCCAAACCTTTTGAGGTAGTGTCTTACCTTGCAGACCTCTGGTTCTTTTGATTTGCATATCAGTCATGTAAAGTTTCAGGTAGGAATGAAAGCTGATCCAACACACTAAATTGTGTAATGTCCCTTTTGGGCTCAAAACTGAAATAAATGGATATTGCACAAACCCCAATAGATAACGAACTGAAAATGTATGACAGCAAGTACAACAAACTGATTTATTTATAACAGCAATCAGATTTTTGCAATTTCATCCCAAAATACTCAAATACAAATATACCTAGATGGTTCCAAAGCTTTAGAAATATTTTTAGAACACTTAGGAACAAGGAAATGATCATCCAAGCCACCAACTGATTTTATTTAATTAAATTTATGACAGCAGCGAGTACACTCACAGATATGGCTGGAAATAATCATTCCAAGGCCCAAATACAATTCCGGAAAGTGCAATCAGCCTATAATAAAATGAGGAACCCAATTACCGATAGAAAGTGAGTTGCCATGCCCTAGAAGTTAACAAACTTCACCCCAAGAGGGTTGCCACCTTATGAGAGGGTCTGAAAACTCCCAAAAATCCCTAGCAGCCCTTTATCACAAGAACCCTTGCTGAAATCACCAATTCAATTTGTTGAAGCCCAATGGAGAATTCCCAAGAATTGAAGGGTTTTCGTCCCTCAATTAGGGAACAAGAATGGTTTTCGTCCTCATTTGCAGTCCCATGAGAGGTTTTCTGTCCTCAAGTGCAAAGGAATGAGCGGCAGCCCAAAACCTTAAGAAAATTATGATAAAGAATAGATGATAGATGCCCCAAATGAACCCCTTCATCCTCCTTTTATAGCTTCTTTCAATTTTGGTGGCCAAGTTAGTTTATTTAAAAGTCACTTTTATTTTAATAATAAAACATAAGTTGCCCTATATATAACATAAAGTCACATTTGATGGACTTAGTTAAATCATTAATTTTACTATAAACATTCGAAAATACTTTTATTTTAATAATAATAATATTATTAAGTTGCCCAAGATTAGAAATGACCAGGCCTAATGTAAATAATATTATTAATTATTTTAATCTAGAAAGGGGACATTGTAGTTTGCCCTTCCCAAATATGCTTTCCCTCGAGCAAATGCCAACTCATATGCACAAGTATCTCTGTGTTAAAGTGATGAGTCATCTTTGTAGCGCTCATAGAGCGTGGACCCTATAGGCACAAATGGGATTGTAACGACCCAAAACCAAGCACACACGAACAACACAGTGAAATACAGGATAACTTTTTTTTTTTTGACTTGCTTTGACACAACACGACACAACATGTCGTCACAAGGTTACAACCAACACTAGGAACCACTTGTTACGGGGGAGACCACAAGGTCAGCACGGAAACGTTCACACCTATCAAGGACAATGTACTCTTCTTTTGACAAGACAACATGGAAGTCCAATCCACATGACACACTCACAGCTAGGGCATCCCATGAGGAATTTCTTGTTAAATTTTCTTGTTTACTAAAGTGTCTCTTAATTCTTAACTTACATTCTTATAAAATTTCATGTAATGATTCACACAATTCTTTTCACAAGGGAGAACTTCTTTCTTTTCAACTATTGACTGAATAGCTTAAGGCCAAGCTTTCTAAACTAGGATCATCAATTTTATGTCCAAATCTTTCTTATTCATTTGATTTTAGAACATTTTCCATTTCTTACAAGGTTAATTAATCTTACTCAAGCTTCTAACACATGTTCCACAACTCTATTGCACAGGTGAAGGCATAAGCTCCGATTGAGTGGAAAGTACCGCTTAGGGTTCATAACAATAACCTTCTTGTTTAAGGATCAAATTTTGACCTTGCTTAGGAAATATCACCATGAATCATGGTAAGGGTTAACGGAACAGGACAACAGAATTCAGCTTCAAGGTCACATTGTCCACTATCCGTCTTTTATTGAGGCTAAGAGTTTATCAAGATTGGTTAAATGTTCCATCTAGACTTTACTTAATTAAGTTTGACAAAGGAGAACATTTCAAACGATATAGAAATATTTATGGTTTTATTAATCAATTTCCCTCCTACTTATTAAACCCTATCATCTTCTAAAATCTAACCATTGATTTCACCATGAGATCATTTAAGGTTTCACCATAAAAGGATAATGTTTATTAGTTTAATTTTAATAAGGACTATCCAGCTCACTTCATAGTACTTACAAACTCATTGCTACTAAGCCTTAGGAGGATTTACAACTCAACATTTTAACTCAAGAGCAAAGTTTAACAGTACTCGTTTGCGGAAACAAAACAAGGTTATATCAATTCATTCCAACATGATGCACAAATCAAAGGGACATACCATCTCTATTGAACCATGACTAGGGAGCAAGAGAGTAATAACATGGGACATGCCCCGCTACTATACTAAGGGTTAAAATTCACTAGAATATCCCATAACCAAGCGGTAATCAAATTTCATCTTTCACATGATAACCAAACAAGCCAAAGTTTCAACAGTTACAACAACAATACTCTACAATACATTTACTAGGCACTGACCCTTCTTCTAAAATGTCCAAAGGCTCTTTCCAAATTTTATAACATAATACACATTCGTACAAAGGAACATCATAACCAAGATTGATGCAATAATCTACAAGTCTTTCCATCATCTAACCACGTAAGCCATCTGCAACAATTAATAACCTGAGTCAGTTCGCGAGAACTGAGCAAGATAAGACTATACATAGCAACAATAAGCTACTAGCTAACAATACCATGAAAGGAAACATTCTATTTCAGGAAATGGATCAAAGTTCTAACCTCTAACAACCTTTTGAAACAAGATATAATTTTCAACATATCAACTAAGAAGAAATCCATAAGTTTTAGTTATGAAGAATACCTCGAAAACTACAAAAGTTTGACAACCAAATACGCAAGACTATGAAATTTAAATGATTAGACACAAGAGTTGAGAGTATTAGGATTTCAATTATGTGATCCCGTAGATTACGTGATTGAAATCTAAGGTGTAACCCATCAATCCACATTCTCAAGGAGAAGTCAAAAGATTAAAACCAGACCCGATCTTAGCTGCCAAAAAGAATATAGTTTTGGAATCGTTCCGTAGGGCCATAGGCCTAATAGGCTATAAACGAACAACGAGGGTAAAAACAAAGTTCCATCATGTAATAAAAAGGTTTAAAGGATGAAAATCTTATATTCAAACCCACAACCATTATATCTTAGGTAATAAGTGACTTCATAGCTAATAAGGATGAGTGGAAAGGACGGTAAGAATGTCCGGAATAGGCATTGCCTAACAGCCTACCTACTGAACATAACCAGGGTCGGAATAGTGACAAGCCTCATTAATACCCAAGTTGAGTAGGCAATCTAGTATTCTAAACACATCCTTGCAATTTTCATAATACCTTAGATTTATAATCCTCCCGTTCTAGAGGAACATAGCCATGAATCTAGACTTGGTTGAAATTTTCCGACATCAACTCACTTCCTAATATCATAAACGATGTATACAAAGGAAAGGTCTCTCAACTCTCCTTAATTTACATCTCATCACTAAGTTTATGGCAACCTATGCAGTGATTAAACACATAATATACCATCGAAGATAGATATCCTCCAATAATGAACTTCTATAACGATGTTATTACAATTATTACGTTCGATACATAGACAAACTATTCCATAGCTTCTCTTCCCTTTTTAGACAACAAAATATATTCACGACCTTCCATCACAATCATTCTAAATTTGCAATGAAAGGTCACTCATCAAGAAGGAAGTACAAAACAAGTTTGACTAAATTAAGGAACTTCATGTTACCTTAAGCAGTTGATGAAAACCTTAACTTTCACGAACCGTGAAAGATATTACCTTACTCCATCAAGGCATTATGTCTATACATGATTAAATCGATCACATAAGGAATCATCAACATATCATATCTTAACACCATAAAGGTCATTAATTTTATCAAACTTTACTCATAGAAAGAGTAGAATCAAAATGGGGTTCTATCAATAATTTATGCCCTTCTATCAACCCGGACATATTTTCGGGCCAAAACTTCACCTTCTTAACAAGCATATATATTGAACTTCTAATTTCCAAAAGCCTAATAATTTGCACAATACACGAAGTGCATAATCACGCTTATCATAAAAATAATAATAATAATTTAACCGTATGTTTTCCTCTAGGGCAACAACATAACAGAAACCAATACTAGTCAACGCTGCAACGCGTTCGGGGTGATTACATACCCAGTTCACCAAAGAAACAACGACATTTTTTGCGAAGGAAGTAACTTTAAAATTATATATATATATATATAATATATTTTATTTTTCATATGATCAATCAAAGCATACACTGAGAACCTTTGTTTGTTTTAAATATATATAAATGGGTTGATCACGTCAACAAGAACAACCAACAGAGGCAAATCCAGAAGTAACAAACTGTTAACCATATACTGAACGCAAATCCACAAAATCACGGATTTAAACCAATTTCTAGAAAGAAAAAGTTTCATTTCAAGAGGTTATTAGATACTAGCATATTATGTATATGGTTAGTCTATCTTGCCTATTTTAACGCATCCAGTAGGGACTGCTACAGCCACATGCCCTTCGCTTTATCCTCTGCTTCACTGGTCTTTTCTTGCAATATACCACACCAGGATTCCCTTTTGAAGGCACGACTAGAAGAATGCAATAGGTGGCTGTCCAAACACTAGATTGCTTCAATGCAGCTGCTTTGGGGGGGTGTACAGGCAATGAACTGTCACACAGCCTATAGCATCAGCCAGAACCGGATTTGCCTCTTGCAATGCCTTCGAATCTGTATCAGTAACCAAATACCCGTCATAAGGGCAGGCCCTAGTAGTACTCAGCACATAAGCTAGGCAAGGCTTGCAGTAAAGATGTGTGCATCGGGTTTGCACAGCCTCATTAGGGTAAACAAGCTGCCTACAAACTAGACAGAAAACCAATTTATGAGATGACAGAGGCCGTAGTCGGTGGAGCAGCTGAAGTGGAATAACTCAACGGAGGTAAAAATTGTGTGAAGGCGACGAAACAGAAGAAATATCTCCATTTCCACAGACAACAGCAACCTTGCCAGCAATCATCACATCAGTGGCTCTCATCAGACCATCTAGCAGAGAGTGCCTGCATCCGTACAAGCTATCGAACTTGCTCTTGGTAATAGAATCATTGTCATTAAAAGCAGGGAAGAGCAGCGATCCAATAGCTTGCATCTGGTACAGCCTGTGAATACCGGTAGTTGTTTCCTCAGATACAACAACCAATCTTTCCTTCCTCTTGTGATATATGAGGACAACATCAAACTCTTGGTGCAAACAGTACAGCTGTAGCTTGTAAGGTGTGATAATTCCAACAACACCCTTTATGCCTGCCAACATAGTGACTCGTTGAAGATGCTCATATAGTTGCAAAGCAAAATGTGCTTCAAGAATATTCTGACATGATACAGATCCACCTCTATGAGATCCTCTTCCATGAGTAACATCATGGAACAAGCAAGGTCTCGTGAGAGGATCTCTCGTAATAAATTCCATCGGGTCTCCCTCACAGTAACACTCACACTTTGTCACTAAATCGATTTTTACAGCAATATCTTGAAGGAGAATCCCGACTCGAGGATGCGTTCAATCTTGAATGCATAACAACAGATTTGGACAACCTGCTTGCTGGAAGCGCTCAAAAAGGGCTTCTACTATACTGCAACATGCCTGTTGCCTAGCTAATCATTGCGGCAGGCTGTTGCTTTGGATTCTCGAACATGAACACCCTTCGCAGCACCCAAAAACGTGGAGGTAACACGCCTGTTACACTAGCTTGCAGCTGTACGCGGCCAATAGAGGAAGACAACGCTCCTTTCTCCCCCAAACGCATCCAGAACAACAACAATAACCATGTCCAGGATCTGCACCAGCATAAGGCGTGAGGAGGTTTCATGCGGCCAGGGAAGACAAAAAGGACGCACCCAGGAGGAAACAGGAAGGAAACGTCTCATACACGCCTGCTTCACTGGCTTGAAGCTCCATCTAACCATCACGTCAACCAAACTGCGCCCATGCATTGAATGAAAGGATCAAAACAAGATCTAGGTGAAGAAAAAACGCGTCCACCGACTCCCGTCTCCCGCACGCAAGGACAGAAAAGATGCTGTGGTCAAAAGTCTGCAGGCCGGGTGGTTGGCAGGAGGCCACGGTGGCAGAGGAGGCAGGTGGAAAAAAAAGGATCCGATGCCCACTGGCATTACGGATAGCTTGTGCCAAAGAACATAGTTTGATAGATCCCAAATGGATAATGAATGCCATTCTACGAGTCAAGTTGATTATCAAAAATTGTAGATATCTGAAACATCTCGCATAAAAACCGAAGGCATCCCATGTCACCGTGTGTTGCTATTGTCCTACTTGGCTCCTATGCAAAGAAAGAAGGTTTTGGGATACCAAATCTTTGGGTCCCAATGGCTTCTCCCCCATATCTCATAAAAATCGATGGTGGATACGTTGGAGATGAGTTACAACGGCCACAAATCACTTGGATTTTCATCCGACTAGGTACCCTGGTGGCTGCCATGAAGATCTTCTTCAGGTGAAGCCTTTTTCCAACTTCTTCCACCAAAGACTTTTCCTTATTTTGTGCAAGCTCATGATTGTCCTTAGCTCATAACAACAATCCCATACCTATTATTTTTATGACCAACAATATGACAATTATGATAAGGAATAGATGATAGATGCCCCAAATGAAACCCTTCACTTCATCCTCCTTTTATAGCTTCTCTTTCCTCTTTCTTTCAATTTTGGTGGCGTACTTTATTTAAAAGTCACTTTTATTTTAATAAGAAAACATAAGTTGCCTTATAATATAACATAAAGTTACATTTGGCCGACTTAGTTAAATCATTAATTTTACTTTTAAGTATTTAAAAATACTTTTTATTTTAATAATAATAATATTATTAAGTTGCCCAAAGATTAGAAATGACCAGACCTAACTTAAATAATAATATTAATTATTTTAATCTAGAAAAGGAGACATTACAGTCCGCCCTTCCCAATTTTGCTTGCCCTCAAGCAAATGTTAACTCATATGCACAAGTATCACTATGCCAAAGTGATGAGTCATGCTATAGTTTGGTTCATGGCTGCCCCCATTATGTCTTCTTTTCCTTGGGAGGTAGTAGATCATCCACCCTTGCTCTTAATTCCCTCTCAAACAACTGTAAGGGTGTTGGAATATTTGCACTCAATGATCTCATCAAGCGACCCTTTCATACATCATGTTAGACCAAGAGAGCTTCATCAAACTTGCCAATCTACCTCTATCCAAGGAAAGTGCTATCATTCCAACGCATGAAATTATAAAAAGCATAATACCGTAGCTGTAGCATTGTACTTTCTTACTCAACCTTGGTCTTATGGTGGATGGAAACCATCTTGCAACAACTGCAGAAATCTCATCAATGACTTGTAGATGGAATATTCATATTTCTTGTGACAAAATCTTCTTCTATCTCAATAGAACGTGTATGGGAAAAACTAGAAATGTGGTGTGCCCGGATGGTGTACTTGACTTCATCCTTGACCCATTTGTATCGGTTTTCCCTTCTCATGAATATAGCATCCTAGATATATAAGTAAGGACTCTCGAAAACAACATCAAATGCATCAAGTGGAATTACATCACTTCTAATACATACATACATACTAACATACATACATACATATTAATAATTATATTGAGAATTGATCCCAAACTTGAACTTACATCTTCTTGTTACTTGAATTTTTACACCCTTTTTCACCCATCCCAAAGGATAAGGATGTGGATGCTCATAAGTTTCAAGACCGAGCTTCTTTACAACCGCATCAAAAATCAAATTAGATTGAGACCCAATATCAACCAAAGCATTTACCTTAGTCCTCTTAATTTGGATTTGGATTTGGAATAGCTTACTCATCTCTTCCTCTTGTTCTTGATTGTCCATATTGGTGGTTGTGCATCCTAGCTTCTCGTCTACATCAGAATCATCCTCTATCTCAATTCTATGGACCAAGTTCTCTTCTTCCATTTGTTCTCTAATCCTTTGTTTCCACTTCTTCGTAGATATCTCTGGATTGCAAGGTAATACTTCTTCGCCTTTAGACCTTGTCATTGTCATACAAATCACACAAGAATGAATACCACAGTCCCTTGGATAATATTGTCAGCTTTGATACCAAAATGATCTATAAACCTCTACTTTGGAAACTTACAAACCACACAACTGCTGTTTTACTTTCAATTATTCGAAAATGATAGTTTTGAAAGTTAGTGAATGAATTCTAGCACTTAGAAACTAATTTGCAGCAAATAAGAATGAACAATTCAAACATTAACACAATATTTTTATCCTGGAAACCCCCAATTTGAGGGAAAACCAGTTGGGAAGGGCAATTGCTCTTTCTTCCCAGTTATATATTGGCCAATTGAAATGAATACAAATTACAAGAAGTTGAAGGAAGACAACAATGTTACTTCCACCCTCTCTACTTGCTTGCTCTACTCATACACCTTGCTTCTACAAATCAATTCCAACACCAAAGTATTCTTGCTCACTTCTCCCATGAATCGATGATGAAATCCACGTGTTCTTCTTGCTTTTATAGCTTCTTCACATGTCCTCCCGTGCACTAGAGAATAGGAAGGGTCATACAAGGAAGAGACACAGTCAACGCTTCAAATCCACAACTGTTCGTGGATATATATTTTTTTGTTTTATTAAGTGACAAGACTCCCGGTTAGCATAGCATAGACCGCGTTGGTTTGTGCAAAGGGGCGATCATGCAACCACCGCTCTGCACAGAGCGACATTTTTTAACTCGAACTTTTTCTCCTTCTTTTGCTTATTTCTCCTTCTGATCTTGGTTGCTCTGATGAAGTGGTGTTTTTCTAGATCCCTATGGATCATTTAATGTCCGTGGTCATTTATGGACAATCTGATCAAGATTGTTGATGACCTAAACCCTATTCATTACCGTGATACATAGAGAGATTCCCTAATCATAAATGTGCATGAAATTTCCACCTTGGGATACTAGCTTCATTACTCGATATCCCTATTTCTAAACTATCATGTCAGATGTGCAAGTGGGTTCTCCTTACATGTACATGTATTCTAACTACCCAAAAAACATTAGAGTTGAAATCACTAACTATAACTATTGAAATTGGTAGTATTGATCGACTACTCCTTTCATTCTAAGATATCTCTATTATACATTGCCTCAATGCTTTACACACCACACCCACTTTCTCCTTCTAATGATTGACAAAAAGAGGCTCGTGGTTGAGGAAATAACAATTTCACATCGGTTGTGAGTGAGATCAAGACTATAAAGTGGAACACATATAACATATATTATTTGAGAAAAACAATCTAAGCCTTGGAATGGGTGCGGGACATTCAAGTATTTAATTTTCACCTTTTTTATCCAAATAAAAATAATAGCAAAGTTGAATTTAGGTCGGTGGTCATTCATTGACAATGCCTTCAAGACTACTGATAAGGGAAACCTTATTCATTACCCTGATAGCTAGAGAGACTCCTTGATCACAAGTGTCGATGAAATCACTACCCTATGATACCATGTCTATTACACATATCCCTACCTCTAAAATGTCTTTCTAGATGCATAAAAAAATTCCCTTAAATTTACGTATTTCAACTGCCCAAAAAATAAAAGAGTTGAACTTACAAATAATAACTATTGACATTGGATGTGTTAATCAACCACTCCTTTCCTTCTAAGATATCTTTGAAATATGATTCCTCAATGTCTTGCACACTACACCACTTTTCTCCCTCTAATGATTGACAAAAATGGATTGTAATTAATGAAATAACAGTTTTTCATTGGTTCCCCATAGTGTTTTCCATGCCCTTGGACTTCTCTCCCTCAAACCCCCTCCTTATCGCACCCTTCCTCTCCCACTATTTTGGTTCCCGGAGTTCCACTTATTCGATGTATCCCTTTGGCGTTTCCATTGTACATTTCACATAAAATTGTGAGTTTGCCCCTTTTGCACGGGCTATGGAAAATGCCGATACGAACATAAAACAATTAAAAATCTTGGATTCTAGCCACGAGTACTTAGCCGTAACCCCACTCTTGAAAAAGGAAAACTAAAAAGTCGTAAAAACATTCGAGGATCGAGAGTTCTGACGATTTATTGATACGAAGCAGACTGCGAATGATTGATACGCCTAAATTTACCGTTGATGGAAGATGGAAATCGAAATTCAAAATATACAACATTGGCAAGACAATGATGGCGATGACTGCGTATGCCTGGACGAATCCTTCTTTGTCAATCAAAGGTAACTACTGCACCATGGACCTAGATTTGTGTTAATGGCCTTCATTACACTTATTTTGTTATTTGTGTGTCTGTGTGCAGCTATGAGACACAAACTTTTACCTACGGTTCCCACGTACTTTGGCTCCTCTGTTTGGATTCCGCTTCCAGTATGATTTTTTTGCTTCTTCCCCATTTCTGATGTTTTCTATTTTCCATAAATAACGTGGATTAGGGCAATGTTATTATGGTTTTGTTGTTAGCTTTATCCTAGGTCACTGCCGAGCGAGACGCCAAATTCGGTGTATGAGATCCTTACCAAGAGGGAATAGTTTTTGCATTTACCATATATATTTGTCGTCGAGGTGTACAACCCTACTAATCTGGATTCAAACCTGTGGCTCTGCTATGGGATATGCATGCCTTAAAAGATGTAGGATTGAGGGCGTCTCGGCATTTTTTACCACAGTAGTGAGCACAATTCTCTTGGGCACGAGAGTTGGACAGCTTACTTGATTAGATGCTAGTGGGTAGGAAGCTTTCTTAGCATCCCATATGTCGTCCTGATATTCCTTTCTTTTTGATTATTTGTTAATTTCGTAGATATGCAAATTACATGGCATATAATTGACTTGTCGATGATATCTCAAACTATTAAAGTCAGTTTTGGGGTTTTTTTTTAGTTTGATTTTGAGCTGGTCAGACTGAGGGCTGGCTAACCTATGCTTGCTAGGAATTAGGATGCCAAGTTCAAATTCCGCTCCAAAGAAATAATTCAGCTGGGAGCATGTATGGGTCACTGGAGGGCAGATGATCCTGGTGTCTTAGGGATTACGCTTAAATGCAGGAGGAATTACCCCATTCCCGTCAACAGTTAAATCCCAATAGTCTCACTTCTGTATACCTAGCAAGAAATTTCGATCACATTGGAGGAGTGGGCGACAGAGACCGTCATCTCGGGAGCAAAACATAGAGGAGCCATCTATGGGCAGAAAGTCAGTCCTATGTTTATATAGACCCGTGCCAGTATTACATATTGTGGGGAGCACTTTCAATTCCCAGTTTTCTTTTGCTTTTATAAATTTCTGCTGATAGTTGTATGTTTGTGATGGGGAATAGGGGGAGGGGATGATTTAACCATGCACGTGTGCACATCCAAGCAGGAAATGAAAAACAATAAGCAACTACAATGGAGGATGGTGGAGGTTGTCAATAGGGAGTAGCTAAATAATGAAACAAACCAATAGTTATTTAACTGTGACCCATATCAAAAGAGGAGCCCAAAGGGCCCATGAAAGCCATCACCATTAGAGCTAAGACACTGGAGTTACCACCTTCGGTGATATCATCCGACCCACGTTTATATTGGTCTATGCTAGTGTATGATTCATGCGCTTTTGCTTATAATTAAGTGCTTTGTGAGTTCCTGGTAGCTACTCCATCCTCGGCTCACATAAAGGGTTTTACATGACAGCATTGTGTAATTGTAATCCAAGTTTGGTTGAACATTTTGCTTCCAAGCAAGTCTTTTGTGTTTATTGAACCATCCTAGCTGTCTATGTTACTGTATTTCTATTAAGGATTTGGTAAATATGGTTCATCTTTTATTGTGAGTATTTGTTTCAATTATTTGCATTCTAAAATTTGGTTTCTGCAATTATATAATCTTATATCTATGACCACCTTTAGCTTCTCGCTTATGACTAGAAATTACTCCATTACAGTATTCTGCTTGCAAAATCTCCTTATGTGCACGTATGAGATTACTCAATGCAAACCATTGATATATACTCATGGAAGATAATCCTCCATTTTCAACACCTTCTCCAAAAATGTTGTGTTCTTCCTTAACTTGAAAATAGCTGAGCTCTTCATGGCTTTGTCCTGATGTTCTAGTTGATTTTTTGAGAAGGTCCATAATATATTATATTAATGAAAAACTTGAGATTCTAAATATGTACTCTGCGGCAAACCTATTTACAGCCCAGCACGTTAAGCCAGAAAAAATAAAATGTTTTAGGTTGCTGAAATCAGCCGTAGGTTTTTCTAGCAATATTTAAGTTTTCAACTAGACTTCCCATGAACAGATCTGAGAAGATATTAATTTTGTTAAAACCAAGGTTATACGAATTCTTTTAGCAATAATATGCTAAACACTTATTTAAGGTCGATCAGGATGGCTTGAAGCACAGATTTGAAGCTGAATTATCTCACAATCTGTCAACCAGTTTGAAAACCATGCTGCATGTTTCAAACCGACCTTG
Source organism: Taxus wallichiana var. yunnanensis (assembly GCA_018340775.1). Taxonomy (NCBI): domain Eukaryota; kingdom Viridiplantae; phylum Streptophyta; class Pinopsida; order Cupressales; family Taxaceae; genus Taxus; species Taxus wallichiana. Next base: position 763,921,500 of record CM031237.1, read on the forward strand.
CCATGGGACACTTAGACACTTGCCAGGAAAGCTTTCTTTTCTCACAGCCAAAGAGTCTACATAATTTCAGTGCTCTTCTAATGTCGACATTCGAAAAGAAAAAGCTTAACATTCCAAAGACAATTTTGTGTCTGTAGTCTAGTTCATTGTTTGACAAAGTTGCTTTCAAAGATTTGGCTCTAAGTTACAAGATATGATACGGATACTGATGCCAAGGACCATAGGTCTAATGCTTGCGATTATCATTGGGGGGGACACATGCCAACCAAGGGACATGAGAATGGATGTATAGTAACAAGGAGGAGACTATCCCGCAAACAAAGAGGATGGCATTAATTTTGGCACTAAAAAGGGGGGCCTTGTAGGACCAACCAGGAATACACATCAATGTGAGGTATACTTTCTAATCTTTTTTTTCTGGAAGTGCATAATAGTAGCAAAAATAAAGCCACTTGGAGGCAAAACTGTTTATCTATTTTCAGCCATACAATTTGCCCTTGTTCTATACACACAAGTACAATGATCTGTATCTTTATGTCTGTCTTCTCTATAGAAGTGCACAATAGTAGTAACCAACATAATTAATTAATTTTTCTCTCCACACAAGTACAACAAATTGTGTCTTTGTCTATCGTCTTTGTTATCGTTCTGATATATTGTTCTTAGTATATTTTGATGAGTTTTGCTATGAATCTGCCATGATCAATGGAAAGGCAGATCTCTTTTCTGGATATTACATGCATGGCCCCTAGAAAGAATGGCATTAGGTTGGTGCATCAGTCTTTTCCCGGTTATGCTTTCGTGATGAAAGTAGAGAGACTGTACCGTCCTGTGTGAAAAAAATTGTGTGGGCTAGAAATTAATTGCCAATGGATGCTGATGATGGAATCAAATAGTGTCTATCCATGGTTGTAACAGGTTTTCTGATGGCCATATGTTGGAGTGGTCCTGTTCACATTGGCTAGTGGTTTGGGTTATTTCCAATCCAGTTTTGTGTTACCCGTATTCACACCCACTATAGAGTTAAACTTGATCGGAAATTAGTAAGTTGTGTGAGGAATATTTACACGTACTATTTAGTGAGTGCAAAAATTCCGTCTACAACTTAGGAGATACCAAAGGAAGTGCCTAAGCTGAGGAATATTGGTTTCATGTAACAAATTATTGTTGCACGAAACAAATTCCTCAGCCTATTTATTAGGCACTTCCTCTCGGTATCTCCTACGTTGTAGAGAGAGAACTTACAGATTGCGTTATTTATGAGGCAAGAATGAAGAGGCTATTCTGCATATTCTTTATCTGATTATTATGTGGGATTAGGATATAATGTCTTGGCTTGGCTTTGCTTATTCCCTTAGGTAATGGTTTTACGAAGGAGAGATCCTGTGGTTACATGTGAAGTTGCTTCTCCGATATGGTATTAGAGCACATCTGCAGCTATTACTCGGCTTGGAGCATCTTGCTTGTGAAGTTGTAACAAAAATTTGAACAATTTTTTTCTATTTTTTTGTGTATCCGGCTAGGCACCAATTTAGGCCTCCATTGAAGGATTCTCTGCTCGGACCACCGATAGATCCCAATCTGTTTGTTTGGAAATTTGGGAATGCCTCCTCCATGTGGCTTACTCAGCTAAAACGTCCTCGCTTGCGAAATTGCAACAAAAATTTGAACAATTTTTTTCTATTTTTTTGTGAATCCCGCTAGGCACCAATTTAGGCCTCCATTGAAGGATTCTCTGCTTGCACCATGGATAGATCCCAATCCGTTTGTTTGGAAATTCGAGATCACCTCCTCCATGCGACTTCCTTTGCTCACTGGTATTCCAATGACGTGTGTGGATGCTTCGATACATGGCTCACTAGTGTGAACGCTTTCCCAATCCTTTAATGTTATGCAGTAGGGAAGCTAATTTACTCGGTGTCTTACTTGCTTGGTGTTTCTCTCGCAGATCTGAGCTTGCTCTTCAAGACTACTCAGACTGTGGCTTGACATTATTTAACAAGAGGCTCTTTTCATTTGGAATTTGTTTTTCAAAACCAGATCATACTCTTGTTGGCGTTGTGGGTTCGATTTATACCTTTCTATGTCAATGGCAACATTCGAGCTCACTGTGACTTTTGATTCGGATCATAACACAGGTGCAGTGGTTTATTAATCATGTGACTTCAAATTTGCCGTCGATTCATTCCACTCTACCCTATTTACACTACAAACGTGAGTTTCTACTTTTCTCAACAGATAATAGTCATAATAGTTAGAGCTTGCCTTTGCATATATGTTAGAGCTGACTACAACAAGCAGATTCACGACAACGGATAGTTGCTTACTCACGGCTGACTCCCCAAGCTCGTGAGAAGAAACCCTAACTCGTACGAGTGAGTTTTTTTTAAAAAACTCTTGGCCAATTGGTAATGCATAAAACAAAATCCACACTTTTGGCCATTCAAATTGGCATGAGGGCATTATGAAGTCATTGGGTTTGAGAGAGTTAAGGGTACGAGACTACTAAACTTTTTTTTGCTTCAAATCCAATAATGCCTTGAGCCCGCAAACAAAGCGCCTGTTTTTTATTATAAGTGGTGAAATTCAAAGGGGGGCACTTTTGAAGGGGGTGACATTTTCTTAAGGGGCACTTCATTTGTAAAAGGGACCCTTAATTTTTAAGCAATGTCATTTTGAGGTGACATATTATTATAAAAGACAACATTTTACTTGCAAGGGGCAATTTATTGAAAAGGGAGTATTTTATTTGTAAAAGCAAGAATATTGTAAAAGGGGCAAAAATTGTTTGTAAAAAGAGTTTTTTTGTTTTGTTTTCGGAGGGCATTTTTTGAGCCATTTCAAAGGCCATCGTCCTTTCAAATTGTGTCTGGTGTTGGGGGCACTAGCCCTTGACCCTGCCTTGTATCCTGACAGGGAGTGTGCTTGGGGCACTACCCCTAACCCCGCTAGGGGCGTTGGCCCTCGACCTCGTTGGGGGTTGATACCCCTAGACTCTTGCTCCTCGGCTTGTTGTTCAAGTACTTTTGGGATGTTCTCTCTACTTGGCAACACTTCTTTCGTTTGTCAAAGAGCGGAGGATGAGGTTTGGTCTAACAGGAGGTTAGACCCCCTCACGGAAACAATTCTCTGGTTCTTTTTGCTTACCTTTCTATCATGAAAACTTGTCTTGACATCTTTGTTTTGTAGTTTGAGAATGAGATGTTGTTCTCTAAAATTTGTGCCATTCGGGGGGACATGGTGAAATTTGTGCAAGAAAACAGAAAATTCAAGCAACAAAACTCTCTTCTTTACACCCTCATTCATGGCAAGGATGATCTCATTCACTTCTTGCAATAGAAACTTGATAGTTTGCAACATCACCCCCATATTGTAGACTTTCATACCCTTGCTTTGCTAGTCCACCGCAGCTCTCGCTCCCGCACCCACCGACCTTGATTTCTCGCTTTTGAGCTTGCTCGTGCTCCCGATGCTCCTATGCCTATTGTATATTTTGCTTTTAAATCTATGCCTATTGCAGTAACATATTCTATGTATCTCACTTCATTTTCTTCTGCTCACTTACCTGGCTCCTTTGAGAAGCATACTACTGCATTTGGTTCTTGCATGCTCCATTCTTTGGGTTTTTTTGGAGAGGTATTAACAGACATTCATAGGGTATTGCTTCCCCTATTCAGCTTCTTAAGTGACATTCTCACCATGACATTGGTTACAAAGCAAGTAATAATTGATTGGGATCACTTGTTGATAGAGCTCCTTTTTTTTTTTTCTACTCTTCGTGAGGATCATGAGCTACACGTGAGTTTTGTTGTACCTTCACTTAGGCTAGAGAAAGCTAAGATTTTAATTGTCAAAAATGATCAACCTACATTATGATGTTCCCTTGCATGATCTAGTTGGCACTTTGCATCGGATCGTCTTCGCTTAGGAAGCATGGATACGCCCAAGACCCCCTCGAATCCCCTTTGATACGTATCGGATACGGATACGTGCCGGATACGATACGGATACGTCCCTGATACGTACGGGATACGTCAGGATACGTACAAACGTATCCGTGACGTATCCGGACGTATCCTGTAGTAAATACGTCTTTTTTAAGTTTTATTTCATTTTTTAAAAAGTTTTATTTCATTTTTAAGTAAATACGTATCCCGGGGTAAATATGGAATGTAAAATCTTAAGTATATTGTATGTTTTGAAAATTTGAACATGGATCCTAGTATATTTTTCAAATTTCAAGTTTTGTTCGTATTCATGTTGACATGATATTCGTATATCATATGTATGGCAGCCACATGATCAATAAAAATGCAAAGTCTTAAGTATATTGAATGTTTTGAACATTGATTCAAGTTTTGTATTACTATTTCAGTTTTTTATGGACTAAAAATGAGTAGATGTACATAAAAAATTATATATATATATATATATTTTTTTTTTAATTTTTTAATATATATGTACGGACGTATCCAAGACGTATCGTATCCAAGGGTTTTTTAAAATTGACGTATCCGCGTATCGTATCCGTATCCAAACCGATACTCGTATCCCGCAACGTAGATCTTCGGCATCTTCCTCAGCCATCAATGATCATTTGGGATGGTTCTCTGATCACTTGTGGCGAAAACATAAGCATTCACCGAGAGCGCACTTTGCAGCGTGGCTCCTCCACTATTCAACGTCTTGATCTGCACATAGCTCCTACATCCTCTTGTTGCTCTTTTTCACAATGAGCTTTATTTCTTGGCAGCTGTTTTTAGTAGTGACTCATGATTTTTTTGATGGCATCTTCCATAGGATGATAACATTCTGGAGTTTTATTCATCATTTGGTGGTTTCTTGTCACGGATTATTTTTTTGTCGCATCGAGTTATAAAGTGCCATGGGGTTTGCTACTTACGCGTTGTTTACCTTCATGTGTTTGTGCTTTATTTCTTTGGGCATTATTTCACTATTTCAGTTGTTAGACTTTCCCATCACCACAGGGCTATCTTCTTGAGAGATATTGTATTTGTATTATCGACACTCCTTGTTAGCATTTTGGTGTTCCAGTAGTGGAGTTTTTTTCACTCATACAAATTTTTTATATCACTCCACCAACTCAACAGTGCGTGGGGGTGCTGTACAGATCTTGCTTCTTTGGGTGTTGTGTTCCTTGCTAATCCTTGGGGCCACATTTTTTTCAGGAAGTTGATCGACTTTTTTTTTGGTTACCTCTTGCACTATCGACACCACTAACAATCTCCTTGGAGGGAGCTATCTTGGTGAATTACAGAGTCAGTCGTCTTTTGTGATCGAGTAGTGGATCCAGACCACTCATGCAAGATTTATTTTTTGGTCCAACAAACATCTACTTCAACATTGCGTGTGAGCTTTGAGTCATGCTTCTTGGGATGCCTTGTAGCATATGTTATCCTTCCACTTTGATGTTATTGCTGGTTTTTTGGGTACCTTGCAATGAAATTTTTCATCTGTGGTAATTCTTTTTTTGTTTTCAGTTTGATTGTACATTAGTGCCTTATCGGGCGTTGTTTCCGGGATCTATTAGTCTCTTGCTTCCTCTTTTCTCACTTCCTATTCTGCGATTAAGGGAGGGTTTTAGAGTGGTCATGTTCACACTGGGTAGTGGTTTGGGTTATTTCCAAACCAATTTTTTGCTGCCCATGTTCATACCCACTATAGGAGCTTATCTTGATTTGGGAGTTAGTAAGTTGTTTGAGGAATATTTACACATACTATTTGGCGAGTGCGAAAAATTCTGTCCAACTAATATTGGTTTCATGCAACAAATTATTGTTGCACGAAACAAATTCCTAGGTCTATTTATTAGGCACTTCCTTATGTATCTCGTAAGTTGTAGAGAGAGGAACTTACGGATTGTATTATTTATGAGGCAATAACAATGAGACTATTGTGCATATTTTTGTCTAGTGATTGTGTGGGATATAATGGCTTGGCTTGGCTTTGCATAAATCCTGTGGTAATGGTTTGCTGAAGGAGAGATCCTGCAGATGTATGAGTGCATTGTGCACTCCGATACCATAGTTCAGTTTTCCTTCCATCTTACCGGTATGATTGAGCTCTAAGGAGAAAGTCATCAATTGGAAGGTATTAAATTCCTCTCCTTTCTCTGTTTTTTCCAAATTCATTTCTAGTTTTAACAATTTTTTTGAATAAGCTGAATTGGTATATGGAAGGTTTGCATCCTAAACCTACTATTGTAAGATACTTTTCTTTCTCTCAATCCCTACAAGTTATTTACAGGAACATTTGCATTTAAGTTCTGAGAATATTTTGTGTATACATGAGATCTTCATTCCAATCGATGCAAAATATGATCATCTCAAACAAGACAACCATGGCCCACTTTCAAACGAATTTAAGTTCCTATGATATTTTTGAATAAAGGCAAACTGCATTAATAAGAAGAGATAAGTGCATCATAAAACCTCCTTTGATTAAGGTTGGATTTATCCAAAGCCTATGACAGGGTGGATTAGCATTTCCTCTTCAAGGTCTTGCATAAGTTTGGATTTGGAGTGGATTGGACTAAGGAATGTGTTTCTTTAGTTTCCGTTTCAGTCCTTATTAATGGCTCCCCTACTCATCTAGTCAGGGATATAAGACAAGGTGATCCCTCGCCCTTATCTCTTCATTATTTTGGCTGAAAGTCTCAAGCGGAAAGTCTCTAAAGATAGAGATGCTAGAATTTTAGAGGGTATTACCATTGCTTGATGGGCTAATTGACCAATTATGCATTTGGAACTTGTTGATGATTCAATTTTAATGGGGCAAGCTAAAGTTACAAAGGTGAGTAAATTTCAAAAGATCCTCACCACTTTTACACAAGCTATAGGACAACTGGTAAATGAAAAGAAATCCAAAATTATTTATTTTTAGTGTTCTCAAAGCCAGGAGAATTTAATCATGAAGAAGTTCAATTTTGTCAAAGCTTCCTCCCACTTACTTATCTTGGTATCCCCCTGCAAGATAAGCGTCCGAAGGATTGGTCTTGGTTGATTCAACGAGTTAGAGATAAACTCTCTAAATGGACTAATAGGTGGTTATCTTCTGGAGGTAGAATTATTTTGGTTAAATCTGTTTTACAAGCTCTCCCTATTTATGTCTCTTCAGTTTTAAATATTCTTGCTGCACTTTTGCAGGTACTTGACCAAGTTAGTTATCGATTCCTACGGCGTGGCTCTTAGTAGAAACGGAATGGGCTTTGGTGAAATGGGATACTATATGTCATTCTATGGTAGGAAGTCTTGGGTTCATATCCGTTGCAAAAAATGCTGAGGCTCTTCAGGCTAAACTTTGTTGGTGACTTTTACTTTGGCGAATGAATTATGGAATTATAATCCTCGGGCCAAATATGTGGAAGGTAGGTCTCCAAACAAGATTATCCATCTTCATCTTCGGAGTTGTGGGTCTCCTATCCTCTCCACTTTAAGGGTTGGTTAGAAAATGCTCAAGAAGCATCTCTATTGGATTGTTAAGAATGGTTAGCATGCTAACTTTTGGATAGATTCTTGGGATGGTCATCCACCACTTGTCGAACAATTCCCTCTTTAGAGGCCTATTATGGAGTGTCTCCATTCCAAGAATTGGATCAAGGTGGCACATTATTGTAGACCGTTGAATATATGGCAGAAGTAGGTAGAATTTGGATTCCACCTTATGATTGCCCTATTTAGTTGTCGGACAATCAAAAGCGAGGTATCTTTTTGTAATCCAATGAAGGTCACTCTCTTGCTCACAAGCTAAACATAATATTGGTTTGGGTATTCGGGGACTTATACTGTCACGGGAGGTTATGATGCGCTTTGTAGGACCACTCCTCTAATAACTGCATCAAGGTGGCACATTATTGCGGACCATTGAATATATGGTTGAAGTAGGTGGAAGTAGGGTTCCTCCTGATGATTGGCCCATTCAATTGTTGGACAGTCATAAGCGGGACATCTTTTTGTAATCCAACGGAGGTCACTCTCTTGCTTGCAAGCTGAAGATAACATTGGTTGGGGTAGTCATGGGACTTATACTATCACAAGAGGTTATGATGTTCTTAGTAGGACTACTCCTTATCCTCTAATAGACATCTTTGAACCTCTTTGGTCTCAAAATTTTTGGCCTAAAGTCGGCTTCTTCATATGGCTAGTGTTACATTGTAGAATTCTCACAGGCAAGCAATTGTTGAAGTAATGGTTTTATGGTCCCTTTAGATGTGGAATGTGTTGCGGTAGTGAGGAATCCATTAATCATCTCTTTAAAGATTGCCTGTTTACAATCAATCTTTGGCACAACTTGGCGAATTCGCTGGATATTCGTTGGCAGGAGGTCGGAAAAATGGACCAAATCTGGAGGGCCTGGATCAATGAAGCTCAACTTGATAAATATGTTCGTTAGATTATGTGGATTAGTACATCTCTTCTCCTCTGGAATACCTAGAAGGAGAGAAATCAGTGAATCTTTAATCAAAAATGCAGGGACAACTTTTTTCTTTGGAACATAACTCAGGCAAATATCAAAGAATCTGTACATGATTGATAACACACCCTCACACAGCTAGTAAGAGATGGGTTGGTATTGTATCTAGGCTTTATGATCTAGCATGTGCAGTCTATTGGTAGAAGAAGGTATAACGAATAATAACAGGCAATGGTGTGCTCCGCTTGTTGGGATAGGTAAAATAATACTAATGGGGTCTCTAGAGGCAATCTTGGCAAAACTAGTATAGGAGTTGGGAAGTCACATGATGGTGTTCCAGCTTTCCTGTATGGGGAAAATTTAGGGTCTCTCCAATAATCTAGCAGAAAGATATGCTATTTTGAGAGGGCTATAGGGGGCTCTGCAAGTAGGCTGGCAGCATTTCAGAGTGGAGTTAGAGTCCCAAATTTGGATTAAGCATCTCCAACATGTCTCCATGTGTAGCAAGGTAGATTGGAGATTGGGAAGAGTGTTGGATACATTCGATCATATTCAGCAAAACTTTCCAGAAATAGACTTCCGATATGTCCCAAGGAATCAAAATAGGGTGGCTGATGCTTTGGCGAATTGGGCTTTGAACAAATCCTACACTGTTTGTTACGGTCTCTGATGGCATTGGTTGTCATCACAGATCAGGGATGCTATCTACTCTTTTATTGCTTTAGATAATACCAAGATTTAGACGCTATAAATGCTTGATGAATGTGGATATGTGGATTGTGATATATTTCCTGCTTATTTGTCTTTGTAATGTTAGAGTTTTGCACTACACCTCTCAGGCTAAGTATTGTGTAGCGTGCGTCTAGAAATTAGATGATGTAACTTTGTCATCTGCTCTTGAATAAAATAGCTTCTTTTTTAAAAAAAAAACCTCCTTTGGTAAAGACCCAAAATAGATGGAGGTCAGAAAGACCAAGGAGAAAGCTACAAAAGTCTATGATATTACATTTTTAGAAGCCCGTACCAAATTTCTTCTAAACCATCTAAACTAGTTAGACAGAAAAGAACAGCAGGAACACAGAAAAATCTTCAAAGATTACTACATAATGCAAAGTTGGCAAGCGGTTAATCTGCATCTCAGCTTGTTGACTGCTTTGTAGAGTAAGAGCTTTATGCTTATACTTTATATAAACTATTGATTATGGATAACCGAGGTTATGTTTGATTTAGGACATGAAAAAGCATGCAAATCAGATGTCAGTCTTAGGAGCCCATAGAAAAGTCCTCTAGATCCCCTGCATCAGGAGTGATTCTTGGCCCATCTTGATCACTCCTTTGGATTATCTCAGATTCCAACTAGTTGGGAGGCGGGGGCCTAGGTTGTGGGCAATGTCTTGGAGTAGGGTGATCAGAATCATCATTGCCCATTCCATTTCCACCAGCTTGATATGCATGCCTTTTTGGTGGATTAGGGAAGAAGTCCATTTGAAATCTCTCCTTATACATATGTTGCTGTACTAGCTCTCTTAGAAGAATATTTTTAATAGTGAATCTGTTTGTGTTGCTGGTGAAACACATCGCCAAGTACATAATACATTTGTCCATGTTAGCAAATGTCTTATCCCTATAATGTCACTGAGGCCTCTTAGAGTGCTGTCCATGGCACTCAATTCTTTAATCATGGCTATTGTCCTTTGGTTGGTTCTTATCTCATGTATAGTTTTGTTGACGACCCCATCGTCAGGATTGTGATTCACAAATTGAGGGACATGGTGGTTTTCCTGATTACAGCCACCGTGCTTATGGGGAGAAGGAATGGAAGTAGTGGAATGGTTCATGTGAGGAGCTTGAGTATTCCTTGGGGCCGAGCTAGTGTTAGAATGCAAAAGGCTAGCAGAGAGAGTATTGTGAGTAGGAAAAGGGGTTAATCGCCTAAGGGCTTCAAATAAGTTGACCTTAGTGGTTTATGTGGGATAAAGGGTAGAGTGATTTGGTATGAAAAGACTGCCTTGAACATCACATTATTTCTTTGTTCCGGTGTGTTCGACACCACCAATTTTCTCATTTCTCAATATGTTTGTTCATAGTGTGAAAAACATGTGCCTTATACATCCTAGAGATAGAGCTATACTTGCCATTGTAAACACATTAACAAGCATGTTCCACAACATCATCGACATCTACAATAATCAACTACTTATCCATATACTTCTGATTTGTGAAAAAATCAACCTTTGTAAGAGAATTGAATGTATACTAATGCAGATTGCCTTGAGCTTTTCTTTTTTTACTTTATCACTATTATATATTTTATGAGTTATGTCTTTGCTTTTACCAGTCTCTTTGCAATGACAGCCTTTTGTAGCTGTGGCATGAATCTTGACATTGTGTTTCTTGCACATTGGGGCAAGTATCCTGGATTTATCATGATGAATACCAGATCTTGCAGGTGATTTAAAGTGAAAGCTATCCTTAGGCTTGAAGGATTGTCTTCGTGTAATGTCCCCATTCCTACGCCAAAGGCCTAAAGGCTTATTTTCGTCTTAGCTTTGGTCATACCCAAGAGGCTAGATACATTGGAGACTATTGGTTATGGTTTTATTTTGTTACGTTATATTTTGTCATTGACTTAAGTGATGGGCGACTAGGTGGTACTTTATGTTCTATATTGGGACAACTAAAGTGTATTTTTTAGTATGTGCACTATAAAGTCACTTAAGTTCTTTTTATGCATATGGAAATTTCCCAAAGTGGTCAATGAGGGTTTATTGGAGGAAAAAAGTTATAAATATTCGTTTGGGGTCTTTTGGAGATCATTCACACATTCAACTATTTTCAGCTATTGCTATTTTCAGCCTTTTTGTTTGTGGAGGTCAAATTCTGCAGGATCCCTAGCTTCGGTGGTGAGAGATCCATCCCTAGATGGTAGAACATTCTTCAGTGAGGGTTTCCAATCCATATCCCTAGCTTGTTCGCATGGTTCAATTTTTTGGATGAAATTTGTAGAATTAATCAAAGATTCATATTCATAGGAGGACAACCATTCTTCAACAAGGTTTTCATTTATTTTCAGATTTGGGGCTGTTGGGTGTCTCCCACAGGTGGAGTGAACTACTTGGGAAATTCAGGAAGCATTTTGAAAAGGTTTCCGTGGCATGTTTCTAGAGATTTCAGATTTGGAGCTTGTTATTGTCATATTGATGCCATTGAAAATTATTCCAGTCGTTTCCTGTTGATATTCCAAAGTTTATTGTCAGCGGTCTTTTTCCTCATTTTCTGTCATAAAATTAATAAAATAAATTCAGAGTTGGCCATTAAAAATTATTTCTCAATTGTTTATTGCTCTCTATATTTTTCTACATCTTTTGAAGCTTTTGGGTATTGTTTTTTTAATGATTAAACGCTTTTGACCGGAGCTATGAACCGGGGGATAGGGACCCCACCCTTACAAAGGAGAAGTAGAGGAAAGAGAAAGGAAGGAAGGAAACCGTAGCCTTGTTGGTCGTCAAATAGGACTTTACGAAGAGCAACAGTCAGGGGACAAGAAGTCCCTCCTCTTTAATGGGAGAGGTTCCCTTATTCAGAAACAAACTTATTTACAAATATACAAAATATGATTTTCTGGTTAAACTTGGATATTACAAAAGTGTCTTTTCTAAAGATCATCAATTACAAAAGGACTGAGGAATGAGAGTGCGAGAATGAGCAGAAAGGCAACATGCAGAATTATAGATAGCAGAGTAATTCTTTATGTATGCGAAGTTACAGTGAATTGAAAACAAGATCATTCGTATCGTATAAATAAGATGGAATTTAAAGACACAAAGTTCTGTAAATAACATCTGCCAGAACACAAAGTTTCTTAACGTAACACAGATTCATTAATCAAGGACACAAAGTTCCTTCTTGGTTGTACAAGATCACCATGTATTGCAAAGTTGAAGAGTATGCAATCAGCGAGACTAACAAACTAGTAACAAATGATCTTCACAAACATTAAACGAAAGCTCAGAGATAACGGAGATTAGATAGACAAAGAATGGAAAGCCCTTTTGTATTGATTTCTTTGTGATCTATTTACACTTTTAGAAAATATGCCAAGTTCTTCCTCCTTTTCGAATGGCGTAGAGAGGCCATTATATAACTTACAAATCAGTTACTCTTCGTAACCGCTTCTTTTAACCAAGAATAGTTAAGGACTGCCAACCACAATACCTCAACTTCTTACAAAGAAAACAGAAAAAGAAAGGGAAGAAGAGAAAAGAATAAGGAGAAGAAGACAGGTGGCCGGTTACTGGGAGGGACCCACTGACTTCAAAATCTGCTGCCTGAATTTCTTCAACGCCTCAGCTATGTCTCTGCCACGAGGGACTGACGTGTTGGCCGCAGACTGAGTCCAAAATCCAAGACACTTCTCCATCTCTTTATCAAACTCGACATGAGTATGATAATCTTTATTTGCTTCTTCGATGGCAGATTGAAGAGAGCAAATATCCTTCATTTTCTCCTTGGAGATGGAACTTTCCTTGAATAAGTTATCTTTGACAAAAGCTCTGAATTGAGCTTTGATTTCTTGCAAGGAAAGGGGCATACCAGAAGTTTCATCTTGAAGATGACAGTGTATGTCTTTGAAAGCAGAGACCACCAGTGTCTTGAAAGCTTCACCCTTCTGCCAGCTGTTCTTCAGTTCTCCCAAAGCCTCCTCCAAGACTTTGATCTTCCACTCCACGCTGTAAACCCAGGATTTTGATAGATTATCCTTTGCATCATCAAAAACCTTATTCGCCAGTAAGATGTTCTCATTTGTCTGTTCCATAAGGCGGAGGTCTACTATGCAACTGCTCCAGAGGTTGAGCTCTTTATCCATGATCCCGATAGTAGAGGACAGCTTCTGTTGCAAATTGTTCACTTTTCCATGGAGTTTAAAAGTTTCATCGATGAAGTTCAACCCTGCAACAAGCATATCTTCCACCATGGCTTCCATGGCTCTGCCATAGACGGAATACTTGTGCATGTCTTTGATACTCTGTACTTCATCTTGGCTCAAAATTACAGGTGGTGGAAGAGTGGTCAACGGAGTAGGGTCCAAAACTTTGTCCTTAGACAAAAGAGACTTGATGAAGCCTGTGAGAATTTGGGCCTGTTCTTCCAACTGTTCAATAGTTTACTGCCCTTTCTCTACCCTCCCAATGACTCGTGTGACCGTTTCTTGGAGGTTGTGGATCTCACCTTCAGGAGTAGACTCTCCCATTGGAATTCTTGAGAGCTCTAAGTCAGATGACTGTAAGTCCTGCTCTGATTTGTCCACTGTAGGCTTAGCAATCTCCAGGAATTGCTGACCTTGAGCATCAGACACTATTCTGGAGGTGGTTCTGGCTTTCTTGGCACGAGGAGTGGTGCCCAACAAGGCTGCGACAGCATCAAAGTTTGGCCCTGAGCTCCGAGAGGAAGATTTCCTCTTTCTACTGTCAACAAGAGGCTGAACCCATGCAAAAGAAGAAGAGGAAGCAGCAGGAGGGGCAAGAGTACCAAGAGACATAGAGCTCATGACGCTCAAGGTTTGCACGGCTGTGGTCTCAAGTTGAGATGTGAGTGGGGCGCTGGAGACAATTGCTGCAGAAGAATCAATAGCACTTGGAAGTTCAGTGCTCTGGACCTCTTTGTCCTTATCAGTTGGGTCTTCAGGAGCATTTGCAGGGGTTGGCATTTCGCTTTCTTCACTTTCACTGAGAACAATGATGTTCTCTCGGTCCCATAGGCACTTCTACCTGCTTTCTTTGAGGGTCATTTTCCACAGGCTCCTTCTTAACCTCCTTGAGTTTCTTCTGGTACACTTGAGTGGATGAAGGAGTGGAAGCTGCAGGTCCTTGTGTTGATGAGGCAGGTGGGGTTTGCACTGGTGTTTCTGACCTGGGAATTGATGCCTCTCTCCTTGGTGTTGAAACATCCTTGGAAGAGGATTCTCCTGAGTGCCTTCTGAGCTCTCGAACTTTCTGTCAAACCAGACCTTAGTCCTGACTAAGACTGGAGCAAGGATCTCAGCCAGATCATCTTTTTCTTTCCTGTTCCAATCCAAGTCCTCCAAGGGGGTGTGCTTAATCACACTGTCATACTCATATGAGTATAGATCAGAATTGTCATCCTGGAGTCCTTCGGGAACTTGGTACAAGCCGAGTTCTTGGATCAATTGCAGGGAGAACCTGCCACAATGCCTTCTCCTGGCCTCAAAATCATCTGCACAGTCAGCCCAGTAGTCTTCTGTATCTGCCCTATGATGGTAGATTATCTTGATGTTCTGTTCAATGAACTTCTTCAAGTCGAAGCAGGTTCTTGGCTTGAAGAAATGAACGGTGATAGGGACCAGGGCTCTCTCTATGTTCTGTGCGTCCAGGGCTGTTTTACAAGTGTAATTTCCCAAAGAGATGGGAAAGTGCAAACCGGAAATCTTCTTGTCTCTGCAGGTTCTGTGTAGTTTGTCTAATTGCCTGCATACTTCAATCAAAGCCATCTTATCATTGCAGAACATGGGAAGCCGCAGAGGGGTGCTCTCATAGCCGGCAAGCCTGATATAGGAGAATTTTCTGAATTGTATGAAATAAGCACCGTAGCGTGATATCAGATTCATGGCTTCATCAAAAAATCTCCTGGCGATATCACCTTGGCAGCCGACCACGTACATGGTGAAAGCGCATCGACCCTTCGAAATTACGATTGCTGGTCTCCGGGGTGAATCATGCGGCGATAAGCATATCTTGGATCATCTTTGTGAGCGTCGAATGTAGGAAAAACCAAACCATTGCCGTGGCTGCTTGCGGAGTATACATCGGGTAAGAAGTCATGTAGAACTTCTTCGTTTCTTTGTACATTGACAATTGCTTCCGCCAAATTCATGCTGATGATCTCTGCCCAGTTGATATTTTGTGTTCCCTCGCACACCATGCTGATGAGCGGGCACATCCAGAAGTGAAATTCGTTGGTAGAGGGAAAACCCATAACCCGAGCCAGTAGAATTATAAAGTCAGACAATTCTTCATTAAAATCTGCCGGAAAAGAGTTTTGGACAGGCGAGAGGCTCCCTTCTTAGGGTTCTTCAGCCAGGACTTCGCCACCCGCGCCTTGTATTTGTCGCTGTCTTGATTGAACAGAGCCTGTGCTTGATCCCGGGAAACGACTATGGCATTATCCATCTCTGGGATTCTCAGTGCGGTACTAATGGCGGCAGCGTCCAGCTTGGCGATGAGTTCCCCGTGTATATTGGTTAATTCACTGGAATCAGGGTCGAAGTGAGCTCCGCACGAAAGTCTGATCGACGCCTTGCACCGCACCGAGATCCGGAAACCTCCAACAAAAGCCAAACCGCTATCGTGAATCATTTGTGCCATTGGTGTAGGGTTTGCATCTGCCACCCTCACCCAAAAATCGCCGAAGTCAAGATGTCGAGCTTCACTGTCCCCAATATTGGGAACGACAGACTCTAGTGGTGAAATTTGTTCCTGTCCCTGAATTTGATCTTCATATTGATAGCAACAGAGCTGCAACCTAAACTCGGGAAGGAATTACAGAGAAAAGGGATACACGCGCAGGGAATTAGGTTGCAAGGGTTCGAGCAAGGATAGCATGGAAACAATGTGAAAAATGCAAAGGGGGTTTGCTCGTTATATAGCCGTTTAGGAGAGAGAAAGGCCATGAATGCGCATTTAATACATACCCACCAATTTAAATAAGCCGGATATTCGGGTAGAGCGGCAAAAACTAGCACGAACGACACTTGGTTCATTAGGGACATGTGAGACGCGAATGCGCGAAACACGCGGCTCGGCCGATTCGGGCGAAGCGGGGAAAAGACGCACAAATGCCTTTTGGGACACGCGGGACATGAGTGCGCGAAGTACGCGGTTCGGGTGTTTCGGCCGAAAATGGAACAATGGTCCGGAAAAGTTTGGGACATTTGGGACGAAAATGCGCGAAGTACGCGGTTCGGGCGAATCGGCCGAAAATGGAACAACTTGCACAATTTGACTCGGGACACGCGGGACATGAGTGCGCGAAATGGCACGCTGTGATTCGGTGTTTCGGCCGAAAAATGGAACAGTTTGCCCGATTAACTTGGGACATTTGGGACGAAAAGTTCCGACGGGCCCGAAAATGGGACAACTTCGGGATTTCGCCGATCGGGAACAGAACACACTTTTGAACTCAGGGACAGTTGGGACAAAAATGTCCGACAGCCCGAAAAACACACAAAATGACCCAAAATGCGACTTTTCTCAATTTCACGACTTTTAACAATTTCAAGCAACAGAGAAGACACCAAAACTCAAAATTTTGAAATTTCACTTTCTTTAAGAGTAGGGAATTTTGAGTGGACAACAAGCCTAAAGGACGGAAGAGCACAAAGGATTGGAAGAGTGCAGGAGAGAGAAGACCCGCCGAGCTGAAGAGATCAGAGGAGAAGGTCGAGGCGAAAGAAAGCACAAAAGCAGATGAGTAGAGGAGAAGGCCAACGAGAACCCAAGGGCTTCAACCAATGGGAGCGTCGACGCGAGAATTGGCTACCTTGAGCGAGATACGAAAGTTAGTGCCGCCAGTGGTCCCGTAGCTCGTTCAAATTATCAATCGCCTAGTGGACTAGGAAACGCACTGCATCAACATCTACAGAAGGGAGAAGCTCGTGTGGTCGAGCCGACTATACACGAAAAGAGAGTCCACGTTTTGAGCATAGTGCAGCAGATCCCGATATTGACCGCATAACCATTGGATCCCACGACCCGACCCCAATGCCAACTCGTCAACCTCTTCAACCCACAACAGAGGATCGGGAAGGGAGAAGTCCACTAATTCGTCATGAAGACCCACACGATGCACTGGATAAATCAAGTCATCAACAACAAACTCCACGACTGATGGGATAGGGTGGATCAATAAACAGAAGGAAATGAATGCCGCAACAATATCCGAATCAGTCCGAGCACGTCGCGAATTGAACCGGAAGGAATCACCGAGAATATTTTCAATGGCTTCGGCTTCTCGGGAGGACGAATACCTGAATCTCTGGAAAGGCGGTTTCGATCAATTTCCGCAGTGAGAGCCATTTCCGGTTGGACTCGTGGAAGGAAATGAAAGGAAAGCCTAGGAATTTCATGGTAGAATGAACCAGGAAGGCAAGTATAGGAAAAAGAGAGGGAACCAACGACAAATTTAAAGAGAAAAGACACGAGCGAACATCAGTAGAACTGCAGCTAGTCGTCCTTCCCTTCGTGTGAGATGATGGAGGAAAATCCATTCCAATCTCTCGCGTTGCTTGAGATTTTGACGGTGGTTGGGAAATCAATGGCATAATTAGCAAGGAAGTCGGCGGCAGAGTTGGCTTCACGGTACGTGTGAAAGATGTACCATTTGCTTATTTTCCCGAGCCAGAAGAGGATGTTGGAGATGAATGTGTTTAAATACCACGAAAGGGCCGACCCTTTGACTATGGCCTGAATGATGATTTGTGAGTCCCCTTCAATATATAAGAGAGTCACTGCCAATCAGAACTGCCAATTTCACTCCTTCCAAAAGGGCTTGTGCTTCGGCCAGGTTGCAGGAGCAATCACGAAGCGGAAAGGAGCCAACAGAGATGAGAGAACCACTAGCACTTCTGAGAACACAACCAGCACCGGACTTACTTGGATTGCCTCTGGAAGGCACCATCAAAGTTCAATTTCAAGGAACCTTGAGGAGGAGGCCTCCATCTAACATTTTTCCTTCTCAAGAGTTTTTCCCTTGGGACAGACCACGACTGATAATCGACCCAGGTTTAGGAATTTTAATAAGCGGCCATGCTTTCCTGATTTTAGCATCTCGAGAGGAGAAAAGAGGATTATTGATGTTGTGTTTACTGACATTTTCAGAAATAACCATAGTTACCATGTTCAAAAAGTTCGGGTTGTTCGGATAGGGAAAAAAGTTCGGAAGTTCGGAATTTTGTAAAAATTCGGTTCGGTGCACGTTTGGCTCGAAAAAATTATAAATTTTTAAAAAATAAAAAATATGAATAATTACCAAAAATTATAAAAACTAAAATACTTATTAATAATATACTAAAAGTTAAACCTAAAATAATTAAATTTATGTAACTAGTTACTAAAGTAACTTAAACATTCGGTAATAAATTCAAGTATTACTATTATTAAGTATTAATCTCTACATATTGCTATTAAATTATTAATGTCTCTAAATAATAAGAAGTTGCTTGGTCCAAAAAGGTGCAAAAATGGATTTTATGAAAATAATAAAAATATTGCCATCAATGCGTAGAGCTTGAGAAAATATACACTTTTGGAGAAAACGACACTAGAAACTGAGCCATAGAATGAAAGTTATGGCACATGCAAGTTTTTGCTGCTACATCTTCCCGGACCCTTTCCAAAAATGGCAATTTTTTTCTATCCTTGTGAAAAAATCCAAAACCGAACTTTTGCCTAAAAGGAAAAAAAAATTAGTGCCGAACCCAAAACCGAACTTTTTGCCAAAAAGGAAAAAAACAAGTTCGCTTTCCCTGAAAATTCGGTCCGAACCGAATTCGCCCGTGTTCGCGAACATGTTAACTATGGAAATAACCACTTCCAATTTGGATAAAAGGCAGGAAGATCCGAAAACTGATCCCTAAAGATACAAAGATTTCGCTCCCACCAAATATGCCAAATCAAAAAGAAGGAGCTATAGACCAAATGGAACTTAGGCCAAGCATGAAGGGAATCTTTAATATTATTACAAGGAGCCTAGGCTAGGTTGAGCTTACCGAGGAGCCAATTCCAACCCTTAACAACAAAAGAGCAAAAAAGGAGGAGGTGATCAATATCTTCTTCTTTTTGCCGCAAAGAACACACTTTGATGGACCAACGTATCCCCGGTTCTCCTGCGAAGTTGTGTTAGAATTTTTTTATAGAACCAACCAGCCAAAAATAGCCACTTTGGGGAGGAGTTTAGAATTCCAACAACCAGACCAACTAGGAGCCCCTTTTCTTGATAGTAGAATAAGTTTGGAATAACCCTCTTTAACAGAGTAAATGCCAGAAGATGGGCCTAACCAAAGAAGATGGTCCTCGAGTCCTTGAAGGAAGTTTGGCGAGAGGAGAGAGGCCTCGAGAAGGAGGAAACTTCATAGGAAGAAGCGCCGAGGGTGGCAATATCCTTCCGACCAAGAGGAGGGAGAGCGTCAGGATGAGGAAAGCCATAATCTGCTACTTTGTTACCCCAAACTACCTTGGAAATGTTCATGACCCTATTGAGAATGGGATTAAGATTAAGAGGAGCATGACCATTCCAACTGTCCTCCCAAAAATTGGCAAGAGAACCATTGTTGACGTGCCAAGAAACAAAATCAACAATAAGAAATCTACATTTACAAATGAAGTTCCAAATATGCGAACCTTTAGGAAGTTCTTCACTGGAGAGAAGGAGATCAGGACGGCCAACCTCCAAGTATTTATGAGAAAGAACCTGAAAGACCAACCTCTTGGAATTTGAAATGAAATTCCAGACAAGTTTAGCACCAAGAGCCATGTTTTGAAGGGCCAAATCAACAATCCCCAAACCGCCCGAGGATTTAGGGAGTTTGACATCATCCCATTTTACCAAATGAAATTTTCTCTCGTCATTATTCCCCTGCCATAAAAGGACCTAACAATTTTCTCGAATTTGACTAGGACAAATTTGGGAATCAACAAAACCAAGAGCATATAGATAGGAAGAGCGCTAAGGACCGTTTTAATCAGAAGAGCTCTTCCGAAAGAGTAAGCCATTTCCCTTTCCAAGATTGCAATCATTGAGCGATAAAGAATGTAGGAGATCATCCCATAGGGAGGCTTTCCCATTGCCGAAAAAAGCGGAATACCCAGGTATTTATGAGGGAGTGAGACAACAACAAAGCCCAAAACCTCCCTAATTCTTCGCTGCAATCAAGAGAAACGTTAAAAAAGAAGATAACAGATTTATGAAAGTTGATTACCTGACCAACAACTTTAGAATAGGAATTCAAAATATTATCCAAAGCTCTAGCTTCTGGAATGGTAGCAGAACCAAAGAGGAAGGTATCATCTGCAAACTGCTGATGAGAGAGAGGAGGCAGATTAGCAGTTAAGGTAATACCAGATAAAGAACCTTGAGCAATCGCCGATTTGATTCCTCTGCTCAGAGCCTCAACAACAAGAATGAAAAGGAAGGAAGATAGGGGGTCGCCTTGTCTTAAACCCCTACTGTTGTTGAAAAACCCTTCCGTTGAACCATTGACCAGGACGAGAAACTGGTGGTAGAGATGCAATTAAAATCCAATTACAAAAATGATTACAGAAACCCATATGTTGGAGGGATTTAAGCAAAATCTCCAGTTGATTCGGTCGTAAGCTTTACTAAAGTCCAATTTAATCATCATTCTAGGACGAGAGGACAAATGCAAGGAGTGGATAATCTCGTGAGAGAATGATAATGCCATCAGCAATAGATCTACCAGAATAAAACCACTTGTTCTTGAGCGATGAGCTTGTGCAAAAGAGGACTCAATCTGGAAGCGATAGCCTTGGAGATGATTTTATAAGAAGTATTACAAGAGAGATGGGGCGAAAATCATCAAGCTTATCAACTGGGTTTTTTTAGGAAACATACAAATAAAGGTGTGATTCAAAACACCTAAGATCTTCCCATTTCTTCTAGATTCTTCAACAGCTTGCCAAACATCATCACCAATGACACTCCAAAAATCTTGATAGAAGGCAGCCGGAAAGCCATCCGGACCAGGGGCTTTATCTCTTTCCATAGAAAAGGTTATACAACAAACTTCTTCTTTGGAGAAGGGGAAAGAAGCTTAGCATTGTCGGCGTCATGAATCAACTTTTGAGATTGAGCCAAGAAGGGATGCTGAAAAGCCAAAGAAGAGCAAGATTCATCATTCATAGAAGCTTTTGAAAGAATGACACAATTTCTTCTTTAATGAGAGGTTGGGTAGAAATCTGCGTGTCGTCATCCAATTTCAGAGAGGAGATATAGTTTAATTTCTTCTGGCTTTTACCGATGCATGGAAAAATTTTGTGTTTTTGTCCCCATCATGCATCCAAGTTTCTCTTGATTTTTGTCTCCAATAAGTTTCTTCTTTTAAAAGAAGATCACCAAGTTCACTAAGAAGAGATTTTCTTTAATGAATTCCTCTTGGCTCATACCATTTCTAAAAACAAATTCATTAAGAGCACGAATCTCTTTTTCAACTCTCACTTTTTCTTGAAAAATATTTTTAAAAGAAGAGGCATTCCATGCAAGCATCTGAAGATTTAAGCAAAGAGAGTTTTTAGAAAGGATAAACATCCTGGTACCAGAAACAAAAAAAGATGCCCACCAATTTTTGACAAGGTCCCGAAAAGTAGGGTCCTACATCCACATAGATTCAAACTTGAAAGGAGATCAGCGAGGGGAGCATCAAACTTGATATTGAGAGAGATGGGGAAATGATCAGAGCTAGATAAGGGAATAACAAAACAATCGAAGAAAATTTTGCTGAAGCCAATCCTCGATACCGAGAAAGAGGTCAACTCTAACGCCATATAACCAAACCCAGGACGTCGATTGTTCCATGTGAACCAACCAGAGCGAGTTCAACGTCCAACATTCTAGCATCTTCAACAAAAGAGATAAAATCAATTTGAGATCACGGCTGCCAGCGAATTCCGCCACACTTATCTTTATCCGAAAGAGTTGCGTTGAAATCTCCAACAATGATAATTTTAGAATCAATGAAAGATCTAAGAGCATCTAAAACCTTGGTCCAGATTTCACGTTTTTTGATAGGATTATTCGGACCATAGACATTACAAAGAAAAAAAGACTCATCAGAATGTTTCAAGCGAACCTTACACCATTGAAGCTAGGGCAATCCGAAAGAGGATCGATTAAACAAATACTAGCCTTCCAAATACCCATACCGCTTTAGGCACCATCTCGAATCGACAAAAAGGCCATCCCAGCCTTTCCAACTGCGAAACCAACTAGCAAGACAATCAACACTAGACATCTTGGTCTCTTGAATTAAACAAATTGACACATCTAAATCTGAAACATAGCGCCTAAGCAGACGCTTGCTTGTTAGGGGCATTAAGACCCCTAACATTCCAAGATAGGATATTCATCCTTTCTTCAGAGAGGACTCGCCTCTCCTACTTGAAGATGGAAAGAATGAGCGAAGTTGAAGTTGTTTGCCAGCAACAATCTCCTTTTGTGAAAGACGAGCTTTGATGGTCTTCCAGGAGGAAACTTCGGTCCCAAATCAATGCGTAAGATTGCTTGGAGTAGGAAGAATGGAACCTGCAGGCAGATTTGATCGCTTCAAAATTCTTGATCCGCCTCTGAGTCACTAGAAACTTCCGCCACTCCATCAACGCTTTTGACTAACTATTTCTTCTTTTTCACTTACCCATTGCTCCAAGGAAGCAACATCAGAGCCAAGCCCTAAGACGAGTCCTTCTTGAAACAGGGAAAGGATACGGGTAGAGTCTTGAACCATTGACGCAGTTTCCTTAACCAAGGAGATGGTATTCGGATCGAGAGACAGAGGTTCAAAGGCCGAGGATTACAGGTTGAAACAAGTTTGGAACTGGGAACCAGAAAGCGAGAATATGGAACCGGCACAGGGGAAACTTTCTTTTTCCATATGGCGAAACTTGAGGTGGGAAGATTTTTGCAATCTTTTTGAAAATGGCCCGGCTGTTTGCACCGAAAACAACTTGTCGGAAATCGACTCATATTCGACCTTCTGGACCCATTTCCCGCTGGAGGAGGAGATCACAATGAAGTCTTGCAGTTTTTGGACATATCAATGGAGACGCAGACACGGCGAAAAGAAGAAAGAGAACCTTCAAGAGTAACTGGGTCGATGCGAACAACTCTACCCAGGCTGGAACAAATTTTATTGAGAATGTTAGGATTCCAATACTCATAGGGCAGAGAGTAAAGCCGAACCCAAACTTGAAAATCATCCATTTCAGCTTGATCAAGATCAAAATGGGTGCTCCAGCTATGAATGAGAACCCCTGAATCAAAGAATAAGAAGTCTTTCCTCTCAAGGGTGTCGTCTCGTTGTGCTTCGCTGCGAAAAATAACCAAAAAGTATCCTTTAGCCAAGAAGCGGATCCGAAGTCCGCTACCCCATTGGGTATCGCACCAACTGCGAATCCCATCCACTAACAAATGATGACCCACAAATTTTGCAAAAACGCTCGTTTCCCAAGTAGATTGAGTTGGGAAGAAAGACCGTCTGTGTCATCCAAAGAGACCGACACAAACTCTGCGGGAAGAGAATCATTTTGAACTTGAGTACTCCCATGTTTGCCGGCCAAATCAGGGACCGACTCGACCACTCTGGGGCCAAGACGATTGAACAAAGTAGTCGACAGACCACGCCTAGCGAACGCCATTGAACACCTTCTGGAACACATGGAGGAAGGGAACCGTTACGGCGATTGGAATTTGAAAAATTTGCCCGTTCCGTAACAGTTCCCTGTTGTTTTCCTTCCAGCATGCTCCCGCTTTCAAAATTTGTCCCCATTCAATCTATTTAACATTGGCTTTTGGGTATTGTTGGAAATGGTTATTTTGGAAGATATAATTTTTTTAGGTTTCTGTACCTAGCTGTCCTATAAAAATCAGAATTTTAGTTTGCAGGTTTTGATAAAGTTATGATTTTTAAAGTTATCCAATAAGGGATATTTCAGTGGTATCAGAGCCACCTTTCTTCTTACTGCTTTGGTAGTGAATGAAGGTATATTCTAGGAGGAATACACCTCGAAAAGGTCAAAATATGGCAGATCAGGAAGAGAATGTGGAAGAGCTCAGTGAGGATTTTATGAAGAAAATGTTCATCAACATGGTGAAACAACAAGAGACAACCAACCTCTACTTGAGCCAGCTTACATAGAACATGAATTAGATCAGATCTGGGAATAATAGGGAAAAAGGTGAGAAGTAATTCAGGGCAGCGATCACCCCATTCTTCTAACAAGCCTTTGAGTCTTCATGAGCCCTCTTTCTTGAAAGATTTTGAAGCGTCACATGTAGGGCAGCCAACAAAGGTGCTTGATGAGGAGTCTTGTTGCAATCTTTGAGCGAGGGTTTCAAAGATAATATGCCATTTCTAGATTATTGCAGGATGGAGATTGGTAGCAAGCCCAAGAGAGACCATCATACGTCGACACCTGAGTTACAAAAGGCGTTTGGGACAGATTTCTATTCCACACTTTGATGGCTCTAAGAAGTTTACCGCATGGTCATGGTTCCAAAAGCTGAAGACCTATTTTGATTTGAACCCCATGCGTGAGGAGGATGCAATTAAGTTTGCAATCCTACATCTTGAGGGAGATGCACATGATTGGTGGCATCATGGACTAGTGACACAAGGGCACATGCACATTGCTACATATGCAAAGTTCACACGGAGGTTAGAGGACAAATTTGATAGGAGAGATCCTGATAGATTCTTTAGGGAGTTGACTCACTTGAGACAGACAAGTTCCTTGGATGTGTACATTGCAGATTTTCAGAGACTCTCAGTGATGGTTCTTGATATTTTTGAGATGAGGTTGACTTCATTATTCATAGCAGGGTTGACAGATGCTTTGGCTGGATTTGTGAAGGCATTTGAGCCTCCTTCATTACATGAGGCCATTAGGAGAGCTCAAGATTTGGAGTTGTCTACTCCAAAGTCTAGATTTCCACCTAGAGTTCAACAGAAAATGCCTCCACCTAGACAGGATGACAGGAGACAAGACTTGGCTAGGAAGCCAGGCATTGCACCAGAGCTTAGGGAGGAATTGAGGCGGAAGAAGCTATGCTTTGAGTGCCGTCAACCATGGGCACGTGGACATAATTGCTCTGGGAAGGGCAAGGCCCACTACATTGAGGTCTATGAGGATAATGATGACGAGGGAGATGAGGTAGTAGACCCTCATGAGCATGATGATAATGATGCTTTGGGTCTACGAGGACAATGATGATGAGGGAGAGGAGGTAGTAGACCCTCATGAGCATGATGACAATGATGCTTTGGATAGTGCAGGTGTTGAGACTACGAGAGGAGACTTTTCCCACTAAGACCATAGCTACATTATCTAGTACCCCCAGGTTCAAGGCATTCAGGGTTCGAGGAGTCATGTAGGACCAGAGTGTGGTAGTGCTTATTGATAGTTATTGATGCCACTATGGTAGAGAGATGAGGTCTACAGGCAGAAGACTTCGAGGGCTTCAATGTTGTTGTCAATGGGGAGTCCATGAGATGTACACGAGAGATCCCATAGTTGAGCATCACTATGGGTAACTATACAGTTACCGATGATTTCTATATTGTTGGTATTGGAGAGACCAACATAGTGCTTGGAGTATAGTGGCTCCACTCACTTGGTGAGTTTCGGACTAACTTTCAGACGATGGAGCTGAAGTTTAAGTCCGATGGTAGGAATGTGGTCTTGAGAGGATTATCTTCAGATGCACCCAGAGTTGTCACAACCAAACGGATGGAGAGGATATTCAGGCACAATGATGTGGATTGGGCAGTTCAGTGCTTGGTTTTGACCAAGAATTCAAGCGAGGATAGACCAGAGTATCATGTTGATGTCCAAGCCCTATTGGACAAGCACAATGCAATTTTCAGTGATATACCTCCGGTGTACCTCCAGATAGAGGATTTGAGCATGTGATCGAGCTTGAGGACAGCAAGCCCGTGGTCACAAATCCTTACCGTCACCCCAAACGGTTTAAGGATGAGATTGAGAGGACCATACGTGATCTTCTAGACATGGGACATATTAGGCCTAGTCAAGGTACAAGCACACATTGTCACTAACAAAATGATCTTCTATTTAGCATAAATGTTGCATATTACTATGGCTATTATATAGCCATAAGGACAACAAACTCACTTCCTAATAAATAGGAAGTAGGTACAACAAAGAACCCGGAATAATCATGGGTATAACAAACATATAAAAATAATCCCATTACTAACTACTCACTAACAATATATTAACGAGAGCACTAATAAATGTTTTCCTAACATTCCCCCTTATTGTGAACATGGGGAAAACCTCCATATTACACTTTGCCCGATTTCACGATCATGTGATTTTCCTTTGGATTATCACAAACCAAAAGTTGGTTTTCCATTGGCTAACCAAAAACCGAGAGTAAGGTGGTTTTCCAGTGGTTGACCACAAACCACAAAGGGGTGAAGGTTTTCAAATGGTTTACCTACAACCATATCGCGATGTGCCAGTGCATCCTTCGGCTCTCATCATAGTTGCTCTTCAAGGAGATTACATATCGGAATCCATCATAGTGCAAACATATCATTCCACACATACAAACTGAAGCATTGTGTCATTTCCCCCACAATGTGAAGTTTCCATAACACATTATTCAGAAAACTGAAAAAACTATCGCTCTGAAAATAGAAAGAAACACTCACACACATCATGAAATCAGTATGCGCGGCCCCATCGGTGGTGACTGACGAGAGGACGTTGTTTGTCCTCCATCCTCCGTGTATCCTCCAACCTCAAGAGTGACGCTGCTAGCTTAGTAGAATGTGAACACGAAGCTCAAGTTTACATATTGGACGTCATGTTCCAGCAATAATGTGTCCGTGAGACAATTTGTGCTTATTTTGACAATTTTTTGACTTTATTGATGGGACTACTGCAACTTATAAAACTCTAACTTGTCCAAATGCCTAATAATCTATCCTATAGGCATACCAATAATTTTGGAAAAATTGGTACTTAACTTGAAAACTATGATAATCACACCTTTTTAATATTTGGCCACAGGCTTGTGTTGAGGAATCAACAACTATTTTTCGTCAATGAGCATTGACATGCAAAGGTTGATTTGTAATGCCGAGTTCAATACATGCTCAGGTTGATAGTGATGCAAGATTGATCTTACCAGGCTGTGCAATGACTAATCCGACGTGACTTCTGTGAGATGCCAAAAATAAAACTCTAATGCATGATTCAAAACTTGATCCTGTCCCAATGAATGCAAACACAACGTCAATTTGAGATGGATATCAAGCTAATTTGGACTATGTTTGGTTCTTTGCAAGCTTGAAACAACTGTCACTTGGGAAGATAGATGCAAACACAACATCAATTTAAGATGGATATCAAGCTAATCTGGACTATGTTTGGTTCTTTGCAAGCTTGAAACAACTGTCACTTGGGAAGATAGCTGGTTTGGATCAACACGCACTTTGGAATCTTGGACAAAAAAATGCATATAATTTGAAAAAACTGGATTGCACTAATCTAATCGACCATTGATGATTGTTGTTAACTGCTCATAGACGTCGATATCAGACCAATTGATCTTCACGCAAATGATGATTGGAGATGTACACTCGAAGTCGGTGAGGACGTTGAGATGCAGCTGAGAGACCAGAAATTAAAACATGTCGTTGGTTGAGTCACTGACAACAAAGAAGTATGTAGGTCTACAAGTCAATCCACAAATGCGGATCTGACAGGTCTACAACAACTATTCACGATCAGACAACAAAACAACTTGAATTGACGAGCGGGCTGGACTATAGACAACATATGCATGAAAAGAATACAACCGATTATGATCTCAAGTAATAATAGCTGTGCATTGTTTTTAAATAAAAACTCAAAACCACATTCCTTGAACGTCAATTCACGCAAATGATGATTGGAGATGTACACTCGAAGTCGGTGAGGACGTTGAGATGCAGCTGAGAGACCAGAAATTAAAACACGTCATTGGTTGAGTCACTGACAACAAAGAAGTATGTAGGTCTACAAGTCGATCCACGAATGCGGATCTGAGAGGTCTACAACAACTATTCACGATCAGACAACAAAACAACTTGAATTGGACGAGCGGGCTGGACTATAGACAACATATGCATGAAAAGAATACAACCGATTATGATCTCAAGTAATAATAGCTGTGCATTGTTTTAAATAAAAACTCAAAACCACATTCCTTGAACGTCAATTCACGCAAATGATGATTGGAGATGTACACTTTCGAAGTTGGTGAGGACGTTGAGATGCAGCTGAGAGACCAGAAATTAAAACACGTCGTTGGTTGAGCCACTGACAACAAAGAAGTATGTAGGTCTACAAGTCGATCCATGAATGCGGATCTGAGAGGTCTACAACAACTATTCACGATCAGACAACAAAACGACTTGAATTGACGAGTGGGCTGGACTATAGACAACATATGCATGAAAAGAATACAACCGATTATGATCTCAAGTAATAATAGCTGTGCATTGTTTTTAAATAAAAACTCAAAACCACATTCCTTGAACTTCAATTCACGAACCAATAGACGATCGCTTGACCACTTGATGGCAAGACTATACCAAACGCAGGCCTCATGTGAATTTGGAGATAAATGCAGTTCTACATGAACGTTGGCTCTGCTTGAAATGGTCTACAACAAACACAATGCTTGCTTGGATCTGTCACATGGGCCACAAACCTCCTCCTCTCTGATGGCAAATGAAGGTACAGGCAGAGATTGTCACTAACAAAATGATCTTCTATTTAGCATAAATGCTGCATATTACAATCGCTATTATATAGCCACAAGGACAACAAACTCACTTCCTAATAAATAGGAAGTAGGTACAACAAAGAACCCAGAATAATCACAGGTATAACAAACATATATTATTGTTATACTATACAACAATAATCCCATTACTAACTACTCACTAACAATATATTAACGAGAGCACTAATAAATGTTTTCCTTCTTTGGTAGTTTTGGTGAGGAAGGACAAAACCATGCGGATGTGCATAGATTACCATGCATTGAAGAAGAAAACCAATAAGAATAAGTATCCTGTGCCTCGCATTGATGAGTTGATGGATGAGCTACATGGTGTAATCTATTTTTCTAAAATAGATTTGCGATCTGGATACCATCAAATTAAGGTCAGAGAGGGGATGTGCAGAAGACAACTTTCAGATGCCACTATGGTCACTTTGAGTTTCTTGTGATGTTGTTTGGATTGTCTAATGCACCCGCTACATTTCAGTCTGTATGAACCATGTGTTCAACCGCCACCTGCGGAAGTTCGTGTTGGTATTCTTCGATGACATTTTGGTCTCTAGCAG
Source organism: Taxus wallichiana var. yunnanensis (assembly GCA_018340775.1). Taxonomy (NCBI): domain Eukaryota; kingdom Viridiplantae; phylum Streptophyta; class Pinopsida; order Cupressales; family Taxaceae; genus Taxus; species Taxus wallichiana. The sequence goes on from CM031237.1 coordinate 763,951,103, forward strand.
GACATGGGAGGATCACATGAGACATCTTGATGAGATATTGGGTATTCTAGAGGCTAATTCGCTATACGCGAAGGTTTCTAAGTGTGATTTTGGCATGACAAAGTTGTTATACTTGGGCCATGTGATTGGAGGAGGCGGAGTCAAGGTTGACAAAGCAAAGATTCAGGCAATATTAGAGTAGCCACCGCCAAAGGACTTTGACACAGTTGAGAGGGTTCTTAGGTCTATGCACTTATTACAGGAGGTTTGTGAAGAAATTTTATTGATTGATTGCACCTTTGACAAATTTGACCGAGGGGCTTTTGCTTGGTCAAAATCAACACAACAGGTTTTTGAACACCTTAAAGAGGTGATGAGCCCATGTTCGAGTTCTTGCATTTCCAGATTTCACTCGGCCATTTGTACTCGAGTGTGATGCATCAGGTGAGGGCATTGGATCGGTACTCATGCAGGATAGGCATCCCATTGCCTATGAGAGTCGAAGTTGAGTGATGTGTACTCAATTTACAACAAGGAGATGTTGGCCATTATGCATGCATTGGCCAAATTTAGGCAGTATCTTGTGGGCAGTAAATTCGTGGTTGTTACGAATTACAACAATTTGAGGTTTTTCCGGGACGAGAAGGATCTTAACGACCGCCAATAGAGATAGGTGAACAAGGTAGAAACTTATGATTTTGACATAGAGTACACAAAAGGTAAGAATAATTTGGTAGCTGATGCATTATTTAGGAGGCCTCACCTTACCTCTATGATTAGCTCTATGTCAAAGGTTTCAACTTTCGAGTTGATTGGAAGGCTCACATACTTGTTGAGTATTCCAAAAATCAGTTTGCATGTGAGATCACGAGATGAAATTATTTATGATGTGTTGGCTAGATTTTCTGCACAGCTGAAAACCTAGGCAGTCATGAGATAAATCTCCCTCATTTACCGGTGAGGCTCTCGTGTAAGATTTTGTCAGTTATGTCCTAATATCTATTTGTTGGTATTACTTTAACTATATAGCTCATGAACCATAGCTAGACAGTTTTGCAGCAAGTAAGCAGCTGTAAGAGAAAAGAAATATTTGTAGAAGAGGAAAATAATAGAAAGCAGGAAGAAAGGAAAGAAGATGTGCAACCCAATCAATAGTTCACAGAGTTGATCGCATGCACATAGATAAAACAAATAGATCTTTTAAATACAAATTTAAAGCAAAGGATAGTTTCAGATCCAAATCTAGAATAACACAAAGTCTATGAATAGATCTAGAAATAAATAAGAAGCAAAATGCACCATTGACACAAAGTTCTCCGGAAATCTCTTCTCTATTCCTCTGCTTGCAGAAAGCTATCAGGGGTTTTAGCTCAAAGTCTGGAACACAAGAATGCTGATTACAAATTCCGATCCTTTAACCCGTAGGTTCTTCCTTTACTTATAGTGTGTAGATAAGATAAGATAAGATACGATAAATATATTAATGTCCAACGAATGACCACAAAAGTAGGTCAATGGGACTGCAACCCAAACAATATACAAAGTGCGAGCGGGGACAACTCAAAATGAGTTCCCAAAAACAGAAAAAATGAGAAAAGACAAAGCAGAAAGGAAAACTTGAAGCCAAAATACCCCCACAGGCGGGGGCAATGGAGCAAGCGGGGGAGAAAGACAAGAGAAGCAAAGAAGGGAATGAAGGGGGCAAACGAGGACCAATGGTCTACTCAGGAATGGTAGCCACACCCCTCCTAACATTAGAGGCCGACGAAAAGAAGCTCCTGATGGACTGACAACCCGAAGAGGGGGCGAAAACCTCCTCCCCTGTTGAGATCTGAGACTGACGCGACGACGAGGGGGACGAATGGAGCTAGGCTGCCCTCTGGTACGTGTGTGCATCCGATTTTGTTGGTGGTGATCGAGGGAAGTGTGAAGGTCCAACTGGGGACGAACTGATCTATGCCTTATGTAGGGAGCCGAGCCGAAAGGCTTTGCTGCTTTAGTTCCTCCACCTGTGGGTAGAACCGGAAAGAAGGTTGTAATTCGTCTCGTGGGGATGACTCTCGGAGGGGGATGAAGAATCTGGTCTCGGAACAACAAAGACTCACGGATGTAGAGGGCAAGACACCGCTGGTCAATATATCTGAAGAAGACCGGAGAGTCTGAATCCCTCTGAAGAGACAGTGAAATCGTCCTCTAATCTCATAATATATGGGGCAGCGGAAGATGAAATGAGTCTCGGTCTCCACCTCTTGAAGGCTACAGAGCCTACAAAGTCTGTCCTCTCGATCAATGTGGTGATCAGTCTCGCATCGAAGTCTGTGGGAGCCGACTCGAAACTGACCCAGAGGTATACGGAGGGCATGCACCCAGTGACGAGAGGTGTACTGAGGGTGGATGATGAGTCCATCTCTGATCTCAAGAAAGTGCTCTGCATAAAAGGACATCTTAGGGCGCAAACCCCCAGGAGGGTTCACCCAAGTAGTCTGAATCATAGTTGAATATTGGCCTATAACTCATGAGTTATTAAAAACTCACCAAAAACCATGCAAAACAAGTAACTCGCCATAAAACTCGCCGAGTTTTGGCGAGTATTCCCGAGTATTCGCCGAGTTTTGGCGAGTATTCCTGAGTACGAGCAAATTTATTCTTTTTAAAGAAATTTGAGTATTTTTTAAGTTGCCGAGTATTCTCGAGTATTAGCCGAATATTGGCAAGTTTTTGCCGAGTTTTTTTGGGTCTGCCAAGTATTTGCCAAATGCGAGTATTCCAACTATGGTTTGAATGAAGCTCCTGTAGATATCCTCCCGGATGGACCTGTTCAACACTTGCTTGGTGGGCAAGAGATGACTGGGAGCATTCAGGGAATACTGGAAAGGGGGGAGACGATCGATCTGGATACCAACTGAATCCAACAAGGCTGAAGTCTCGGCAAACCAACAACCCCCAACCTGGGCAATACTCACAGAGGAACAATAAGCGAGATACGGATACCTGTCCTGCTCATCGGAGAGATCACCAAACCTCCTGATACGGTGAAGAAAGGTTGATATGTCAAATATAGTCTCCAGACGGAAAGGTCGAGCTCCGAACTCTGCCAAAATAATATGCTTGGGGGACCGTTTGTTTGCATCTAATGAAGCGGCGAAGGAGAGTCTGAATCCTCTCAGCAGAAGCCCAATCTGTGTCTAAAAGGGAGGGCCCCAGACAATAGACCCATAGAGAACAATGGGGCGGATGAGGGAGTTCATAAGAAACATCTTGGAGGAGATGTCCTAGAAGTGGTGCCGAAAACACTGTCTCTCGAGAATGGCAAGAGACCCATACCCTTTATTCACCCTCGGCTGAAGAGCATGCCTCATACTGAATCTAGGCCCTGAGAACTGGACTCCCAGGTAGGTGTATGTATTAGTAATTTCAACCTCCTGCCCCTTGAAGAAGAAATGGAGGTGTGATGTCCTCAACCTTGAAGACCATGACCTTGGTCTTACCCAGATTGACCGTCAAATGCCGAAGATCACAGAATAAACCAAGTGCATCAAGCTGTCTTTTAAGCCCCTCAGGAGAAGAGGCGAGAAAAACAATATCTTTGGCAAAAAGGAGAATAGAAATCAAGACGTGGTGAAGAAGGCAACCATTCCCTTCCTAAGTGTGATCCCGAAGAAAAGATTCCAACTCATCGATATAAATGCCAAATAGGGTAGGAGGCAGAGGGGGCACCTCTGTTTAACCCCAATGGTGCTCTTGATAAAATCAGACATACCAGTAGTGAGCAAGATTTAATACAACCAAGGATGGACTCATAGAGGCGCATGATGGTGATAATAAGAATCTTAGAGATACCAATGTCTCGGAGCCGCTGAAAGAGGGCCATGCGAGGTACAAACTTAAAAGCTTTCCGAAAGTCTACAAAACAACAATAAACTTTTGAACAGCAGTGACGGGCCTCCTCAATAATAGTCCGAAGGGTGAAGATGTGGTCGATGGTGTGGTAACTAGGGCGAAAACCAGCCTAACCTCTAGCTTTGAGCTGTTTCTGCTCCAAGATCTCAGACAACAACCTGTGGAGAACTATAGCATAGAGTTTGGAGAAAGAATGGCCCACCATGATAGTCTTGTAGAGGGGAAAATAAAAATGGTAAACTGCAACTGAACTAGAACATGAAGTAGTAAAGGGAACATTTGACATTCATCTTCCTAGAATTTCTCTCTTAGTGACATGTATCAGGAGTTTAAGCCAAAATTGTGCACATCTCTGTCACCTATCTTAAATAATCTTTCCAAATAACTTAAAGTAATGGTTTTTCAACCAATAATTTTAATCTGGGAATATAGGAAATAAGAGAAGAAAGAAGGGAAGAATGAAGATCTGCCAGCTGTAACACCTATACTTTCTTTTGTTACGATATTGAATATACTTGTCAAACATGTAATTCAACATCTTCGCATCTGTTTTAACAATAGCATCTCTCTCGGTTTTGAATTATAACCCTCTGGACAAAGCAACAGGTTAGCCTTCACTTTCTCTAAACCAGGCCCATATCCTTCAACATCTCGCTTTTGAAGCTTTATGAGTCTACCAATTGAATCCATCGTGAAATTTATTGTGGCTTCTTCATCAACTTCTTTCCGCACAACCAACATAAATTCCTCATGGGAAGCAGGTAATTCATCTGGGATGCTCTCCAACACTTCTCCCATCTTACTCTCCAGCAACTGCATCCTCTTCAACATGAGCTTGAGGATCTCTACGTGGAAGGAAACTGAAATTTCTAATTGCTTCCCCTTTTCCACCAATCCACTAGGCACAATCTGCTTTGCAATCAGCACATCCTTTGACAACGAGTGTATCTTAGCCAAAGTATCCAGATGACTTTCAACAACTATGTTCTCATCTTCTATCTGTGTCATCAGTTCCTTTAGCTGAGATACTGCCCTGTGCATGTTCTCCAATTCAACCGGTATTGGTTCGAATTGCTCTGAAGCTTGGTGAATGATTTGTTCCTTCTAGTGGGCAATAACTTTGACCTGGTCCCCTACATCTTCTACCTCCTGCATCAGATGATTACTCACCTGCTCATGTGCTAGAATGGGTTGAGAGGAAGGTTTGACAACCTTAGCAATGATCTCGCATAATTGCAACACCTGCTTTTGAAGCTTGGATCTCTCAACCTTCTCTTTGTCAAGCTTAAGGAATAAAGCGTTCATTAGTGTCTGCGTATCTTGCTTTAATCCTTCTGTGGTAGTTTGACCTATTGACACTTTGCTCACTACTATATCAGTTGCCGTGAGCTCTCCCTTGTGCTTTCCTTCTGCTGGAACAGATAACTCAATGAACTTCTGTCCCGATTCCTCAATAATCAACCTAGAAGTCATTTTGGCAACTTTAGGTCTTCTATCTCTTCCACCCAAACTCAGGAGCAGCTGAAAGTCGTGGTCTTCTAGGTTGATCTCCTCTCTAGCTTCTGGGATTGTCTGTAAAGCTAACCATGATGAAAAGTTTCTTCCTAGGGAATGAGAAGTTACCAAGTGCACTACCATCTCATGCTTTGATTCTGCTCTATCAGAATTTGCCACCGTGTTATGACTGTCATCCTTTGAATTGTCCAAAGATAATGCTTTTTCAAACTCCGCCATTTGTGATTTCAACTTCTCCGCATGGATAAGTGAAGCCCGAGTGGTCAAGGAGAAAATATAAATGACGTTGGATTCAAAGGAGGAAGAACAAGATCTCTCTGGGGCTCCTGGGCTGCTGAAGTGCTATGAGTTGATGTTGGAGAAGCTGGAACTAGCTCAATATCTGTAGATTTGGCCTTCTCTTGTATGTGAGACTTCTTGTGAACTTTAAGCTTTTCTGGCCTTTTGCTGCTTTCACCTTTGTGCTTCCTTTTGTTGGAGTCTCCTGCGGTAAAGTTGCTTGTGATCTGATTCATCAAAACTTCATCCAGGCAATACCCTTTATCGTCAACAACCGAAAGTGTTAACCAGAATCTGCGAAGATCTCTCTTGATTGTTTGACAACCACCAATGTTTTCCTAAAGAGCAGCTCTATCCCCTCCCATCTGATGGTACGAGTCAAGTATCACATGTCCATCATCTGTGAGATCTGGAGGTATCCGTGCCAAACCATAATCAGACACTTGTGCCGATAATCTGCTAAAGTCTTTCTTTCTGACTTCATATTCGTTTCTGCACTTCATCCAGAAGTCCTCCAACGAAGGCACATGTGAGTATTCCTAGGAGATTGTCTTCCTTGCTACCCCATATGGGTCAAAGTTCAGCCGTGTTGGGAAGAACTCAAGCTCATACTCAGAAAACATTTCAGCTTCGACTCCTCTAGCTTTGTGGATGCTCTGATAGCTGTAATAACCCACTGTGACTGGAAAGAAACCCGTAGACTTGTGCCGCTTTGATTGTAAGTCATGCATCTCCACGAGCTGTCTGCACAACTCCATGATGACCCACTTGTCATTTGGATACCTTGGCAACTTTACTGGTTCTCCCGAAAAGCCGGTTACCCTGAGATAGGTGAAGTCTGCAAATTGGATGAAAATGCAGCCATGTTGGGATACAGCTTCCCAAGCTTCTTTGCTTACCCTGTTGGTCTTCAGATCACTATTTAATTTGCAGATGAATTCATAGAAGAACCCATCGTTGACCGCTTTGTAATCTTTGTGGCATTCAAGAACTGTCAATTGTGGGTAGCACTCAAAGATAAGATCTTTCGACAATACGCATAGATCCATGAGCGGAAGTTGTGAGTATTGGCTTCTCCACTTACCCTGCAAAGCAATATAGTAATATAATCCACCTCCCGCACCAGTCGTTGGATAGCGAAGAGTCCTCGGGAACTTTGATGGGGACGTGGGCTTCTTCGATCACTATTTAATTTGCAGATGAATTCATAGAAGAACCCATTGTTGACTACTTTGTAATCTTTGTGGCATTTAGGAACTGTCAACTGTGGGTAGTACTCAAAGACAAGATCTTTCGCCAATACACATAGATCCATGAGCGGAAGTTGTGAGTATTGGCTTTTCCACTTATCCTGCAAAGCAATATAGTAATATCATCCACCTCCTGCACCAAGTTGGATAACGAAGAGTCCTCGGGAACTTTGATGGGGACCTGGGCTTCTTCATATATCTGTTGTTCATTATGCCCACGCAATCTGCTTTGTGTTTCTCCCATCTGTTGCCTGCATCCAGCATGCTAATTGCAATCACCACCGTTCGTGTTGGAATCTTCAGACAATAATTAATAAACTGTGCATCTAGCCTAATAATTGTCTTTCCCGCAACATCCCGGATTGTTTTGGAAAGAGGATGATATGATCTTGCACACTCCATAACAAATTCGGGCAACTGAGCTGTGACTGGGAATGCTGATGCTTGAATAATTCCACTGCTTTTCATTGCCCGCATGAGAAATGTCTTTCCGGCCCTAGATCTGTCAATTATTTCGGAGATGGGTTTAGGGCCTATGTTCGTGTCATTTATATCAGCAAATTTGGACGCTATGCATGATTCTACTGATCCTTCTCTTTCATCACGCTTCATCATGGCTGGAGCAATCTTTGTCTGAGTAATCTTTGTCTGTGTTCTTTTTCTTTTAATCCTACCAGAAATTCTTTGCAACTGGATTAATTTGTGCAGATCTAGCAATTTCTTCAGATTGGAAGATATATTCAATGTACCTGACATTGATTTGAACTCCCTTTCACCTGTATGAACACTTGTAATGAATACCTGTAATTATTTCAGACAAAGATGAAGTCCAGAGCATGAATACTTGATTTATGTCACCAAAAATCTACATATGAACCCTGCTGCCCTAAAATTTGAGGCTTTGCTTGCATGCAAAGCAAGCATATATATTAATAAATTCACCGGTAGTTATAGTAACATGCGAGATAATTATCATAGTATAAATCAAGTTATTCCAACCCTAGGTGCCAAACCTTGAACTTCCTGGAAATGAAAAACAACTTCTAATGCACAAATCCTCCTTTCCTTGGCGCCAAAACTGTCTGGGCAGCAATCCTTAGCAAAAAGAATTATGGCAGCCCATACTTATATAACCCTCAACATTCTATTTCTAATAATTGTCCTTCCTATACCTAACAATTTAATTAATAAACAAGCATGTTTATTCACCCAAATTGGGCGCCCAATTGTGCATGCTGCTGGCTGCCTTTAAATAAATAAATTTTATTTATTTTTAGCATGCATCCTTCAAATGTCTTTGGCTTGAATTCTTGCTTCGACTTTTCATTCATCCATGGCGCCAAAATTAGGCAGAAAAACTATTAATAAATACCATTAAAAGCATTGTTTAATGCCTAAATGGGTTGCACTTTTTGGCAGGGCTGATTTCTAAAAATAAGAAGTCAACTTTGATGGGATTCTCTACTCTGCTACAGCTCCAAAAATCTCTACTCTGCACCGCAGCTCCATTGTGTATGCTAGCTGCCTTCAAAATAAATAAATTTTATTTATTTTTAGCATGCACCCTTCAATTGTCTTTGGCTTGACTTCTTGCTTTGACTTTTCATTCATCCATGGCGCCAAAATTAGGCAGAAAAACTATTAATAAATACCATTAAAAGCATTGTTTAATGCCTAAATGGGTCGCACTTTTTGGCAGGGCTGATTTCTAAAAATAAGAAGTCAACTTTGATGGGATTCTCTACTCTGCACTGCAGCTCCAAAAATCCCTTCTTTCACTTAAGTTGTTTGACTTTTATAATGAGAATTTTTACTATGAAAGGCAGGTGAGAAATTCTACGCTGCATGTCACCGCTAAAATTCCCTTTATTAAATTAAAACATCTCCCAAAAAGTGCAACTTGCATTAAAATTAGCCTCCTTTGATAATGTGTGACTTGCGTGGGTGAATAAATCTCTTTGTGGGAAAAGTTAGCTTGCACAGTGCATGAAAAATTCCCATCGGTGCTTTAAATGATTTTTGTTTATTTTATAATGAGAATTTTCACCCTCCAAGGCGGGTAAGAAATTTGCGCCTGCTTGCGACCTCTAATTTTCCCATTGCGGCTTAAGTGACTTCGACTTCATGGGTAAAAGTACCTGCAAGGCGGGTAAGAAATTCTGCCTACTTGCCACTACCAAAAATCCCATTGTAGCTTAAACTCATTCATTCCAAAAACTACGACTTGCCTTGGAGAGGCTTTTTGTGCATGACTTCATCTTTTTTGGTCAGAAGTTTGCATTTTGAGGGTGATTCCTTCTCGTGTCTGCGTCGGTAGATAATCTCCAGATGCTTGACTGCAATTAAACCGACTATACTGGATAAGGAACAAACCTAGGGGAATTTTATAGAGAAACTGTGGAGAAAACCGGAGAAAAATGCAAAAGAAATAAATAAAAGCGAAAAACGTTGCCAGAAGTTGCAGACAAGGCTCTGAATTCATTCCCGGTGAAAACTCTATTGAGATGTGTGAGAGGCTTTTTGTGCATGACTTCATCTTTTTTGGTCAGAAGTTTGCATTTTGAGGGTGATTCCTTCTGGTGCTGCGTCAGTAGATAATCTCCAGATGCTTCAGGCAATTAAACCGACTATACTGGACAAGGAACAAACCTAGGGGAATTTTACAGAGAAACTGTGGAAAACCGGAGAAAATGCAAAAGAAATAAATAAAAGCGAAAAACGCTTGCGAAGTTGCGCATAAGGCTCAATTCATTCCCGGTGAAAACTCTATTGAGATGTGTGAATAGTAGCATGCAAAACATCAACAAGATTCAATCGGAGCAATATTTACTTCAAACGGGGCATTATTTATTTAATAAATAATTAAATAAAAATTTCCCAAGACAAAACTTGGCGGAGGGATAAAATGAGTTTGGGCATCTGGGTATTTGTCGAAATTGGCTCATATGATTCACTAGGAATATCTTAACATAAAACAAACATCTTCTGGCAATAACAAAACAAAAAGACCCGTTATTTTAAAAGAACGATTTTTTTTTTCAAATGAGTAGTCCCAGATTTCAGGGTGAAATCTAGGGACACTAGGATGACAAATATAAATCTTGGATGACCTCATATACTACAAGGATAGGATTTTCCTTGTACTCGAGTCCAAGATGAAGGAGAAGATCCTTCGAGTAGTGCATGATACACCTCTAGCAGGACATCCTGGGTATTTTAAGACCTACGGTACATCAAAGAGAGATTCGCATGGAAAGGGTTAAAGGATGATGTCCTTAACCATATTAGGGAGTGTTTGGTTTGTCAACAAACCAAGGTTGAACATTCTTTTCCAATAGGACTTCTACAACCTCTTCCTATCCCTGAGCAGAAATGGGAGAGCATATCTATGGATTTTACTACAGGCCTTCCCTCAGTGCATGGGCACGATTGCATCTATGTGGTGGTCGATCGGTTGACCAAGTATGCCCATTACTTTTCTGTGCCTTCCGGCGTAAGGCACCAGAGGGTAGCTCGAGATAATATTCATAGGTATTTTTAAGTTTCTTGGCTTGCTTAAGAACATTGTTAGTGACAAGGATAAGATTTTCATGAGCACGTTTTGGCAGGAGATTTTTAGACTTGCAAGTATGGAGTTAGCTCGTAGTACTAGCTATCATCCACAGACAAATATAGAGGGCTATTTGCGTAGCTATGTTGCAAGACATCAACATGCATGGGTTAGATAGATGGCTACACATGGATGAGTATTATTACATTACCACATACGAGATGAGTATTGGTATGGCTCCCTTTTGGGCATTGTACGGATATGATGCCTCATCTTTTCGTGGACCTGGTATTATCAGATAGCCGAGCTCCCAAAGTTCGTGATTGGTTATAGGAGAACCATGATATTTTGAAGTCCCTCAAGGAGAATTTGCAGAAAGCATAGAATTAGCAAAAATTTATGCGACAGACACATGGTTAAGAGATCTTCGAGATAGGGGATTTTGTCTTTCTACGATTGTAGCCCTATGAGCAATCTTCACTTAAGAAGAGTTGTGCTAAGAAATTGAAACCATGGTTGTATGGGCCATGCAAGATAGTACTAACACATGGTTGAGAGATCTTCCGAGATATGGGATTTGGTCTTTCTACGATTGCAGCCCTATGAGCAATCTTCACTCAAGAAGAGTTGTGCTAAGAAGTTGAAATTGTGGTTGTATGGGCCATACAAGATAGTGCGAGGGTTGGGGCAATTACATATAAGTTAGAACTTCCGAACAAAGCGGGATCCACGTCTATCATGTTTCCCGCCTCAAAAGGGCACTTGGACAACATATATCGCCTTGAACTAATTTGCCACCTTTGTATGATGATTTGGCCTTTCTACAATTGCAGCCCTACGAGCAATCTTCACTTAAGAAGAGTTGTGCTAAGAAGTTGAAACCGTGGTTATATGGGCCATACTGAGAATATCTGAGGGTTGGGGCAAATTGCATAAGTTACAACTTCCGAAACAAAGCGGATCCACCTTTGTCATGTTTCGTGCCTCAAAAGGGCACTTGGACAACATATTGCGCCTTCTACTGATTTGCCACCTTTGTATGATGAGGGAAAGCTGGTCTTAGAACCAAAAACTATCATTGAGGTGAGGCAAAGGAAGCTCGAAACCAGGTTATTACAGAATATTTAGTGCGGTGGAAGGATTTACCACTTGAGGATGCTACTTCGGAGGGTGAGCAGATTTTACAATATCTTGGTTTGCATTTGCTTGTGGGCAAGCAAATTTCGGGAAGGGACGACTGTAATGTCCCCATTCTTATGCCAGAGGCCTAGAGGTTTATTTCCGTCTTAGCTTTGGTTATACCCAAGAGGCTAGAGACGTTAGAGACTATTGGGTATGGGTTTATTTTGTTACCATCTTCACTTTATGTTGTATTTCATCGTTGAATTAAGTGATGGGCCACTAGGTGATACTTTATGCTCTATATTGGGACAACTTAAGTGTATTTATTAACATGTGCACAATAAAGTCACTTATTTTTATGCATATGGAAATTTCCCAAAGGGGTTGATTAGGGTTTATTGGAGGAAAAAGGTTATAAATATTCCTTTGGCGTATTTTCAGCTATTGCTATTTTTAGCCTTTTTGCTTGTGGAGGTCAGATTTGTAGGATCCCTAGCTTCGATGGTGAGAGATCCATCCCTAGCTGGTAGAGCATTCTTCGGTGAGGGTTTCCAATCCATATCCCTAGCTTGTTGTTCGCGGGTTCGGATTTTTAAATTAGTTTTGGAGAATTAATTAGAGATTCAGATTCGAGAGGACACTCATTCTTCAACAAGGGTTTTATTTATTTTCAGATTTAGGGTTGTTGGGTGTCTCCCACAAGTGGAACGACCTACTTGGGAAATTCGGAAAGCATTTTGAAGGGGTTTCCGCGGCCGTTTCTGGATATTTCAAATTTGGAGCTTGTTATCGTCATATTGATGCCTTAGAAAATTATTGTAGTCATTTTCTATTCATATTCTAGAGTTTACAATGAATTGTACTTTTCCTCATTTTCTATCATGAAATCAATAAAATAAATTCAATGTTGGCCTTTTTTTTTAAAGCTTCCGGTATTGTTGGAAGTGGTTATTTTGGAAGATATAATTTTTTTAGATTTCTGTACCTTGCTGTCCTGGAAAAATCAGAATTTCAGTTTGCAGGTTTTGATAAATTTCTGAGTTTTAAAGTATATCCAAAAAGGGATATTTCACTTCGATATGTAACACTAGCTACATACTATGGAATATACAAGAACCGAGAAACTCAATACAAAACAAAATACAAAGCCCTGCGTTGTAGATCCCAAAGCAATCTCAGATTAGATCCGACTGAAAGAACGGGGTTTAGTGATGCTCTTTGTTGGATCCGTTTGATTTGTGAGCTATGGTTGATTTGTGGATGCTCCAAATACTTTGAATGGAATATAACTAAGCCATGAGCATGAAGATGTGATTTTGATGTGATTTGGGCAACATAACAATATGAAAGATTGATTTGATTCACCAAATAATTGCACAAAATAGTAGCATGAACTCTCAAAGCTTTTGTTGGATGATTTTGAAAGGAAGGATCATTGATTTATAGCTGAGGAAAGTGAATCCACAAGTTTAGGAAAGTAAGCCACACACATGAAGATGTGATTTTGACGTGATTTGGGCAGCATTACAAGATGAAAGATTGATTTGATTCATGAAATAATTGCACAAAATAGCAACATGAATTCTCAAAGCTTTTGGTATGTGATTTTCAAAGGAAGGATCATTGTTTTATAGCTGAGGAAAGTAAATCCACAAGTTGAGGAAAGTAAGCCACACGCATGAAGATGTGATTTTGACGTGATTTGGGCAGCATTATAGTATAAAAGGTTGATTTGATTCACCAAATAATTGCACAAAATAGCAACATGAATTCTCAAAGCTTTTGGTATGTGATTTTCAAAGGAAGGATCATTGTTTTATAGCTGAGGAAAGTGAATCCACAAGCTAGGTTGTGATTGATTTGATTTGGAGATAACGAAACAAGACTAAGTTGTTTAGTTGAGTTTCCAGATTGATTGAGTAATCAAACTAATGTTCTAGATTTGCATGAGTGAGTTATGGATGAGTTGGCAAGGGGTTGTACATGTTTTTGATTTTTAATTCCATATCTACTATTTTATTCACCCAAAAAGTGTTGTGAATAGTTGGCTTTTGGAAGAAGGTGGATTGATGTTGGATTGTTATGACTTGGAAGATAGCTTCAGTTAACACATGCATGATTTGAGTCAATTTGAACACATCCTTTTGATTATAATATTGATTTTTAGCTTCAGTCATGACTTTAGTCAACTTGAATTGAGAGGGTGAATAGGATGTGAGGATTATTTAATTTATTTAAATGTGGAAGTGGACATGTGGATTTGTTTATTTAATTTGATATTTAAATTAGCTAAGGGGGGTGATAAGGTGCAATAGAATTAAATAGATTAATTCTAGATAGGGACAATGGATGTAGTGGGATTCTTGAACATTTATAATGTGTGGCTGTAATTTGGGGGTGTCTACATTTGCCCCTCTTTAAAGTGTTATTACTAAGTAATAGCGCTTTAAAGATAGTAAATGCTTGTAAAACAAAGGCATGATGATAGCGAAGTGTAAATGACTACCTGCTGATTTGCCCTGGTGAAGCATTTGGATGCCCCAACGAGTTTGGATTAGTATTGAGGGAGTGCCCCCTTGAGCTGGTGGGAGACACGACAAAGCTGGCATAACCGCTTGATAGGAGAGAGTAGAAGTCACAGACAAGGAGTAAAAGAAATGACCGAGAAAGAAAGTTAGTTGGTCACGAATGCCAAATAGGAGGAATTAGGGTTAGTAGGAGGGTATAAATAGATGGGTGGTAGGGGTAGCAAATATCACAGTTCATTATTGCTATTAGAGTTTATTTGCCCCTTGAGTGAGGTTTTTGCTTTGAGTTTGGAAAGAGATGGCTCGTTGTTGTGTGTACACATCGTGTAGATCGCGTCCCGAGAGTTTGGATGAACAACGAACGAGGGCGGTGCGGTATGTAGCTCACAAACTTTGCTTATGAGTGTACTTATTGTTGGTTAGACGTAAAAGAAAATTAGAAAATGACGCTAGCGCACACACTTAGGTGTGCTAGAGAATGAAAAGGGATTGCTCAATTTTTAACAAAGTGCATGTTATAATAGAAGAGTATGAGAATGAAAGGGTATTGCTTAAATTTTAACAATGTGAATGTTAAAATATCAGACTTATAAAATGACAGGGGATTTTGCTTGAATTTTAACAAAGTGAATGTTAAAATATAAGTTAGAAAATGAAAAAGGGTTTTCTTAAATTTTAACAAAGTGAATGTTATAATATAAAACTTTGAGAATGAGAAGGAATCGTGATTATACTTGACCTTGATAAAGTGAATACCAAAGGACAAGTCTTGGATTGAAATGGATTTGCCTAACTTAGGATATGAGTATCCAAAAGAAAAGACTCAAACTTTGATTTGAATCGAATGATTTGCTTAAACATTGGAAAGGGAATCCGAAGAATAAGACTAAGATGGGAGAAAATCAATGCGGAATGGTTATCCAAATGAATTTGGAAAGTTAAAGAGAAAAGAGATTTTTGATGTTGATGATAGATAAGAATGTGGAACACAAACTCTGTTTGGTAAAGTCAAGCTTCCTATATATTGGATCGCTCCCTAAATACCAAGTATTATCCGAACGAGCCCAGTACACTCTTTCTAGTCGTCGGCTTTACTTTACCCCCTTGCTCCGCACAAAAGAATCAAATCGGGGCCGTCACTAAGGATAACCTTGGCTCTAAATCTCACGGGTGTACTAGTTAGGTAGGTAGGGGTACCGTTTCGTTGGCTAGTTCCCTCAAGGTGCCAACTACTTTGGGGTTCTTGTGGTACTCATAATGAGTTTCTGGACCATGTCCATACACTTCCCACGGTTAGAGCGAACAAGTATAAACCGTTATCCGAACCTCGCAATGCAAGTTTATAAAGTTTGGTTGGTTTTCTTGATTAAGGCAATTTGTAGTTAAAAGTTTGATTAAATGTTTGGTGTCAAGATTTCACCCTCAAATTTGGGAGTACCCCTTTTATTTTTTTGTTCTTTTCAAATAACAGTCATGTTTTATGTTTTGTTTTGCTGCTTGTTGTTTGCATTGATTGTTGTAAGGTATCCCCAATGAGTCGTAAAAGCCAAATTTGACCAATACCCACATGCCAAAACTCACTCTATCCCTTCACTAGGTTTTGTCTGAAAATGTTTTATTTATTTATTTATTAAATAGATAAAGTTCTTTAAAAAAAGTTTGTGCTGAAGTTAAACCCCGTCATGGATCTCCACACCAATATTACTTTCACATCTAAGTAGAGTATTCATGCGGGAAGAGTTTTTACACACTAGTTAATTGGCAAGTTATTTTCGAGCAATTGTCTGACGACTTCTGGCGTGTTTTTCGTTTTTTGTTTATTTCTTTTGTGTTTGTTTTCGGTTTTTCTCCGCAGTCTATCTGACAATTCCCCTTGGTCTTTTCTTTCGTTCTGCTTAACCAGTTCAATTGCTTGGGGTTTTGGAAGTCACTCATGGCCTCAGACAAAAGTGAAATCTATTGCGAAGTGCTAATTTTTAATGCAACAGTTTGGAAGCAAGTCACACTTTCCAGAAATGGGTGATTTCTCCGTGCAAAGCCATAAATTCAATTGCTCCATCATCCAGAATTCATGCAGTGATCTAGTGAGGGAGTTTTTAGTCCAAGTCGTGGAAGAAAGCTTATGCGAGTCATGATTCTAAGTTGCCTACTGCCTTGGATTTCCCACGCCAAAATTTGGAAGTCAATTCCAAAGCAAGTCGCATTTTTCTGAAAGCTGCTGCTGGGTCAGAGTTTAACATGACGACTTAAGTGGAAAGTGTGAAACTTGGACCTGCCTGGCAGGGTGGAATTTCACACTGCCTGTTGCTTGTGTGTTTCACACAAAAAATTATTTAATTCCAAAACAAGTCGCACTTTTTGCCTCGTCTGCTGGGTCAGCGTTTAACACAAATAACTTAAGTGGAAAGTGTGAAACTTGGACCTGCCTGGCAGGGTGGAGTTTAACACAATCACTTAAGTGGAAGGTGTGGAATTAGAAGCTGCTAGGCAGGGTGAATTTTCACATTGCCTGTTGCTTGTGTGTTTCACACAATTCCTAGCCAAAAATGGCGACTTACTTTGGCATTGTTGCATGCTTTAAAAGGGATTTAATTTAATTATTTTTGGCAAAGCTTGGCGCCAAAGATAGGGAGAAATTCAAAGCAAGCAAGCATGCTAAAAATAATACAAAGAAGCTTGCTAAAAATAGAGGAAAGAATTGCAAGGAAAAACATGCTAAAAAAACAAGCTAAATTTGGCAAACTTGGGTGCCCCAAATTAAGAGAAAAAACACATCTTATTTTTGGAAATTGCTAAAAATAAGAAGAAGCGGTAAAAATTAGCATGCAATTGCCTATATAAGAAGTGGATGCCATAGGTAGAGGGAAATTAATTCTTTTTGTGGAGCTTGCTGCCCTGGAGGATTCTGGCGCCAAAGGTTGAAGTTGTGGGCATTAATAAATATTTTTAATTGCCGGGAAGCATCCAATTTTGGCGCCTAGGGTTGGAAAGGCTTTCTTTTTATTATTTTGGTTGTCTACATGTTGATGTGAGTGCACAGGGGAATAAAATAATATTTTTAGCTTGCTTGGCATGCAAGCAAAGTCTGAAAATTGAGGGCAGCAGACTTTATAATCAGATTTTGGTGAAGAAATTGGGCATTCATGCCGTGGATTCCATGTTTGTCTAAATTATTTGCAGGAATACTTCACTGGTGCTCATATTTGTGAAAAGAAGGCAAAGTCAATGTCAAGTACATTGAATATATCTTCAGAATCAAAGGAAGTAGTTGCAGCTTCTGCACAAAGAGATCCATATTTCACAACTGCAAAATCTTCAGGCAAAGGTGGAAAAGGGAAGTCTCAGATAGAAGCAGATTCAGACAGAATGAAGGGTGATGACAAGGGTAATCCAACAAAACCATGCATAGTGTCCAAGCATGCTGAAGTTAATGATACAGACATGGGGCACGTGTCTATCATTAGATTAATGGATAGATCAAGGGCAAGAATGAAGTGTTGCAACTGGAATAATTTCTTCTCCTCTTTCTTCTTCTTTCTCTTATTTTCTCCGACAAAGTAATTGAGTGATCAATTAAATTGTAAAACCTAGGTAATTGGTTTAAAAGTTGTTACTTCAAGTTACTAGAAAAAGTCAATTACTTGGGAATAGGTGGCAGACATGCAGGGCATTGATTTAGTCTTCAGATGCATGTCATGCAAAGAGGAACTCCAGGGGAAAGATTGCCAGTTGTTTCCTTTATAGATTTCACATGTGTGAGTTCAATTAAAAGCTTCCTATTTATAATTTCCCTCTATGCACTATAAATAGAGGAAGAGCCTACGGGTTGATAGATCACAATTTTGCTAGAGCATTCTTGAGTCTTCAGACTTTGTGCTGTTATTTCTGTGAAAGCTGGGGAATTGAATAAAAGGTGGATTTCCGGAGAACTTTGTGTCTACGGTGCTTTGTTTCTTTCTTCTATTTTAATTTTTAGATAAACTTTGTGTTATCTAAGATTTAGGTTAGAACTATTCATTTCCTTTACTTGCGATTATTGTGAGATCTATTTGTTTATTTAATCTGTGTATGAGACCAACTCTGCAAACTATTGGTTGAATTACACATCTTCCTTTCTTCTTTTCAAATTCCATTATTTCCCCTTCTGCAAATACTTCATAAATAGCTACTTACTTGCTGCAGAATTGCTAAGCTATGGTTCATGAGCTTTGTAATTAAAGTTAAACCCCTACAAATTCTTATTAGGATTTATACTTACTAGATTGATAAACATCTTACACGGAGCCTCACGGTAAATGAGGGAGATTTATTTCATAATTGCCTAGGTTTTAGGTTTGCATAAAATCTAGCCAACAACGTTCAAGGTAATCTTCTTACGATGCGGTCTGCAATCAACACATTAGTAGTTTTCTTGCAACAAAAGCACGATATAAAACAAAAAAAGGCAAAACGACACTATATCTGATTTTCAAAATCACCCAAGAAGGTGCGAGAAAAGATCATACGCTACAAGCTTGGCCTCGATTAGATTAAATGGGAAATGAAAGCAAATTAAACACTTAAACTGATTATGTATGAAAACATGCAAGAAAGTGATTAGAAAACAACACTAAAACAATGATTAGAAAGTATTTAACACGCTGGAAAAATGAAGAAAACAATAGACAAATAGACATAGAACGCTAGCTGCAGGCACTTGGGTATGCTTGCTTAAACGTAATAAAGAAACGTTCAATTAGACAAAGCGCTAGATACACGTAAGCACGTGCAAACAAATTTTAGTGTTACGGTAGTGCGTGTAAGACTACGCTATCCATGCAAACAAAAATTAGTGTTACAATAGCTCGTATAAGACAAACAACAAGGAAAAAGTTAGATTAGTGAAAGACAATCTAAAAGTCATAAAATATGTGTGGGAGTCCCATTTGGCTTTCAAAATGTATACTATGGAAAATAGAAGAAATGAGGAAAATCAATACAAAACAAAATCCAAACCTTTCATTGTAGAGATCCCAAAACAACCTTAGATTAGATTTGATTGAAAGAACGGGGTTTAGTGATGCTCTTTGTTGAATCCGTTTGATTTGTGTGCGATGGTTGATTTGTGGATGCTCCAAGTACTGCGAATGGAAGATAGCTAAGCTACGAGC
This sequence comes from Taxus wallichiana var. yunnanensis, assembly GCA_018340775.1. Classification (NCBI taxonomy): domain Eukaryota; kingdom Viridiplantae; phylum Streptophyta; class Pinopsida; order Cupressales; family Taxaceae; genus Taxus; species Taxus wallichiana. Next base: position 763,970,376 of record CM031237.1, read on the forward strand.
ATGAAGATGTGATTTGGGTAGCATAACAATATGAAAAATTGATTTGATTCATGAAATAATTGCACAAAATAGCAGCATGAATTCTCAAAGCTTTTGGTGGGTGATTTTGAAATGAAGGATCATTGATTTACAGCCGAGGAAAGTGAATCCACAAGCCAAGTTGTGATTGATTTGATTTGGAGATAACTAAACATGATTGAGCTATTTAGTTGAGTTTCTAGATTGATTGAGTAGTCAAACTGCTATTGTAGATTTTTATGCGCGAGTCATGGCTAAGTTGGCAAGGGTTTGCATATTTTTTTGATTTTTAATTCCATATCTGCTATTTTATTCACCCAAAAAGTGTCATGAATAGTTGGCTTTTGGAAGAAGGTGGATTGATTTTGGATTTTCATGACTTGGAAGATAGCTTCAGTTAACTCAAATGCATGATTTGAGTCAATTTGAACACATCCTTTTAATTATAATATTGATTTTTAGTTTCATTCATGACTTTAGTCAACTTGAGTTGAGGGGGTGGATAGGATATGAGGATTATTTAATTTATTTAAATGTGGAAGTGGACATGTGAATTTATTTATTTAATTTGATATTGAAATTAGCTAATAAAACTAGCTAAGGGGGATAATAAGTTGCAATAGAATTACATAAATAAATTCTAGATAGGGACAATGGAAACTACATATTTTATTTTTACTCTCTTTTGCTTTGTACAAGTGTTGTGATTTTTAACGTTTATAATGCCTAGCAGTAATTTGGGGGTGTCTACACTAGCAACCTCAAGGGTAGAAGTCTTGTTGCTGGAACAAATGAGAGTCAAACTGATGTGCAAATTTTAAAAAGTAAGGGATATTTTGTTAATTAATGCCATATTATTTAATATCAATAAGGAAAGATGATCCTTGTGTAGAATGCCTAATAGTAGGGCTTTTCATTAGTTGCAAATTAACTATCAAATTGGGGTCATTAGTAGTGAACCCCCGATCATCCTCCTTAGTTCGCTGATAATGCAAATTCTTTGAAAACATAATTGTTGAATATGTTGATGTTGGTCACTCATGATTGTAGCATGGGATTAAAACTCCTTCATGGTCTATCAAAGAAGTGGGTGAGGGGTACCGAGCCCACATGAACAAAGACACAAGTGGGTAGGAGCCTTAACAACACAAATGAAGGATCGTCCTTAATGATGTGTGTTGGACCACTGAGTGGCATGGAGAGTTATGAATAGAAAGGTTGGTGTTAAAAGTGAAGGACACGATAAATGTTAAGGAATAATAATATTAAAGTAATGTAAGGGTCTTAATATTAAAAAAGTTGGGAGGAATAATACCACATGGAAGTGATGACGTAGGAGCATCTAGTTCAATTGGATCTTGCACCAACCAAAAAGAGAGTCAGTTGTTGAAGTTCATTTTCATGTTTGTTATAGCAATGCAACATGAATGATGATTTGCAAGGGTCAAGGAAACATCTCAGAACCAAGCTCGTGAAGTAGTGAAACTGGTTTCACTCACGAAACAAGTTATTACCTACCCCATGATGAAATTGTTTGTTATTTCAGTCAGTAATTGCCGAACTGCTAGTTTGTAGTAAGCGACAATTTTGTAACTGTCAGACTGCATTAAGTGGTGGTTTCGCCCAATGCTAATGTGCACGTAGAGTGACAACCAACATAATGATTCTTCTCATTTTGGGAGTGTCAAAAGAAATTTCAAGAAGCAAGGAATTTGAAGAGACACTCCAAGAGTTTGAAAGAAATTAGAAGCATCTGTTGGAGAGAGGGAGGAGAGAGATTCAGTGGAAGTAGATGCTTGCCAGGAAAAGAAAATTGGTTCAAAGAGAGTAGAGAGGTGTGAGGAGTGAAGTCTAGTTAAGAATATGAGTGAATTTCTTCTTCATGTTTGTAATGCAATGCAAAGTTGAGTTTGTGTGACTATATAGGTATTTATTTTATCATCTATCTTGGATAAAATATAGTTTTGTGTTTCTTGTCTTGTGTACACTTGTGCCTCCGAGCTGGTAGTCATGAGTGAGTGGACCCATGGTTACAAGGAATGAGTTGTTCATTTGACATCCCATCCTTGACTGCATCAGTTAGTATTAGAGCTGGTTTCAAGTCCAGTTCATGAGAGTGCATCGTGCTTTTGTAGGATTGTAGTAAGAGGAATTACATGAGAGTAATTGCTAACATTATATGGAGACTAGAGGAAGTAGCTGGAATGCTAAGATCAATGGAAGCAAGACTGAATGTTGTGGAAGTAGATAGATAAATAGGTTATTCCCAAGAAATGATGTAAGTGATGAAGAAGAAGAAGAGCTAAGAGTACTTTGAATTTGATGATGTGCAAGACCTAAGGAGAGTGAAAGTTGTGTAGACCAAGTTGAGAGGTCATGCAGCCCTATGGTCGAATGGATTAAAAAAACAGCCATAGGCCTATAACTATATGCAAAAATATTTAAGAACAAAAACTTAGAAACAATGAAACATCAACATGTGAATAGGAATATTAAGTTTTTCATTTTTGTATTTACATTCTGCATTCACGCGTATCAAAGTTTTTGTATTCTTAATGTTTTTAAGAATGTGTATCATGGTAAACCTTTCCAAACCTATTCAAGAATTAAGAGTTATATATTTTTAAATTTAACACAAACCCTATGCATTATGTATTTCATAAAATGCAAACCCTATGTAGTATGCATTTTATAAAATCCTAGAAACTATAAACAATATTACAATGTGAATGTAGATACAAAAACTTAAAATAACAATTAAAAAATAAAAATAATAATTTAAATTTTAAAAACTAGAGAGTTTTATCACGTAAAGAAATCAAATTATAAATACCTCTTGCTTGCTCTTGCTCTTTCTCTTACATATGTCCTTCCTCTTTCTCTTGCTCTTGCAATTGCTTTGCTTTTCTTCTTTTGCTCAAGTGTGAGTATTGAATGTGATATGGGATGAGGCCATAGAATCATTTTATAACTTAGAATGTTACTTTCGTGGTTAGGGTTGTGTCATTGTGTTTCGTTTATGTCATTTTAACTTTACATAAATAAAAATTAGAGGAAAAATTGTTTTTAAAAAAATATATGCACAAAAAAGCCAGAGCCAACGGTCTGGATATCCTTAAAACGTTCCTTGACCGTCTCGAGACGTCCCAACCTTCTTTGGCGTACCCAAAACAAAGAGGATGGCTCTCAATATTCCCCGACGTCCCGGATACATCCTCAAAGGTTTTTTCGTTTGTTGGAAACGTGGGGGACGTTTCTCTTGTTTCGCCGCCCCCAGGTCGTCCTCGACACATGGACTTGGGGGATGCATTCCCATGTAACATTGGTTCTTCCACAACCCGGTGTCGATGTTTATTTCTGAATTTTTTTAAACTTGTAGGTAATAACCATTAGCTGATTGCTTAAAGATAGTGGAAACCCAAGTTGCATTTAGTATGATAGAAAAAACTTATTCATGCATTAATCTTATTATCATTATTGCAGGAAGTACAAAACAAAATTGGTGTCTCCAGATTTCACTATGAGATCTGGGACTACCCATTTAAAAAAAAAAATCGTTCTTTTTAAAATAACAGGTCTTTTCGTGTTTTTATTGCCGTAAGATGTCTATTACATTAAGATATTCCTAGTGAAACATATGAGCCAAGTTCACAAATACCTAGATACCCATACTCATTTTATCCCTCCGCTAAGTTTTGTCTGCAGGAAATTTTTATTTAATTATTTATTAAATAAATAAAGCCCCGTTTGAAGTAAATTGTGCTCCGGTTGAATCCTGTTGAAGTTTTGCATGCCAGTATTCACTCATCTCAATAGGGTTTTCACTAGGAATGAATTCAGGGCATTGTCTGCAACTTCTGGCAATGTTTTTCGCTTTTATTTATTTCTTTTGTGTTTTTCTCTGGTTTTCTCTGTAGTTTCTCTGTGAAATTCCCTAGGTCAATTCCTTCGCCAATATAGTCTGTTTAATTGCCTGAAGCATCTGGAGATCATCTACCGACACAACACCAAAGGAATCAACGTCAAAATGCAAACTTCTGACCAAAAAATATGAAGTCATGTACAAAAAGCCTCTCCCAGGCAAGTCGCATTTTTGGAATTAATGAGTGTAAGCTGCGATGGGATTTTAGTAGTGGCGGGAAGGCGGAAATTTGTTAATCGCTTGCAGGGTACTTTTTCCCATGAAGTCAAAGTCACTTAAGTTGCGATGAGAATATTAGAGGTGGCAGGTAGGCGGGAATTTCTTACCTGCTTTGCAGGGTAAAAATTTCCATTATAAAAGAAAAATCACTTAAAGCACCAAGTTTTTGGAATTTCTAATTTGCCTTGCGGGTAAAAATTCCCATGATGAAAGTCAAATCGCTTAAGTGGAAGAGGGGATTTTTGGAGCTGCAATGCGGTGACTGGAAATTCCCATCAAGTTGACTTCTTATTTGTAATTATTCCTCTTGCCAAAAGGTGCGACCCACCTTGGGTGAATACAATGCATTTAATAATATTTATTAATAAGTCAAAGATGCATGCTAAAAATAAATAAAATAAATTTATTTAAAAGCAACCAATAACATACATAATTGGGCGCCCAATTTGGGTAAATAAACATGATTGTTTTTAAATTAAATTGCCGAGAAATAGGAAGACAATTATTAAAAATAGAATGCTGAGGGTTATATAAGCATGGATTGCCATAATAAAGAAACAATTAATTCTTTTTGCAAAGGATTGCAGCCCGGATAGGTTTTGGCGCCAAAGGAAGGAGGTTTTTGCATTAAAGAGTGTTTTTCATTGCCAGGGAGCTTCAAGGTTTGGCGCCTAGGGTTGGAATGGCTTGATTCTTGCTATGATAATTATCTGCATGTTAGTATAAGTGCTCTGGTGAATTAAATAATATTTTTGTTTGCTTTACACGCATGCACCAAAACCTCAAATTTTAGGGCAGCAGGCTTCATATGGAGATTTTTGGTGACAGAAATCAAGTATTCATGCTCTGGACTTCATCTTTGTCTGAATTGATTGCAGGTATTCATCACAGGTGCTCAAATCAATATCAGGTACATTGAATATATCTTCTGAATCTGAAGAAGTTGCCAGATCTGCACAAATTGATCCAATTGCAAGGGATTTCGACATAATTAAAAGAAAAAGAGCTCAGACAAAGATTGTTCCAGCCATGATGAAGCATGATGAAAGAAAAGGATCAGCAGAATCATGCATAACTTCCAGATTTGCTGAAGTCAATGATACAAACATAGGCCCTGAACCTATCACCGATTTAATTGATAGATCCAGATCTCATAATTGCAAAGGCTTCAGCAAAAATTCATCCTCTTGTTTCCAACACAAGCCCGTGTAGAAGTCAATGCATGGAAAATTCCTTCCAGGATCTTGTGCATGTGCTCCCAATCTTCTAGTTGAAGCCTTCATTGAATTTACTTTACATGTACTGAAGAAGAATTGCAAAAGCTTCAAGGATAAGAGGGAAGACAAGGCAAAGACAATACCCACAAGCAAATCACAGTCACCTGCTTCCAGATCTAGTTTGGTGAGAATCAAAGGTAAAAGAGTTAACCGCATGCAGAATATGGAAGAAGAACAAGACTGAGAGGGTTGCAACTTTCTTCTTATTTCTTTTCCTCTTTCTTTTATTTTCTCTAACAAAGTAATTGAGCAATCAATTAAATTATATAACTTAAGTGATTGATTTAAAAGCCGTTACTTGAAGAAGTAAACTACTTGGAAATAGGTGGTAAACATGCAAAATAGAAGGTTCTATTTTTCAGTTATAAATCATGCATGTCATGCAAAGAGGAATTCCAAGAGGAAGATTGCTAGTTTTTTCCTATTTCATAGCTTCCGCATGCGAGAATTCATTTAAAGTTTCCTATTTGTAATTGCCTTTTATACACTATAAATAGAGGAAGAACCTACGGGTTAACTGATCGGAATTTATAATCAACATTCTTATGTTCTAGACTTTGAACTGAAACCCCCTTGATAGCAAAGTAGAGGAATAGAGAAGAGATTTCCGGAGAACTTTGTGTCAATGGTGCATTCGTCTCTTATTTATTTTTAGTTCTATGCATAAAGCGTGTTGTTTTAGATCTAGATCTGAAATTTTCCCTCGCTTCAAATTCTGCGTTTTAAGATCTATTTGTTTCGTCTATGTGCATGTGATCAACTCTGTGAACTATTGATTAGGCTGCACATCTTCTATCTTTTCTTCCTATTTTCTATTACTTTCCTCTTCTACAGATATTTCCTTTCTCTTACAAATTGCTTACTTGTTGCGAATAAACTGTTTTTGCTATTGTTCTTGTGCTACATAGTTAAAATAATACCAACAAATATATATTAGGACAATCTTACACGGGAGCCTCACCGATAAATGAGGGAGATTTATTTCATGATTACCTAGGTTTTCCGCAGTGCATAAAAGCTAGCCAACAAGAATTTAAGAGAATAGGAAGGATTTTGCTTCTTTTAACAATTTTGCCATTGGTGTATTTGATGGAGAAAACTCAAAACAACAATTCCAAACTTAGTCATGTGAAAAAGAAATGTCACGGGCCATCTTGAGTAATTTTTTTATAATGATGGTTAAAACTCTCATCACGATGTGTTTTGTGTTAATGATGGCACCTCTTTTAATTTGAAAACACTGTTCTTTGACACATCTGATTTCCTTTGATTTGGGTATCTTTTCTTTTTAATTCTAATACATAAGCCATATTATAAATTCACTAGCGACTGTGAGTGTAGGTGTGTGGGTGTGGGCTTGTGCGTGCATGCATGTGGGTGCATGCTTGCAAAGCTATATACGTAAAACTGTAAACACCTTTTACAAATAACTAGAAACATATACAAGTCCAAAATGAATTTTTATAATTGTTAATTGTGTGATTTTTTTGGGTGATCCACAAGGAGTCTGTTTGAGATGCTTTTGTAGATGCCAAGAGATGCCTCGATGTATAGGTTGTGGCAAGTGACATTATTTGGTGTCACCCAATGTAATTTTATGACTGCTCGTACTGTACATGTCTAATACTTGGAGAGATGGATACCGTAATTTCAATGTTCAAATGGATGTTGGTGTTGATCTGATACATTTACATCCAAGCTCATTAAGAGATTTGAAGCATCACCTAAAGTAAATGTGGGTGTCTCATGCAGAAAATATATACGTAAAACACCTTTTACGAATAATTGGAAACATACACAAGTCCAAAAATGAATTTTAATTGCTAATTTTGTGTTTTTTTGGGTGATCCACAAGGAGTTCAGTCATGAGATGCTTTTGTGGATGCCAAGAGATGCCTATGATGTATAGGGTGTGGCAAGTGACATTATTAGGTGTTAGCCAAGGTAATTTTATGACTATTTAAACCAGGTACATGTTTCATACTTGGAGAGATGCATACCCTAATTTCAATGCTTATATGGATCTTGGTGTTGATCCGATACACTTACATCCGAGCTAATTAAGAGATTTTGAACCATTACTTGAAATTAAATATTCAAGATTGATGCCCATGATCGAGTCAAAATGTGCCCCTATATAAGAATAAATTATGTCATAGTGATATCATCAGAATTTGCCACCATATCGAGCTTAGTAATGAATATGAAGGGTTTAAGAATTTTCTATTAGTGTCGGGTGGGGATGGAGAGGGTCTGGTTGCCTTTGTCTCCCGGCCTTCCTCCATTCCACCGCCTCCATTGTGTGTAGAATCAAACTAACAAGGATGTGTAGGTGGGCCCTAACTAGATCCCTACGCTCATTCTTCCGTAAAAAGTTAATTATGGTGTTAGAGGGCATGCCCCTTTCATGATTTTCTAGCCCCTCCCATAGGTCACATGAATTGCGCACCATAGGAGATTGTGGTTCTTAAAAGCACCAAAGTTGGCTAGAGTAGATCAGCTGGTCTATTTGCTTCTCAATAAGAGTGGGAAAATGAGATTTCAGAGAAGCAAGGTAGTAGACACTTAGAACATTATCTAGTATGTTCTGCGACCTCCAGAGTTGGTCAAACCTTTCGAGTTCTTGGTGTTGATGATGAGGTGGGAGTCACCCTCCACCTCCAATTTGTTTAACCCTTTTCTTGTGCCACTTTAAGCTCAATCAAAAGTCACATCTTCTGCATAATTATTAGTTATCAAGGAATATGATAGGAGTAAGCCAATATCATAGAACCTCTGTTGTCTCTAATAATACCTCCCACTCTTGTCATACTGGGATCCCTCAAAATTCCATTTCATTTCTTCTATCGGGGTTGCTGAAAGGAACGATAAGAATATTGTTCCAAGCCGCGATCTCAGATGATAATAGCACACCACATTAAATTTGCAAAGCAGAAGAGCTAAAATACCATATATGGAAATCTATCATAATCCATAATGCTCAATACATTACAATAGAATGACTTGAATTATTCAATAAGAAAGATGTACATATAGGAGGAGGGAAGTGCAACTACTACCTAAATCAATGGTGAAGAACTCCCACTAACTGATACTGGTAGTTAAGTTAACTCCAAAAGACTAGTAAGCTAACTCGACATAACTGAGAAGCTAACTCCACACAACTAGTACACCTAAGCAAGCTAACCCAACAAGTGTAGGGCTAACACAAGTGTAAGAATTATCCTAATAAATAAATAAAAGGATAAATAATAACCTACACTAACACCCTCTTATAAGCATAGCTTAGGTGGGTGGAAAAGAAGGTGGGTCCCGACAACAAGGCCTGATGAGGTACCCACGTACAACAACTGGGAAAAATGGACACCGCAAGGTACCCAAAACCAATAATAACAAAGTAGAGAGCAAAATCCTGCTGCAAGATATCCTCAGAAGCTCGACTCCAAAAACTCGTACAATGTTGAAGAAGTGTGGTGCACACTATGGTCTGAATCCACTGCTCGATCATATAACTAAAAATAACCGACACTCAAGGGCTTCACCGAATAGCTCCATGTAAGGAGACTGTGAATGGAATGATGTCGAAAAGTGAAAAATAAACACCAAACATAATTTAATCAATCACAAATAGGTGTGCCACGATCCAAGAAAAACCAAGGCAACAAGGCAAGGACACGAGATCTAAATAAATAGGAGTGCCACGATCCAAAAAAAGCCAAGGTAACAAGGCAAGGGCACGAAACCCGAAGAAGCAGTATCAACACCACACCCTCCCATACTACAGAATGGGTAGAGTGACACCATAGATCTGTATGAGTTGTCAAAATCAACTACTCGAACACTGAAAAACTAACATTGGGCTCCACCAGAATAGCTCCCCCACAAGAGAGACTGATCAACATGCCAAAAAAAGTGTCGAAAATACAGATCCAAAATATCTCAACAAACAAGAGAGATATAAATGTATACACCCATAGATACAAGAATGCAATACCCAAAATTTTAGGACATCGGGCTCAACCGAAAATGCATCCACAAGTGATCACAACACCCTCCCGAATTTGACACTTTATAATTGAGTGCATGTAAATATTACAATGAGTAACAATACCTTTTACATTTGAAATATGTGTATAAAAATGTCACCAATGCGTAGATCTCGAAAAAATACACAATTTCAAAAAAAAGATCACCTTAATCCGAGCTACGGATCAAAAGTTATGAGCTTTACAAGGTTTTGCTATTAAAATAATATTTTAATGCTGATCTTTTTAAAAGGTACACATGACACCCAAATGTCCAAAGGGTAAAAGAGTGCATCCACACGATACATGCTTGCGACCAAAGGATAAAAGCTGCGCCCAAAACCTAAAATGTTCAGAGGGTAAATCATTGCATCCAGAGGGTACACGCTATATCCAATGGATAAAAGAATGCACCCAGAGATTACAGATCTGCATCCAAAGTGGATAAAAGATTGTATCCAAAACTAAAATACCGATGGGTAAAAGAATGCATCTAGAAAGTACACGCTTATATCCAATAGATAAAAGAATGCACTCATAGGAGTACAGATCTGCGTCAAGTGGATAAAAGACTGCATCCAAAACCGAAATACCCAGAGGGTAAAAGAATGCATCCGGAAGGTACACGCTTATATTCAATGGATAAAAGAATGCACCCATAGGGTACAGATCTGCGTCCAATGGATAAAAGATTGCATCCGGAAGGTACACACTTATATCCAATGGATAAAAGAATGCATCCAGTGGATAGAAGACTGCATCCAAAACCGAAATACCCAGAGGGTAAAAGAATGCATCCGAAGGTACATGCTTATATCCAATGGATAAAAGAATGCACCCAGATTTGACTGTCTCAAAACATGGTCAAGTTTATAGTTGATTCTAGGGTTTTGGCACCTTCCAAATCCAATTCCGCACTTCGTTTTGCATAAAAATGCATGCTGCAAAAAATTGCTAACAAATTCCATATACATGAAAAAAATAAACCCTTGCTTGCAAAGAAAAACTTACTGGATGTCTACATCATCTATCGCTCTGATACCATGAAAGGAACGATAAGAATATTGTTCCAAGCCGCGATCTCAGATGATAATAGCACACCACATTAGATTTGCAAAGCAAAAGAGCTAAAATACCATATATGGAAATCCATCATAATCCATGATGTTGAATATATTACAATAGAATGACTTGAATTATTCAATAAGAAAGATGTACATATAGGAGAAGGAAGTGCAACTACTACCTAAATCAATGGTGAAGAACTCCCACTAATTGATACTTGTAGTTAACTCCCAAAGACATTTGTAAAACATTAATAAAAGTTAAGAAAATCCATGCGGGGACTTGGTGCAAAAATGACCATCTTTAAATTGCCTCTGTAGATGGGCATCCTTTGGACATTCTTTGCTGTAAAGGTTCACCAGTTTGGAATTCCAACCAATTCATCTCTCCATCTATTCCTCATATCAAGAGACTAGGATAATTCAATCTTTACTAACAACCGGCATAAATCTCAACCTTGCCCAATGACAAGGATTGGCCCAATTTCCTATAACGGCTTCACTCAATAATAAGTATTGACCCATCAACAGGGCTACAATTCAATCTGACCCAACAATAGTGCTTGACCCAATAATAGGACTATAATTCAGTTTGTTCCAGTAACAAGGCAAGGACTTAATTTTACCCAGTGACTACGTAATGCCAGCTTCTGTCCTCAACCTTGCCCAATAGCAGCATTCTGTGACGAGCCAATAGCAGCGAGTATCAGGTGCCTTAGACAACATTCATGACAGAAAAATTAAAGCAGGAATGATACACAATGACATTAGTGATGGTTAAACTTATCTTGATTACAATCAATAGTATATAAACAGCCAAGGAGCATATATTGGTGTCAGATAGCTATATTCCAGTAAAAACATCAGTTATTATAGTCTATAGAGAAAATTCAAAAGAAGTGAAATAATACCAATGGTTGTCAAACCATCATCCGCAACACTCAAACTGCATCTTTTAATGGTAAAAATAGTCAAATAAGTTTGACTTCTTATCTTGTTGATGTCAGCACAAGCTTCGCTGATGTCAGAAATCAAAGAGAACAAAAGCATGTACGACTCATGCTGATATCTGCAGCAGGTAGGTTGATATCTGTGACCCGATTCCCTATTGCTTTAAAATTCAAATCCCATTTACTGTTAATGAGAGAAAGTTGCAGCATTCCTTGGAAAATGAGCCACTTCAATTTTACTTTTATATTTTTATTGAATCATTACTGAATTCACTCCCCTAATCTTTTGCGCTTCTACACTGAAATCGTATCAGATTGTGAAAACAACGATTCACATGGGAACCACCCTACATTTTTGACACATTAGTTTTGCCATGGAAAGTTTGTCAAACCATGTTTGAGGTAAAAGAATTTTGCAGGAAACGTTTATGCATTATAAAAGCATTTTCAGCTGCTATTTGTAGATGGAGAAATTTTTTCATAATGCAGAAGGTTTTCCCTCTAGAAAACTAATACCACACATTAAGAAACAAAAAGAAAAAAAGAACTACGTTTTTAAAATAATAATATATAACCATATCTTATATGAATATGATACAATAAAAGTATACTTATTATATTAAGTAATCTGTTATATATTATTTCTAATATATATAATACCTAGCTGTGCACGAGTTTCAGCAATAGTGCGAGGGTTTATTTAGATTTGTTGTGCTTCTTTGATGCACGTTGCCCAAATGCAACTTTGCTCCTTCTTGGATTCAGTGATTGTGCTTGAAAGGATTTTGAACCCCACAATGGTTCACTACGAATGCAAATGGAATTTTCAGGCAGCCGGGGGTGACTGGGTGGTTCTGATCAATTACAACTGGATTGAGGATGATGTTGAGGGATTTCTGTTCTTGCCTGCTTTTTCGGTCTTTTTGGTAGTAGGCTCTGTATGTTGCCAGGATATGGAGTGCGGGTACGGGTTCGATACGCAGATACATTGATTTAAAAAAACCCTTGGGTACGATACGTCTTGGATACGTCCGTGTACACACACACACACACACACACACACACACACATATATATATTATATTTTATACATATACTCGTTTTACTCATTTTTAGTCCATAACAAATACAAAACTTGAAAAATATAGTACAATCAATGTTCAAAACATTCAATATACTTAAGATTTTTTATTTTCTATGATATATGAATATTGTATTCCTTTGTGTTTCATCCATTACCTATGAGATTAATTTTTGTGTTGCGATGGTGGCCATAAAAGATGTATATACGGAGCTCCTAAAGGACCTATTTAATGAGATTGACTCTAACCTGCCAATGATAACTAAAAGATTAGTCCAATGGTTGATTCTTGCATTCATATTATCAAAAATCACCTTCTAATCCTCCTTAAGGATGCGGGAAGGAGTCAATGTTGTGCCTTGGTAGTTTCTGGGAAAGGATGCTCTTTGAAACTTTAAGCTATGCAATTTGTGGTTCCAATTTTTTCTATTAGTATTGAAGATCACCTGAGATTTGATCTCATAAATAACTTGTACAGAGGCTCAGATATATGTCCAAATTTCTATGAATAGCTTCTTTCCTTGGCCAATTGCGATGATCCCAAATAATTACCTCAAACATTCCTGATATCCTTTGAATATTTTCTCTTCAATAAATTAGAGGTATTTTAAACAATCTTCAGGTTTCCTTGTGGTTGCCATGCCCTCCTAGTCTAGTCCTCGATAAAACTGAAGTTTGTGAGTTAAAAAGAAATTTAAAAAAAAATTAGAGCCCCCCCCATTTCCCAACCACAGGGTGCGTGTTGGTATGTCAAAATGTACCCAGAATGTACCTGGAATGTACCTGGGACGTATCAGTACCTTACCCGGGATGTATCCGCACGTGCAGTACGTATCCAAGTGGGTACGGGAGGGTGGGGGACGAACCCTGGCAACGGAGTAGGCTGTCAATGCAGAATTTTCAAGGCCAGGTCAAACCGAAGTGAAAGACCAATGGTGAGTTTGAAATCATATTTATTATCCAAGGTTTCTACTTAGCAAATTGTTTAACTTAAGAGGAAGACCAAAGGTGAGGTTGGAATCATATTTGGGATTTAGTAGTTGGGTTTTATAGGTGGACCTTGGTTTATTAATAATTGTTGTGTTGGCATGAGATACTAGTTGCTTCAATTTGACCTTGTTTGCAAAGTTCCAGTTTGAGTTAGGCTGTTTGGCTGCTCTACAGAAGCTTCAAACCCATTCATTTTGGGGTAAATTGGTCATTCTATTAGTAAATTTATTTGAATAGTGAAAGCAGGTATGGACCAATCCTAGGTAGCCTAACTTACAGCTTTTTTCCACATCAACTTTGAAAATTTTATTGAGGATGTTCAACTAAAACTTTATTTTGAATGACTGATTGAGACCCTTTCCTCAGGTAAAGTTCATTTCTCTCAACTTAATAGGATTCCTGGAATGGAGACCTTTTAAAGCCAAAGTCTAGGGTGATTTGGCTCAAAGGTGATTGAAACACAACGTTTTTCCAACTGACCACAATGACTTGCAGAAGTTTTAATTATGTCAGTATATGGGAACTCCTATTGAGATTGCAATGGATGAGGCATCAGATTATTCAGAGCCCCACTTTCAGAGATTCAGTGCATAGGACTTCACCTCGAGCGGATATTTTGGCAAACATTCCTTTTGTCATTTCATATGTTTAAAATAAGATTTTATGTGCCCAGTCTCAGAGTAGGAAGTTAGCTATCTTGCTTTGTTTTCAATTAAAAACTGTAAGGATTCCTAGCTTAATGGATACCATTTGGTTTCATTCATAGATCTTGATATCCTGGTATTTGCAGTGAAGGAGCCTAGAAATAAAAATGCCTTGAAGGAATTCAATGCTTCCTTTTGAAGCCTGCTAATCCATTCATTTAGCTCTAGGAAAATAAAGGAAATGCTTAAGAAGCTGGACATGGACAAGGTGTATGACATAATCTACTGGCTTTTTGTGGACAAATACGGCTTTTCACAAGCTTGGGGAAAACAGTTAGAAGTTATTATAACCCTATATTTTCGGTTTTGGTCGATGGTTTGCCTGCCTGTATTTTTAGATTTGAGGCAAGGCCAACCATTGTCTCCTTATCTCTTTGTTATCATGGCAAAGGCCCTAGGTAAAACATTGAAGGCTGCCAAAGCCACTTGAAGTCTTAATGGTTTATGGGTTACCTCCAATGTTGGTTATTTTGTTTCAAGTTCAATTTTTTGATGCTACCTTGTTGATATGAACGACTAGACTGGATGAAGAAAGGTGTTTGAGAGGAGTATTCTCAAATTCTGAACTAAATACTGGTCAATTTTTAGTCTAGGGTTATAATTCCTTGGTTTTGAAGCCCTCAATCTCCCAAGCTCTTATTTGGGAGTTATTCTTGAACATAGATATATAGCTTAATTATGGAATTGCATTCTTGACATATTCCAAACCAAGCTTGCAGGTTGGAAATAGAAACGATCGACCTTGGCAGGCAAGATTCAACTATTCCAGTGGACGCTTGAGGCCAGTCCTATTTATCTCATTTCAAAATTGAAGGCTCCTTCTAGTAATTTCAGGGACATACATAAGACTTTGAGTAATTTTCTGTTGATTGAGGGTGAAGACACTGAAACGTTCTCCTTGGCATGGAAGATATTTTTGTATCCAAAGTTTGGGGTGGTGTATCTCTCAATTATGGTTATTTCATTTACAAAACTTTGGGAGCAAAATGTTTTCGAGTCTCCATAAGGAGATACCCAAACTTTGAACTATGTTTTTACGTTTTAAGTATGAGCAGCCTCAGTCCGTAGAATATAAATTTGGGTTGTCATTGGGTAGGGGAGTTGAAATTGTAGAATTTCATTAGATCCTACAATGAATTGATCAAGCCTTAGCTAGGCTAGGATATTATATGAGGGAATAAAGTCAATTTCTAGGAAGGTGCTTTCAGTAGACTGGGAAGATTTTATGGATCTTAAAAAGCAGTTACGAAATCGTAAGGTCAAAGATAACACAAATAAAGAAAATGAGAGCCAAAGAAGATTATGGAAACCTTTGAATTGCTCTGACAATGTGTTAAGTGATGATGGTATTTGGACGGTGAATGTCTTGAGGATGTCATCGAATGAGCTGGAAATAGCTCTGGCAATTTCTATATTAGAGGAGCTATAAATGGCCCTGTTTATTTGAAATGAAGTTATTCCAAATTTCCCTTGGAGGTAGGTACGGGGTGAAAGTAACACTAAGGAAAGAAAAAGTTCATTTGGCAATTGTTTAGTTGAAACGAAGCTATTCTAAATTTCCCTCGGAGCTCAGCATGGGGTGAAAGTAACACTAAGGAAAGAAACAGTTCATAACAAAATTCTCACTCAGGGTGTTATATGTTGTAAAGGCTATGCTGACTCCTCTATCCATGTTTTGCCTTTGAAAGGAAGAAACAATGGCTCACCTGCTTCTTCTTTACACCTTTGCTTTGAAGATTTGGAGCTTCTTCTATTTCTGAGATGTCTATATGTTGGGTTGATCACAATCAATTTGTGAATGGATTAGCTATTTGAAGCTTAGGTCCCCATCTATATCCATTTCTTATATTTGGCAGACTTCCCCCCTATAATTGCTTGCAACATTTCATTAGAATGAAATAGAAGAATTTTATAGGACAATACCTTGTCAGAGAAAGGATTGGTGCTAATTATGAAACTAATCAACCATTTTGTTCTAAAGAATTTCATCTAGAGAAAACTAATTTAAAACATTGGCCTATCAGTTAGAAGCCCCCTGCTAATGGGGATAGTGCGCTAAAGGAGCTGTCAACATCAAAATTTTCCTCCAAAACCACATTCTCATTAATATATAATGTGTGAATAATACGACGTCAAGTGTAGTTAGTTATAGCGCTGATTGTAAGTTGTTGATGCTTGCCATGGAATTGCATTAAAGTAGTTAGTAATTGTCAAAGTAGATAGAGGGAATGTCATGAATAGGTAATAATTAAAAAATAAATGTTTTGTAAATATTGTTCATATAATGTAATGTCATTAACATGTGAAATTGTCAACAGTCAAGAAAAAGTGTAAATATGACAAATATCGAAAAAGGGTAGCATATGTCATTTGTGCAGATAAGTATTTCATAATAGTCATGTTTTAAGAAAAGTACAAAAGAATTTGGCATTTTGAGTGGATATTATGTCATATAATTGGGTAGTATCTAATATCTCCATAAAGATTGTTAAATATGGACAAGGAAGCCTCTAGAAGAATGGTACTCAAGTGGTCAATATGGATACCAATCTTACTTGATCCTTACGAGTAACGTGATATCTTACAAAATTTGCATTTCAAGACAAGTGAAGTGGGGTGAAGCCGTTTGATATATATTGGATATCATGGAGATGAGCACTATTTATTTAGAGCCTTGCTGGCCCTATAAAAAGGCGATCCACTTGAGGCATATAGTGGTGCATATGTGGAATGTGTAGATGATGGTATAGTGGAGACATGTTATGGAAGGTATTGTGTCAGTCTGTTTGTGAAGATTCCCCAACAAGGGTCTCAGATAAGGCGAGTGGAATTCACATGGAGGTGGCAACACTCTCTAGGTCTATTTTCCACTTGTACTTGTGCATGGTCTGTGTTTGTTGGGCAAGATTGTAGTATATGTATGATTCTTAATGCAGTTACAGATTTTCACTCCAGTTCTGTAGTAATTCCTGATAATATTTTGCAGTTGTACTTGGGCATGGAGTGTGTTTATTTTTCTCAGAATCATGCGACCAAACCTAATGTTATGCATCTCCAGCAAGGTTCGTAGGTCTTAGGTCTCTAGATATTTGCAAACTGCCCATGTTTAAGGATGCCACAAGACTTGCAAAACATTTGTTTGGTTAAATTTGGGTAGAGCTACTACTTAATGGGCTTAGGCAAATGCTTTTCTTGTGGGTTTTACCCCATGTCTAGAAGAGCAAAAGCTCAATAATGATTCAATCAACATAAATTCATAATGTAACCATTACAAATATATAGGAAGGGATCTCCTAAAAATAAAGAGCGCTATTCAAACTCCTATAACCACTGTCTTAATGGGAGTTCCTATATCCTACGGGAGAACAAATTATTCTCCTAATTATGTAAGTTGTTTAAACAACTTACATAATATTACAATAGATATTCTAAATAATAATATTACAAATATATAGGAAAGGATCTCCTAAAAATAAGGAGTCCTATTCAAACTCCTATAACCACTCCTCTAAATGGGAGTTCCTATATCCTACGTGAGAACAAACTATTCTCCTAATTATGTAAGTTGTTTAAACAACTTACATAATATTATAATAGATATTCTAAATAATATAACTAACCCAATGTAATATTATCTAATCTACACACAAGCACCCACATGTGAGGACTATACCTAACATTCCCCCCTTAGTGCTAACATGGGGGTGAGAAACATCGTCTATTGCATCCATCATCATAGTTGCCCCCTTCAAGATAAATAACATTTGGATGTCGGTTAAACCGAAAATGCATCCAAATACAATTTCATCTCCCTTATAATTTTTCGAAACTAAATTATATTTCTTCCCCCTTTTCAAAAAAATCTCTTTACAAAATTTTCCTTTTAAAAATAATGGTGTTTGAGATGGGTCGACCACTTCACTCCTCATACGCCTTTGTGAAAAGCATAGTATACTATCAATAATAGTCGATATGCATGAGGAATTATTTGAGCACAAATAGTGGATGGAACAAAAATGCAGGCCAAATTTTGTTGCAAAGTTGAACGGTTTCCAATGTAGGGAGAGAGAATATTCGGTTAGGGATTGGTATACCAACAAATTGTGAAGGAAAACTGCTGAGTTGTAAAGTGCCGTTTCCATGTTGGGTCTTAAGGAATAATGCTCAGTTTGGATCTTAAATCATGCAGGCCTATTGTGAAGATGTCAATTCCATCAATGACTATTGAATCTGAAGATCAATCATATCTATTGTTCCTTTAGATGGCCGGTAAGAACAGTGGCATTCTCGCCGTCTCCCACCAGCCCCGAAATTGGAGCTGTGCAGTTCATCGAGATCCAACTGAACCGACCTTGGACAACCCACTTTCCTTGTTAATGCCATTTTCAATCCGCAGCTTGGACGCAACAAAATTCTCGTCTGGTGGCTCCGCCGAGGAAGAGCCTCCGTCGCCATCTACTTTACTTTCTGGCATTTTCGCAATCAATTAGCCCACCGATTTTGGGCACAAAATCGAACAAAATAAGGCCAAAAACAAAATGGGTAGAAAGGTTTCAATCGGTGATTGCAGAGCTGATTTATAGAAAGCAAAAAGGAGACCTCGAGTTTTGAGATTTGTTCGAAGGCCTCATTTGGAGCTAGATCTTTTTGACGTAGTACGCCATGACCATAGCCTAGAACTACCTATCCACTTTTTAATTTCTTCCAAACATACTCCTTAAGTTGATCATTAGTTACATCTGTACCAATTTTAGGAACAACAAATTTAAGTCAGCGAAGGACTTCCTGATTTGCTAAACCATGTAGAGGCCCGGCTAAGCCATTCATACCAGCTATATGTAGATCTGAAAACTCTCATAGATATTCCTCCACAAAAAATATTGCAGGAGAAAGATTATTCGCACCACAACTCCACAAAAAATATAAACAAATCTAACACACATGACGAAATACTGCAATATATGTCTATTTTTTTAATTTGTTTTTGTAATTGTTTTATTTTTATATGATGAAAAAACTATGAACATAAGAACAAAGTGGAAGAGACAAGATGATGCAGATGAATGATGCCTGCCAAACGGGTTCACACGAGGTCCGCTCTGCTACATCACTGACAGAATGCAAGAAGGGTGAATGCACGAACAAAGGGGTTGCACGAGGTCCGTGGTATCCTGCTAGCCTTTGTTTGTACGTTTTGACATTACAACGCATGGATGAATACAGACAAAGGTAACGGTTTGCTGTGAGGTCCGTGGTATTTCCTCGCCCGTTCCTGAAGTCGACTTGACAAACAAAAGTATGGGTGGAGTGAAAATCAGAGAGGCCTCTTTTGAGAACCTGCTCTGATACCAAATGTGGGTTTTACCCCATATCCGGAAGAGTAAAAGCTCAATAATGATTCATTCAACATAAATTCATAATGTAACCATTACAAATATATAGGAAGGGATCTCCTAAAAATAAGGAGCCCTATTCAAACTCCTATAACCACTCCTCTAAATGGGAGTTCCTATATCCTACGAGGAGAACAAACTGTTCTCCTTATTATGTAAGTTGTTAAAACAACTTACATAATATTATAATAGATATTCTAAATAATATAACTAACCCAATGTAATATTTATCTAATCTACACACAAGCACCCACATGTGAGGACTATACCTAACATTTCTTTGTTATCTCATATATTATCCCAAGTCCTATGTTTACCACCTTGTGATGTGCTCCAACGAAAATTGTTATTTTTAATTTTACATCACCTCATTGCATGTAGGTGGCGGGTATCATGAGAGTTTATCTATACTTTTAGGTGGTTATATCAGTTTCTACACACGATTGTATATTCGTGTATGATTATGTTAATACAATGAGTTGTTGATGTTGACCTATTTGGTTATTTTTTATTTGTTTTGTCCTAAGTTGTCAATCCTGATAGGTGGTTTGAGTAATGCTGGTATGGAATTTTTCAAACCCCAAGTACAATCGTAAAAGGATCAAAATACAAAAATAGAAATAAAAATATATTATAAAAATAAATAAATATTAAAAATGTAAATATTAAAGATATAAATGATCCCATTTCCTCAAGCTGCCAACAACAAAGTTGGTCCTAAGAGTTTACCATTAGGCCAAATAATCAAACCACGGGACCATGTGTTGCCAAAATAAACCTCAAAAATTAGATTCACTTGTTTCCATTGAATTACATTCTCACTTGTAGAACCCTCATCCCCCACATCTCGAGAATTCCTTATTTCCCATCAGCTCCCACTTGCCGACCATGCTGCCTAGACTTTCACCTCAATGTTTCCTCACCACCTCCCACTACGTCCTTGAACACTTGCCACACCACAATAGAATTGATGGTGAGTATACCATTGCCTATGTTGCCCATCTCTCCCAATTGATGTTCGAATACTATTCCCTTCCTCTCCCCACCCTTGTAAAGTCCATGTATGAATTTTTATTTCATGCCCTCTCGGGTGCAACGCTTGACTTCTATCTCCACACAGTGCACTATTATAGCTCACCTCTTCCCCATGTGTCATGCTATATAAATCGTTGGTATGATGGCAAATGTAAATGCATGCATCGAGACTTCGTTTTTCCCTAGACCATGAGCCTCCCTCCATACCCTCCACTCGTAGAGATTATATATGCCTCTCTGATGAAAGAAAGGTAAGGTTCTTACGTTTAGATGAATTTCTCTCCTTATTTCCCTCCACCATTCCCCTAAGACCTTTTGGCACGCTCTCCTCAAGAGGAAAACCTCCGCTTTTGACATCGACCCCAGGACATGGGTTGCCTATGCCGCTTTCCTTTATGACATTCCAAAGCAACATGTTGTCATTGTATCCATTCCACCGCCATCATCTACTATTTTCTTTGTAGGTATAATTAGGAGGGCTATTTAAATTTTATGTACCAACAAAGCAACGGATTGTGAGGGCCTCCAAGTAGAGGGCCTCCAATTGAAAAGCTCTTTAACGAGGTTGTTTGCTTGGGTTTATCTCTTTATTGGTCCCAACATATAACCCATCCCACTCGTAATTTTGGGGATAGCTCCTAACCTAAAGAACTACATGACCTTTATGATCGGGCATATGTTTGCCAAACTTTTTCGCCACGGTGTTAGACATGTAGCTTTTAGAGCACTTGAAGAGAGCTCATCTTAGAGTAGGGTGTAAGACGGCTTCGGAGAGAATATCGGACTATTGACCAACTCTTTACACTCAGGGCTATTATTGAGGAGGTTTGCCACCTATCTTCCAATTATTTTGTTATTTTGAAGGTGTTTAGAAGGCCTTGAACTCGGTTTCAAAACATTTGTTTTTCTAGAAGTTGTGTGATGTTGGCAATCCAGATTCTCTCATTACCACTTTCTTAGGAGGCCCTATGAGAAAATTGTTGGACAATTTCATGCTTCTCATGGTCTCTGTAGCTTTGCGAAGCGTAACATTGGGGTCAAGCAAGGATGCTCTTTCAAGGATGCTATTAACCAGTTATTTTGGTTGAAATAAATAATTTTTGTCCTTTAGGTGGAGTTTGTGTATACGTGAGCAAATCAGTGCAGCACCAACATATGTTAAAATATTTTGTGTTGTTTATGAGTGAGTGATGTGCACTTTGAATGGATGTGTCCAAAAAAGAAAGGTGTTTGCAGAAGCATCTGGAAAACATAAAAAAGAAAACGACAAACATAGTGGCACGTGTAAAAGCATGGAAGTGTAGCATTCAAATTATAGAAGCAATGACTCGAGAGAAGACAGAAAGAGGAGAGAAGAAGCACTTGAAACCATTTAAATTGAAGGTTGGACTAGACTAGAATCGGATCCGGACCAGTTCAAACTTTATGAACTCGGGTCGACTAAAAACACATAAAAATTACATTTTTAATGAAAACAATATATTTGAAAGATTAGAAACCATGATTCCAACAATTACACACAAAAGATGTAAGATTTTCTCATGTATATACTATATAACATGTAAGAAAGGTGTTTATAGAAAAATATTACGAACTCCAATACACAATACACAATACACAATACATAAATGAGATTCCGAAACAAAATAATGAGGCTCTAAATGGCCTCTATAGTCCAAGACTCCAAAAAAAGCATGCTATGATGCTACAAGTTACAAAACTCTAGAAGATACTAGATGACATCAATGATCAATGATCAAACTTCGGACCACAATCCGAGAATGGGATCCTCAGGCTCATCCTCATCAATATCATCACGTTTCTTTGAATCAGACCCATCCAAATCCTCAGGGACATCTGCAACAACTATATTGGCAGTAGCATGAGTGCGACTGGTGCCGGACATGTCCCATGACGGTGTTACTATTGGCTCATCATCTTGATCCAAAGCCATCCACCCCAAGTCATAAAGATCAAACTCTACCGGTGACTCGCCTTTACCCAACTTGAGGTTGGATCTATATCATCTAAGACAATGGATTTTTTTACAGGTCTGTTGGCTAGATTTTCTGCATAGCTAAAAACCTAGGAAGTCATGAGATAAATCTCCCTCATTTACCGGTGAGGCTCCCGTGTCAGATTTGTCAATTAAAATATGCTAGTATCTATATGGGGGTTTTACTTTAACCATGTAGCTCATGAACCATAGTTGTATAGTTTTGCAGCAAGTAAGCAATTGTTTAAAGAAATGAAATATTTAAAGAAGAAGGGAATAATAAAACACAGGGAAGAAATAGGGAAGATGTGCAACCCAATCAATAGATAACAGAGTTGATTGCATGCACATAGAAGAAACCAATAGATATCAACACACAAAATTATAAGCAAAGGCAGCTTCAGATCTAGATCTAAAATAACACAAAGTTTATAAGAAGATCTAAGACAAAAGCTAGAAACAAAATGCACCGTGACACAAAGTTCTCTAGAAATCTGCTCTTTTGTATTCCTTTGCTTCAAATAGCTATCAGGGGTTTCAGCATGTTGGCTAGATTTTCTAAATAGGACAAAACCTAGGCAGTCATGAGATAAATCTCCCTCATTTACCGGTGAGGCTCCCGTGTCGATTTGTCAATTAAATTATGCTAATATCTATATGGGGTTTTACTTTAGCTACTCAGTTCATGAACCATAATTGAACAGTTCTGCAGCAAGTAAGCAACAGTTTAAAAGAAAGGAAAAATTTATAGAAGAAGGGAAAGGGAGTTATATAAACACAAAGAAGAAATGGGGAGGATGTGCATCCCAATCAATAGATAGCAGAGTTAATTTCATGCACATAGAAGAAACCAATAGATATAAACACAGAATTCTAAGCAAAGGTAGCTCTAGATCTAGATTTGAAATAACACAAAGTCTATTAAAAGATCTAAGATAAAAAATAAGAAACACAATACACCGTGACACAAAGTTCTCCGGAAATCTGCTCCTGTATATTCCTTTGCTTCAAGTGGCTCTCAAGGGTTTCAACACAAAGTCTGGAACACAAGGTTGTTGCTTACAAATTCTGATCATTAACCCGGAGGTTCTTCTCCTACTTATAGAATGTAGGAGGGAAAGTATAAATGAGAAACCTAACTGAACTGAAACATAAACAAGTAAAGATGACATTTGGCAATCATCCTCCACTAACTTCTCCTTAAGTGACACATGTATCACTTAACTAATAGAATTGTTCCACATGACTTTAAGTAATGGTTTCAAAACCAATAACTTTGAAGTCTTACAATTTCATCTAGGAACGTGGAAAATAGAAGAAGAAAGAATAGGAGAAGAAGTCAAGTCAGCTGTAATATTTATGTCTTCTTTTTGTTCTGATATTGGATATACTTGTCGAACATGTGATTCAACATCTTCCCATCTGTTTTAGCCACTGCTTCCTTTTCTGTCCTGAACTGCAGACAATCCTTCATTCAACACCTTGATGCATGCTTCCACATCTTCCAAGCTCGGCCCGAACCTCGCAATATCTGCCTGCAGTGCCACCAGTCTGCTAATGGAATTCATCGTGAAAGGTTTAGTAGCTTTATCAATTCTCTTTTGTACCATCAAAAGAGACCCTTCTAGGGAATTAGGCACTTTGGTCGGAACAATCCGTATGTATGAAGTAACATCTCCGACCACTTCCTCCTCAGTGAAAGAAATAATACTGTCTGGTAAGGATGATGTCTTACTCTCAAGTGCCTGCATCCTCTTCAGCAAAACTCTGCAGATCTCCAAACGGAAAGATACTGCAAACTCCAGCTGCTTCCCCTTCTCAACTGATCCGTCCGGTACAATCTGCTCTGCAACCAATACATCTCTCAATAGCTTGTTGATTTCGGCCAAAGTACTCAGGTTACTCTCAACGAATCGTGTTCATATCTACTATGTTTGTCACCGGTTGTTTTAGCTGATGTCTTTGCATCATTCATAACCTTCGAGATGGGCCGACACTCTCTCAAGTTGTACAAAAGCTTGACGAATAATCAGGTTCTTCCATTCTTCAATAGCTTTCACTTGATTGCTTGCATCCTCCATCTCTGCATAAGATGATCACTCACCTACTCTGAAATGGGCTGAATGGAAGGTTTAACAACCTTGGCTATGATCTCGCACAATTGAGATACTTGCTTCTGAAGCTCGTCTTTCTCCACCTTTTCTCTGTCAAGCCTAAGGAATAGAGCATCTATCAATGTCTGTGTATCCTGCTTCAATCCTTCTGTGGTGGCTTGACCGAGGGGTACTTTGGTTACTGTTACATCTTCTGCCGTGAGCTCATCCTCCTTTCCTTTTCGCCGGAACTGACATCTCAGCAAACTTCTGCCCTGACTCTTCGATGATCAACCTTGAAGTTACCTTAGCAACTTTAGGCCTTCTGTCTTTTCCGCCTAGACTCTGGAGTAGCTGCAAGTCGTGTTCTTCCAAGTTCATCTCCACTCTCTTCTGGAACCAACTGCGAAGCCAACCATTCTGAGAAGTTACTTCTCGGAGAATGAGAAGTTGTTGAGTGCACTACTATCTCCCGCTCTGTTTCCTCTCCATCAGAAAGTGCTACAGTGTTATGGCTGCCATCTTCTGAATCATCCAAGGACAAAGCTCTTTCGAACTCCGCCATCTGCAGCTTCAACGTCTCTTCTGGAAGGGGTGCTAAATAGAGTGGTTGAGGAGAGAAGATGAATGTTGCGGATTCAGTGGAGGCATGGAAGTGTCCTGCTGAGGTGCAACAGTCGGTGAAGTACTGGATGTTGGAGAAGCCGGAACTAAAGTCATGGTCGTGGAAGTGATCTTCTCCTTTGATTGAGATCTTCTGTGCACTTTCAACTTCTCGGACCTTCTGCTGCTTTCTCCTCCGTGCTTCCTCTTGAGGGAATCTCCTGCGCCGAAGTTGCCCGTGATTTGATTCATCAATGCTTCATCAAGGCAATATCCTTTCGTCAACAACCAATTTGAAGTATTCACCAAAACAAATGCCTGCAAGACCTTTCTTCAATTATATGGCATCCCCTTACGTTATCCTGAAGTACGGCTCTATCTCCTCCCATTTGATGGTAAGTGTCAAGTAACACATTCCCATCATCTTTAAGATCCGCAGGTATCCACGCTAATCCAAAGTCGAACACTTGCCGTGTTGATAGCCTGCTGAAATCCCTCTTTCTAACCTTGTACTCACTTTTGCACTTCATCCAAAAATCCTCTAATGAAGGCACATGTGCGTACTCCTGGGAGATCGTCTTCTGACTACTCCAAATGGATCGAAGTTCAGTCGTGCCAGGAAGAATTCTTTCTCATACTTGGATAACATCTCCGTCTCCATCCCTCGAGCTCTATGAATGCTCTGGCAGCTATAATGTCCCACAGTGATTGGGAAGAAGCCCGTAGACTTGTGCCATTTCAACTGAAGGTCGTGTATCTCCACAAGTTGTCTGCTTAACTCCATGGTGATCAATCTATCATTCGGATATCTGGGTAGCTTAACCGGTTCTCCAGAAAAGCCAGTAACCCTGAGGTATGTGAAATCTGCAAACTGAATGAATAGATTACCAATTTTGGATACAGCTTCCCACGCTTCCTTGCTCACCCATTGGCCTTTAGGTCCTTGTCTAGCTTGCAAATGAATTCGTAGAAGAATTCATCATTGACCACTTTGAAATCTTTCTCGCATGCAGGTATAGTAAGTTGTGGGTAGCACTCGAAAATGGGGTCCTTAGAAAGAACGCCACATCTATCCAGTTTGGAGAAGATGCCTTGTGAAGCTGCAACGTACACCAAGTAGGAAGTCATTTTGAAGCTGAAAGTACGCTTCACGTTCCGGAGTTGCTCACCAATGTTGTTGCTAATGATTTCCGACCAATTGATTATGGAATCAACCTTGTTGACTTCAATGGTCCTAATGAAAGCATACATCCATGTACGGAAAGTGTGAGCATTCGCCTCGCCATTAATCCTACATAACAATTTGACAATATCATCAACCTCCTACACGAGATTGGACCGCGAAGAGTTCTTGGGAACTTAGAAGGAGATTTGGGCTTCTTCATGTATCTTGTTCATTATGTTCATGCAGTCAACTCTATGCTTCTCCCACCTGCTGCCGACATCCTGAATGCTAATGGAAGTCACCACCTTTTGCGAAATCTTCAAACAATAATTGATGAACTCTGCATCCGGTCAAATTATTGTTTTCCCTGTAGCGTCTCGCACTGATCTGGATGAAGGATGGTAAGATCTAGCGCACTCCATAACAAACTCGCAACAGTGCATGTATGGAAAGGCTGCAGCTCGGATAATTCCACTGCTTTTAACTGCACACATGAGTGAAGTCTTTCCTGCTCTGGATCTATCAATCAATTCGGAAAGAGGTTCCGGACCTAGATCTGTGTCTCCTATGTCTGCAAATTTGGAAGTGATGCATGACTCTGTTGTGCTTTCTTTTTCGTCCCTCTTTGCCATGGCTTTGTCTATCTTTGTCTGAACAATTCTTTTTCTTCTTATTTGGCGGATTTCTTCAAAACTGGTGCAGATCTGGATAATTCTTCAGATTCGGAGGATATATTCAATGTATTGGACATTGATTAAAGCTCATTTTCTTTTGTAAAGCACCTGTAATGAATTCCTGCAAGTAATTCAGACAAAGATGGCAACCGAACATGAACAATGAATTTTAATAATAAAAATCTGCACTATTCAAGCCTGCTGCCCCAAAAATTGATGTTTTATTTGCATGCAAAGTGAGCATGAATTTTTCCAACTTCACCTGAGCACCTGTATCACTTATGCAAACAATTATGCAAACACAAATCAACCTCCTTCAATGCATGTGCCAAAATTGGAAGCTTTTAGCATTGATTTGATCTTCTTTTGAGCAAAAACCTCTTCAATATGGGGCACACTTTTCCTCTGGGCTGCACTTCTTCACCTGTGAATTAATTAATTCACCCTTATGGCAGCCCATGCTTATATAACCCTCATAATTCTATAATTAATAATTGCCCTTCCTATTCCTGGCAATTAATTAATTAAAAATCATGCTCTTCTCTTTAACTGGTGTGCTAAAATTGCATGTTTAAGGACAACCATCCATTAAATTAAATTTAATCAATTTAATCATCCACTCTTCACTTCACTTAAGCTTCACAGTGTGCTTTAACCTTAGCCACTGAAAATAGAATTTAATTTAATCAATTAATGCTTCAAAAAGCATTAAATATATCCCAAATGGGGCGCACTTTTTGTCATGAAGGGGCTGCCATTAAATAAATAAATTTATTTAATTTTAGACAATCTATTTCAACCTCTTTTATTCCCCTTTGCTTTTGTTGACTTTCTTCCATGCCTGGGCGCCAAAATTAGAAGAGAAATTAATTAATTTAATCACTTTAAAGGCTGCCTTTACTTTTCCAAAGGGGGCACACTTTTTGGCCAAAGAGAATTCTATTTTTAAGAATTTATGACAATGGGATTCTTTACCCTGCATGGCAGCCCCGAAAATCCCATGATTCACTTAAGTCACTTGTTTTTCATAATGGGATTATTTACCCTGCAAGGCAGTAATAAAATCCCATGATTCACTTAAGTGACTTTTCTTTTATTCCACAATGGGAATTTTTACCTGCAGGCGGGAATAAATTTCACTCGTCCGCTCTTTGCCTCTAATTTTCTCACTGCGACTTAAGTGATTTTTCTATCACGGGAAAAAGTACCTGCAAGGTAGGTACATAATTCCCACACTGCTTTCTCTACTTCTAATTTTCCCATTATCCACTCTAATTCCTTACTTTCCAAAAATGCGGCCAGCCCGAAAGAGGCTTTTGGTGCGCGACTTTGTCTTTTCCCGATGAAAAGGACCTCCGATGGCGACTTCCTTCTGGCATAACGTGCGCATATGTTCCCCTGCTACTCCAGGCCAAGAATCAGGCCAAACCGGCAAAGGAATTGATCTAGAGAAATTTCACAGAAAACGAAACAGGAAAACACAAAAACACAAAAAATTGTCAAAAGTCACAAATAAAGCCCAAAACTTATTCCAAGTTAAAACCCTTCTGGTATATAGGAGTAATGATATGTTCGATCACAACAGGGTTAAATCGGAGCGCAAATTGTCTCAAACGGGGCTCAAAATAATTAAATACAAATTTCTCATGAGATAAATCTCAGACAATGAGAATATAACAATTTTGGGCATTTGGGTATTTGGCGAAAATGGCTAATATGGCTCTTTGGGAATATCTTGACGCAATACAAGAACTTTCAGGCAATAAAAACACAAAACGACCCATTATTTTAAAAATTATGAAAAAATTTCGGATAGGGTAGTCACAAATTTCATGATGAAATATGGGGACACCACAATCAGACAAAGCTTGTATGAACAAACAAGAATGCTGCTTTAAATTTTGATTCTTAACCCGAAGGTTCTTCTCCTACTTATAGAATGTAGAAGGGTAAGTACAAATGGGAAACTCAATTGAACTGAAACATAAACAAAAGGTAAAGATAACATCTGGCAATCATCCCCCTCTAATTCCTCTTCAAGTGACACATCTGTCACTTAACTAATAGAATTGTTCCACATAACTTAAAGTAATGGTTTCAAAACCAATAACTTTAAAGTTTTACAATTACATCCGGGAACGTGGAAAATAGAAGAAGAAAGACACGCCTTTGTTAGATCTATATATTCTTTTTGTTCTAATACTAAATATACTTGTTGAACATGTAATTCAAAGTCATCTTCCCATCACGTCTTAGCCACAACTTCTTTTTACATAAGACCAAATGAAGGAAAGATGAAACAATCCTTCGTTCAATACCCTGATACATGCTTCCACATCCTCCAAGCTAGGCCCGAACTTCTCAATATCTAAAGTATTTTGAGCACCAGCTTACCGATGGAATTCATCGTGAAAGGCTTTATAGCTCCATCAATTCTCCTTGCACCATCGATAAGAGATCCGTGGAATTAGGCACTTTCTTAGGAATGATCTTACAGTGTATGAAGTAACGTTCCCGACCACTTCCTCATTAGTGAAAGCGATGACATTTGCTGTAAAGATGATGCCATACTCTCAAGTGTCGACATCCTTTTCTCAAGCATAATCAGTAGATCTCCAAACGGAAAGATACTACAAACTCAAGTTGCTTCCCCTTCTTAACCGATCCATCGGGCACAATCGTTCAATGTGAAATCAACACCTCTCTTGGCACTTATTTATTTTGGCCAAAGTACTTCAGTTAATCTCAACAATTGTATTCATATCTATCGTGTTGTCATGTTTGGGAAGGTGATCGATGCATCTTTCATAACCTTTAAAGAACCCCACCTCTCAAGTTGTACAAAAGCTTGACGAATGATCGACTTTTCCATTCATCGATAGCTTTAACTTGGTTTTAGCATTTTCATTTCTTCATCGAGATGATCACTCACCAGTTTTTGTCTTTGAATGGGTTGAGTGGAAGATTTCACCTTTGATCTCGCACATTTTGAGATACCTAGTTAAGTTCAACTTTCTCCGCCTTTTCTTTGTCAAGCCTCTAGGAATAGAGCATCTATCAATGTCTGCATGTCGTGCTTCAATCCTTTGCCGAGAAGGGAAAAATTGCAAGTTTTAGTGTGCATTTCCAGTCATATCCAGTGGCTTGACCTATGGGTACTCTTGTTCTATTATATCTTATGAGCTCATCCTCCTTCTTTCCTCCTCTGCTGAACCCGACATCTCCCAAAAGGGAACTTACACCTGGACTCCTCAATGATCAACCTTGAAGTTACCAGCAACTTTAGGTTTTCATCTTTTCCGCTTAGATTCGGGAGCATACAAGTCATGTTCCTCCAAGTTGATTTCTTCTCTAGCCTTCGGAACCAAGTGCGTCAACTATTACGAGATATTACTTCTCGAGAGAATGAGAAGTTGAGTGTACCACTATCTCGCGCTCGATTCCTCTCCATCTCGAAACCGTATAGTGTTGTGGTTGTCATCTTCTCGAGTCATCCAAAGACAAAGCTCTTTCAAATATTGCCATCTGCAGCTTAACGTTTCTTTAGAAGAGGTCTCAACGAGTGGAAAAGGAGAAGAAGATGAATGTTGCCGGATTCAACGGAGGAATGACAGATGTTGCTTTGAGGTGCAAAAGCATCGGTGAAGTGCTTGGTCTTTGGAGAAGTTGAAACTAACATCATAGTCATAAAGTGATCTTCTCCTTTGAATGAGACTTTCGTGCACTTTAATCTTCTCGGGCCTTCTGTTGCTTTCTCCTCCATGCTTCCTCTTGAGGAAATCTCCTGTGCCGAAGTTGTCCATGATTTGATTCATCAATGCTTCATCAAGGTAGTATCCCTTCGTCTTAAGAACCAGGATGAAGTATTGACTGCAAATTAAGACCTTTCTTCGATCGTATGGACAGCCCCCTACGTTCTCCTGAAGTACAAGTCTATCTCCCCCATCCGATGGTATGTGTCACTAACACATGCTCATCATCTTTAAGATCCGTAGGTATTTGTGCTAATCCAAAGTCAAACACTTGCCACGCAGCGATAACCTGCTTGTAAATCTTTCTTTCTAACCTCGTACGCGCTTGAGCACTTCATCAAGAAATCTTCCAATGAAGGCACATTTTTGCACGTGGCGATCGTAGAGATAAATCTTCCTCATTCTCGGGAGATTGTCTTCCTTGCCACTCCAAATGGATCGAAATTCAGCCGTGCTGGGAAGAACTCTTGCTCGTACTCAGAGAACATCTCTGCTTCAATTCCTCGGGCCTTATGAATGCTCTAGCAATTTAATGGCCCACATTTATCGGGAAGAACCACGTAGACTTGTGCCGTTTAGATGGGAAAATGTCATGCATCTCGCATAGCAAGTTGTTTGCTCACTCCATGATGACTAATCTATCACTCGGATATCGGGGCAACTTAATCTGGTTCTTTAAAAAGTTGGTGACCCAAGGTATGTGAAACCCGCAAAATAATGAAGATACGCGATCACTGGACACGACTTCCCACGCTTCCTTTCTCACCCTATTGGCCTTTAGATCGCTCGTCCGGCTGTCGGAAAATGAATTCGTAGAAGAATCCATCGTTGACCACTTTGAAATCTTTCTTACTTATAGCAGTAGAGAGCGATTAAGTTGTGGGTAGCACTCGAAAATATAGTCCTTGGAAAGAACACCACATCTATCCGGTTTGGAGAAGATGCCTTGTGAGGTCTCTTTCCTCTTTGCATGACTGCATATACCAAATAGGAAGTCATTTTGAAGTTGTAAGTACGCCTCACGTTCCAGAGCTGCTCACCAATGTTGTCGCTAATGATTTTTGACCAATTGATTATTGAATCTGCTTTGTTGATTTCAATGGTCCTGATGAAAGCATACATCCATGCGCGGAAGTTGTGAGCATTCGCTTCGCCATTTACCCTGCATAACAATTTGGCAATATCATCCACCTCTTGTACCAGATTGGATCGTGGAAGAGTTCTCGGGAACTTGGAAGGAGATATGGGCTTCTTCATGTATCTGTTGTTCATTATGCCTATGCAGTCAACTTTATGCTTTTCCCATCTGTTGTCGGCATCCTATATGCTAATAGTAGTCACCACCTTTCGTGCCGGAATCTTCAAACAATAATTGATGAACTGTGCGTCCAACCGGATTATTGTTTTCCCCGCAGCATCTCGGACTGATCTGGATAATGGATGGTAAGACCTAGCACACTCCATGACGAAAGCACTCGACAAGATCAAGGCTATGAATGGAAATCTTTGCACTCGAATGATTCCACTTTGCTTTTGATCGCACGCAAGAAGGGAAGTCTTTCCTTGCTCTGGATCTATCAATCAATTCGGAAAGAGGTTCCGGACCTAGATCTGTGTCTCCAATGTCTGCAAACTTAGAAGTGATGCATGACTCTATTGTGCTTTCTTTTTCATCCCTCTTTGCCATGGCCGTATCTATCTTTGTCTAACAATTCTTTTTCTCTTTATTCGGCTGGAATTCTTCACAACCGGTGCAAATCTGGATAATTCTTCAGATTCGGAGGATATATTCAATGTATTGGACATTGATTTAAGCTCCCTTTCTCTTATAAAAGCACCTGTAATGAATTCCTGCAATTAATTCAGACAAATATGGCAACCGAACATGAACAATGGATTTTAATCATAAAAATCTGCATATATCAAGCCTGCTGCCCCAAAATTTGATGTTTTATTTGTATGCAAAGCAAGCATGAATTTTACCAACTTCACCTGAGCACCTATATCACTATGCAGACAATTATGTAGATACAAAGCAAGCTCCTTCAAATTTAGGTGCCAAATTTTGAAGCTTCCAGTAGTAATTACACCTTCTTTTGAGCAAAATTCCTCTTCAAATGGGGCGCACTTTTTGTCTTAGCTGCACTTCTTTGCTATTAAATTAATTAATTCATCCTTATGGCAACCTTTGCTTATATAACTCTCATCATTCTATAATTAATTATTGCCCCTCCTATTCCTGGCAATTA
This sequence comes from Taxus wallichiana var. yunnanensis, assembly GCA_018340775.1. Classification (NCBI taxonomy): domain Eukaryota; kingdom Viridiplantae; phylum Streptophyta; class Pinopsida; order Cupressales; family Taxaceae; genus Taxus; species Taxus wallichiana. The sequence goes on from CM031237.1 coordinate 764,003,586, forward strand.
ATTAATTAATAAACTCTTCTTTTCAAATGGGGTGCCTATTTTGTGCATGTTCATGGCTGCCATTAAATAAATTAAATTTATTTAATTTTAGCTTTTACTTCCCGTTCACTTAAGCCTCACAGTATGCTTTGACCTTAGCCACTGAAAATAGGAATTAATTAAATAAATTAATACTTAAAAAAATATTATTCCTCTCCCAAAAGGGGTGCACTTTTTGACATGAAGGGGTTGCATTAAATAAATAATATTTATTTAATTTTAGAATTTCTAATTCTAATTCCCTTTATCCACTTTCCCTTTGTTGACTTTTCCACATACCTGGGTGCCAAATTTGGAGAAGAAATTAATTAATTTAATGCATTTAAAGCTGTCCTTCCTTCCCAAAAGGGGTCGCACTTTTTGGCATAGTCAATTTCTATTTTTAAAAACCAATTTTCAATGGGATTATTCACCCTGCACCGTAGCTCCAAAAATCCCATGATCCACTTAAGCTATTTGACTTTCATAATGGGATTATTTACTCTGCAAGGTAGGTAATAAAATTTCATCAATACCTTAAGTGATTTTTCTTTTATTTCACAATGAGAATTTTTACCCTGCAAGGCAGGTAAGAAATTCCCGCCTGCCTATTGCCTCTAATTTTTTCATTGTGACTTAAGTGGCGTTGCTTTCATGGGAAAATGTACCTTCTTTAGCAGTGTGCAAAATTCCCACTTACTGCTTTACTTCCAAAATCCCATGATCCACTTAAAGCCGTCTTTTTCCGAAAATGCGGCCTCGCCTTGAAGAAGCTTTTTGGTGCGTGACTTCGTCTTTTTAGAGAGAACCAGACCTCCGGGGCAAATTCCTTCGAGCATAACGTCCATAGGTGATCTCCGGATACTCCAGCAAAGAATCAGACCAAACCGGCAAAGGAATTGATCCAGAGAAATTTCACGAAAAGCGAAACGGAAAACATCAAAAACATAAAATGTTGTCGAAGTCACACATAAAGCCCATAATTCATTTCTGTTAAAACCCTCTTTGGTATATGGGAATATTGACATGTACAATCACAACAGAGGTTAAACTGGAGCACAAATTGCCTCAAACGGAGCTCAAAATACTTAAATACAAATTTCCCGCAGTAAACCCCGGCGACAGAATATAACAATTTTAACCGGAGCACAAATTGCCTCAAACGGGGCTCAAAATACTTAAATACAAATTTCCTGCAGTAAACCCCAAATGACAGAATATAACAATTTTAGGCATTTGGGTATTTGTTGAAATTGGCTTATATGGCTTTTTGGGAATATCTTGACACAATACAAAAACTTTCTAGCAATAAAAACACAAAAGCGACCCATTATTTTAAAAATACGATTTTTTTTTACATAGGGTAGTCCCAGTTTCGGGTGAAATCTGGGACACCAAGGTCTTGGTTCGATGAATCGTTGCGCATTAGCCAAAGGTTGTATTGCACAAAGACATGATCGTTTAACCGTTGTTCCAAATGGTTTCTCTTCTTCGTGTGAATCGCTCAAAGATGGACTCAATTGCGCTCGCACTTTCGCACCTTTGTAAGTTTGGCTCAGGATCCGAATTGCAAACTTTTGCAATTGAGGACACTGACTACCAAATGAATCCCACCAATGTGCTGCAATAAAAAATGTAAATGTTTAATTATTAAACAATGATGATAAAAAACAAAGTTAAAAATTAAAACTTATAACTTAAAGCGTAATTCAACAAATTAGATTGCGTCTTATGTTAAAAATTCATGATTATGCATTATAAAGTTTAATCAAATGAACTTCAAAAAATTTAGAATTGCTTACTTGGTTGGTCCATATCTCTTGCAATCTTTGCAAGGATTTTCCCAAATGTACCTGTGGCTTTGCTGAAGAAATTGATCTATTGGTGAACTTCAAGTTGTTGCTCATTATTAGGTACCATGCGCTCTAGGCACTCGTGACAAACCATATTTGATTTCTTCTATTTGATCTTCTCTAAGTTGAGCTCTATTATGATATCTTGGGTTCAAGAAATATCCAATTGCATGTATAGGGCAATGGAGTTGATTATTCCATCTATTATCTATAATTTCCCATATAGGCCCATACTTAGCTACCCATAATATCCAGATTCTTTGAAGAAATTGATCCGTTGGTGAACTTCAAGTTGTTGCCTCTCATTAGGTACCATGCGCTCTAAGCACTCGTGACAAACCAGATATTTGATTTCTTCTCGTTTGATCTTCTCCAAGTTGAACTCTATAATGATATCTTGGGTTCAAGAAATATCTAGTTGCATGTATAGGGCAATGGAGTTGATTATTCCATCTATTATCTATAATCTCCCATATAGGCCCATACTTGGCTACCCCATCTTTGTATGTTGCCCTTATTTGCTCCTTTTGCATGATCCATAGCCTCATCAATGTAGCCTATGGCTAATTTTTCCCGTCCACCAATCGCAATACTTTAACAAGAGGCTCAACAATTTAAACAACCTCTACTATTTTTTTCCAAAATATTTTTTCGTAAAGTTTCTTTTTGTCTTTTCCATCTTGTTTGCGGCTCCAATTAGATGCCTTCCATTCATCACTTGAAAACATCCTTTTCAAGTTGTGTGCTTGGGAAAGAAAAGATCGCAATGCGAGAAAGTTTGTTGCAAATTTCGTGATGGCTGGCCAAACAAGTTATTTGCCTTCGATGTTTTTCCTCGTTAGGTTCAATAGCCATGAATGATCAGTAGATGTATTTTGTGATGCTTTTGGCATGTTCTATGATGTTCTCGATCCAATCTTGTTTTCCTATATCCTTAAGCATGAGGTCTATGCAATGTGCAACACATGGAGTCCAAAATATTGTTTTATGTTTAGTCTCTAACATCTTACCAACAAGAACATAGTTAGAGGCATTATCGTGATGATTTGTACACCATTTTCCACCCCCACCTCTACAACAACCTCACCCAAAAGCTCAAACAACAAATTTGCATATTTCACCCTATCGGATGCATCAACCGATTTCAAAAACATAGTTCCTCGTGGACAAGAGGCAATAAAATTTATTGTGTTTCGGTTCTTGCTATCACTCCACCCATCTCGACATAATAGTACATCCTATTTTGGCCCATGATAATCTACAACTCTTGAAATATTCATCTATGGACCCAACTTCTTTCTACAAAAGAGATCCTCTCAAGTCATGCATACAAGGGCTTTTGAGCCCTTACCAACAACACTGGGAATCAAACATACGCTGTTAAAATGGTGAGCGAAGCACAATAAAAGGGATATCTCGCATCATACACTATCTAACAATGTATTTGAAAGCAAATTCTGTATATTGTTGCTTCCAATGGTTATCTAATCTAAGGTGGGCTGATTTTTCTGTTGGGATGGAGGCACTAGGTGTGATGGAAGATGATAAAAGCTTGGGATGTTCTTTCTTTTTGGAGGTCGGTTTTCATGACCATGAGTGGATGTGGGAGGCATATACCGAAAGAGGTTTCTAGCATGGAAAGAGGGGTTAGAGCAAGAGTCTTCAACATTTGTTTGGGCCATGACATGTTGCCTCCTCCCTATTTCAGCATATATCTATTTTTGCCTAGCCTTCTCTTCTTTATGTTTCTCAAGCGAGTTTATCATTTCCAATCTAATGGTATCAATATCCTATTTAGTAAGATTTAAAAAGAGGGGCAGGTTTAAAACTTAACCAATGTGCACACAAATGCGGTCAAGAAACACTCCAAGCTTGTATATGGGTCTTGCCCTCCAAATGTAGATGTCAAGACTCAAGAGTAAGAATCAAAACCACCACAAAGAGCCCACAAGCAATGCCTAACAAACCCCAAGCTCACTCCAAATCAACACTCTTCAATGCTTATCCAAGCCTCCAAATCCTTGCGTAAATGAGAGAGGTGCTCACAAATAAAAGTGAGGTCTCTATATGGATGCCAATATCACCACAAAGAGCCCACAAACAATGGCAAACAAGCTCCAACTTCCAATCTCACTCCAAAACTAAACTCTTCAATGTTATACTCCAAATGCTTTTGCTCACAAATGCTCAATGAGAGAGGTGTGAGGTGAATAGAGGGGGGTGATTGGAGCTCTTTATAGCAATAAATTAGGGTTTAGATCAGCTAAAAAGATGAAGATTTTATAAAAATTGTTGTTTTTGCAAATTAAGCACCGTATTATAGCGCTTTTTCCGGCTCACCATTGTGAGAGCGGAATCTGGTCGAACCAGCTAGTTCTGGTTCGACCGGATTCAAAAACATTGCATCAATCGAGGCATTTCATAAAGCAAGAATAATAATGGTGCCCAAAGAGAGAAATGAAATGCCCAGACGATAAGAGTTTTTTTTTATTTAGTTTTATGTTTCATAAAAAATTAGGGCTACAATTTTTTTTATTATAGTTTATTTAGTTTCTAAAAACATATTTAAAAATCAAGGCGTTGAGCTCAATTGGTTAACAGTGGGTTCTCTTTGTGAGACCCAAATTCAAATCCCCAAAGAGATATCTAATGTGAAATTCTAAGTTATGACTTTT